>QLSR01000164.1:185346-249339 GCA_031780015.1 Citrullus colocynthis
AAGTTTCAAAAAATTAAGGAAAAATCTTTTTTCTTTTTTAAACCCATTTATTTTATACAAAAAAAAAAACTAAACTAAAATATGTTATCCAAAATAATAATAATAATAATAGGCCGAACCAAATATGGTGTCTGTAGTATCATGTCTGAACAGTTACTAGTTATGGACAGAAAACTCCTCTAATTCTATCTTATATCAAGTTCCTTTAGGAGCTCTAAGTAGCTAATGCATATATTTCTATGGTTAGCTGAATCTTATATTAATTTTATGCAGTTTTTTTATCATATGATATACCTTATTTCTAAGCCTACGTGAGAATCTTATTTTTAGGCTTTTAGTCCCATATTCCTTTGTGAAATCAATTTTTATCTTAACCTTCTCAACATTAACACTCCACTAGCATGCTAAATTAAGTGATATGTCGAACTTAACAAGATAACAATAAACTCAACAAAGGAAATGTAAAGGTTAAAGCATAGCATAAACTTAAGCCATATCGTCTAAGGGTATCCACAAAACCAAATCCCTTAAAAATTTAGCCCATGAATAGATAAGACTGAATAGAGTTCATTACATCTAATGTCATGTGTTACAATGTAACAACTAATGAAATAACAAGAAGAATGAAAAAAAAAAAAAAACACGAAAGAAGTAAAAGAGGAAATTTGGAAAAACAGGGGCCTTCGAATCAAGCCAACGAACTAAGGTGCCTTCTAGGATGCATTCAACCTTTTCTCAAGGTGAATCTCACTCTACAACACATTCTCACTAGTAGGATTGACCTAAAGAAGCCATTGCTTTAGAGGAACTTTCATTCTTGAAGATATTAAAGGTTATTTTCGTGGGTTTTTTTTCAAAAGAGTGATTATCCTTTCTTTTGACAATTCAAGCGCCTTATTTTGAGATTTGTGCCCTAGAGCTTCATAGTTAATTAATTATTTAACATAATATTTAGCTTAATTACTAAATATGCAATAATGAATTATCCATTACAATAAAAATCCTCGTTTATTACATGAAACTTGAATAGTATGTAGTTGACATACAGGTGGATCATGTTCAAGCAATAACCTAAAGAGTCTTAGTATATAGATAAGGTTGGGTGCCTTATCCTGGTAACACTATGGATACAACCCACTTTGTAATCGTTATAAATGATGTGATCATAATCGTTCATGTGGAGACATGGGGGTGAGGGTATCCTATATAAAGAGTTTGTATAAGACTAGACTACGAAATAATTAATCTCTCTTTATAACAACGTTGACTGAAGAGATTAATACTTCACAAGATTAACATAGATAACTCGATCTCAATCTTGAGTCAGTTATGAAGTCCTACCTATGAGGGCTCATCCTTTGATTTGTATGGGTGAGAGTGACCCAAGATGCTAACTCAATAAGCCTACCATCTTAGAGACTTGATTGAGTAGGGAGCAAGGAATATAACTACACAATATGGAATTCACTACTTCCCTCCTTAGGGTAAGTAGATGAGTAGTTCCCTTAAGTGTTGACTCCATATCTTGAACAATGGGGCCCCACCCTCTCACTAGCCCGAGAGGAACTTGGTTTATGGTTGGACCATAAACAAATTGTTCCTTAGAGGATCAGTGGTACTTAAGGAGAAATAGGTAATTATAGGGATAAAACGATAATTTAACCCAACTGTAATTACAAACAACTTGTGAAGGTTCGACTTACGTGTAATGGTTATATCCATGGATGCAAGATGTTCTACGGTGCATAAGAGAGCAACTATGAGTCTATAGTGATTTTCTCCCATAGTAAACGAATATTGATTAATTTAATTAAAGAAATTAATTAATTAATCTCGGATTGTAACAACTCCAAATCATTAAGATAAATCCTCCTAGTAAATTAATTTAAGTCATTATGCATAAAAAGGAAATTATATTTATTTATATGTATTTATGTATTTATTTAGGTTAAGGAGGAAAGTTTTAAAAGTAGCACTTATGGTGGTTGGAGAGTCTTAGGTGGAGTTAAGGAAATTGTTGGGAATTGGTAAATGATAATTTTATTTTGGGGCAAATAAAATAAAATAAATGAATTTGGGCTCTCGCTCTCTCGCTCTCGCTCAGAATTTAGTTCTCTTGGGCTCTCGCTCTCTCGCTGCCTCTCGCTCTCTTGCTCGACTCTCGCTGATCTCGCTTGGTTCTTGCTCTCGCTCAGAATTTAGTTCTCGGCAGCAATTTCTTGCTCGCCCGACCAGATCAGTACCCCCTAAGTGAGTATCTCAAACCCGAGTGGGGTTAGTTGAATATTTTGGCGAATATTTGGGAATTTCGAATTCATTGGTACATCTTAATAGGTGGACGACGATTGTTTTAGTTCGTAGGGTCGAAGGAAACTGCGAGTTTGGTCACGTTCGGGTAAGGACTCTCTCGAACAAATTTTGAGTTTGCTTATGATAGGTTAGGCTTGATGAATAACCTAAGTTAGGGGAATTTTATTCCCAGTTTGTTCAGGAATTTTACAAAGGGTGCAGTGTGGTTAGCTTTATGGATCAACCCTCAGGTAAGTGATCTTACTACCTGAACCGCCTTCGGGCCTTATGTTTAGTTGCCATGATGTAGTAGATTTCCAAAGCCACGTATGATTTAAGATGCTTGTATGAAATTTCCATGTCTTTAAGTTGTATGTGTCTGATAGTGTATAAGCTTATACTATGAGATGTTTATGAACAGTACTGTTGATGTATGAATTCATGGAATGGAAGAAGTGTGAATTTGATTGATCATGTATGATGGGTAGTGGTAACTCCCCTACGTCGGTTGGATGTCCACGGGAGGTTGTGTTCCTTTGGGATCACTAGAGGATGTGTTCCTTCGAGTTCACTAGAAGTTGTGTTTCTTCGGGGTCACTAGAGGTTGTGCTCCTTCGAGTGCACTAGAGGTTTGTGTTCCTTCGGGATCACCAGAGGTTGTGCTCTTTCCAGTACACTAGAGGTTTGTGTTCCTTCGGGATTACCAGAGGTAAGAGTTTCCTTCGGGGCTCTAAAGGTTTGTGGGCATCCATATCCAACAGTGGGCGGATATAACCATTCCCCTATAGAAGTATGATAGATATGCATGTCTTATGTTTAATGCACCTAAAGGACCTAGGTGCCTAGCCCGACTCCGGTAGTCGGTTCACTTACTGAGTAATATAATTACTCAACCTTTCATCTTATATGTTTTTCAGGTAAAGGAAGGAATGCGCCGGCGAATGACAAGAAGAATCCGTGATGGCATCGCAGGACCCATAGTAGCTTCCGCTTAGTCTTGAATGTTTTACTGAATTTTGTCCAACTGTCCAATTTTGTTTTGAGACTCGTCTTTTTACTTGATATGTGGATTTTCATTCATGAATTTTTATTGATTTTATCAGGGGTACCCCGAACCAAAAATTTCTTTTTATTGGTTAATGCATTGTTTTCTTGAATTAATATAAGAAGAAATTTCCATGAAGAGCATTATTTCTTCTTTACTATTCAGCATAGTGTCGTTCTTTAAATTTTGATGCATTGAGTAATGGTCCCATTAGATTGTATAACTCGGTTCATTACAGTTGGTATCAGAGCCCAGAGTTTTGGGTTCTGTAGACTGGCTTACTAAGTAAGTCGAGGGGTTCCCATGACCATTAAAGGATTCTTCGTCATCGCCAGGTAAGCATTTCCAAGTACACGTCTTTAGAATATTCTGCCTACAACGTATTAGTTTACCCTTGCATTGATACTTTGACATAACACCATTAACAAGGAAATTAATGGTACCTGTTGCCCGTAAAATCAGGATTGGTTCGTGGAGGTAGAGGAAGAGGCAGAGGCAGGAGGGGTAGGGCAAGGGGATTACTAAACCCTCAAGTTTAGGACCCTATGGAGCAAGACACCCCTGCACCACAAGGACCTCCACCGCTGCAAGACCCCGTTAGGCAAGAGGGGCATGGAACCAGGGCAAGAGGACGGCCTTCTAAGGTGTCTGAACAGCCCCAGGCACAGGACCCACTAGTGGCCTAAACCGATTTCGCTGCAGTGGTAGCTCAGATAGGGGAGACTGTTACTGCCACTTTGTTAGGCAAGATTCAGGAGCTAACTCGTACCGCTGTGGCAAAACAGTTAGCCCAACAGATCCTAGTCCCTCAGGCGTCGGAGTAGCAAATTCCACCCCTGCAGGTGCTGGCCCAGCATCAGCATTACCAGGGCTTATCCCCAGAAGCAAAACATCTGAGGGACTTCAGGAAGTACAATCCGCGCACTTTTGACGGGTCATTGAAGAACCCTACCAAGGCAGAGATGTGGCTATCATCCATCGAGACTATCTTTCGATATATGAAGTGCCCAGAGGACCAGAAGCTTCAGCGTGCAGTATTTGTTTTGACAGATGACGCCGAGATCTGGTGGTAGTCGGCAGAAAGGTCAGTGGTTACCATAGGAGGATCGATTACCTGGGCTCAGTTCAAGGAGAGATTCTATGAGAAATATTTCTCCGCCAATACGAGGTACAATAAATAGGTGGAGTTCAAAAAGCTGAAGCAAAGAGTCATGTCTGTTGAGGAGTACGAACAAGAGTTCACCAAGTTATCCCGTTTCTCCCTCAAGATGGTAGCTACTGAGGAAGATAAGACCTAGTGTTTCGTGCAACCCTTGGAACCCAGCAGTTATGCAGCAGCATTTCGAGCAGCAGTGAGGATTGACTCCCGTGCCGGAGAAGAGTATGTCAGAGTTATGACATCATAACCCTCTTCAGGCCAGAAAAGGAAGTTAGAGCAGAAGATCCCAGAGTTTCCTCCAAAGAACCGGGCAGACAGGCCCATACAACACTTCAGACAACAGCCTTCGGCCTCAGGCTTAGTAGAGAAAGAAAAGCCAATATGTGGTTCATGTGGAAAAAGTCACTGGGGGCAATGTTTAGCAGGCTCAGGAGTTTGTTTTCGGTGTGGCCAAGAGGGGCATATGTCTAGCAAGTGTCCAAAGAAGGGAGCAGCAGATGGAAAGGGGCAGCATACAAACGCCTCACGCGGGGACTTTGGTAAAGTGCAGCAATAGCATGGTCGGGCCTGCTACGACTCGGCAAGAGGCTGATAAAGCAGGCACGGTGGTGACAGGTACGCTCCCTATTTTAGGGCATCATGCTCTAGTGTTGTTTGACTCAGGCTCGTCGCATTCGTTTATTTCTACTGTATTCGTTGAGCATGCTGTGTTAGAATTAGAACCCTTACCTTTTGTGTTATCGGTCTCTACCCCATCTGGGGAGATCTTGTTGGCGACAGAAAAGATAAAGGCCTGTCGGGTAGAAATAGCAAATCGAGAGTTAGAGGTTACCTTAATCGTCTTGGCCATGCGTGACTTCAACGTCATTTTAGGCATGGATTGGTTGGCTGTTAACCATGCCGGTATAGACTGTGCAAGAAAGGAGGTGATTTTCACTCCTCCGACAGGGCCTAACTTCAAATTTAAGGGAGCAGGGATGGTTGTCCTGCCCAAGGTTATTTCAGCTCTAAAGGTCCGCAGATTGCTTAACTAGAGTACCTGGGGTATTCTGGCCAGTGTGGTAGACGTTAGAGAGGATGAGGCCACCCTGACTTCAGAACCAGTGGTACGAGATTATCCGGACGTTTTTCCAGAGGACCTTCCAGGCTTACCACCAGTTCGGGAGATTGTCTTCGCCATAGAATTGGAACCGGGTACAGTTCCCATATCCAAGGCTCCTTATCGTATGGCTCCAGCAGAGTTAAAAGAGCTTAAGGTGCAGCTGCAAGAGTTGCTTGACAAGGGCTTTATTCGGCCGAGTGTGTCACCTTGGGGGGCACTAGTGTTGTTCGTGAAGAAGAAGGATGGTTCGCTACGCCTTTGCATTGACTACAGAGAGCTAAACAAGGTAACGATAAAAAACAAGTACCCTCTCCCCATAATTGACGACCTATTTGACCAATTGCAGGGAGCCACAGTTTTCTCCAAAATTGATCTTCATTCAGGATACCATCAGTTGAGGATAAAGGATAGTGACGTCCCTAAGATTGCTTTTCGTTCCCGATATGGACACTACGAATTCATCGTTATGTCCTTTGGTTTGTCGAATGCCCCTGCGGTATTGATGGATGTAATGAACCGGTTGTTCAAAGACTTTCTTGACACTTTTGTCATCGTATTCATCGACGATATTCTGATATATTCCAAGACGGAGGTAGAGTAGGAGGAGCATCTGCGAAAGGTTCTCGAAACCTTAAGGGCACATAAGTTGTATGCTAAGTTCTCTAAGTGCCAATTCTGGTTGAAGCATGTATCCTTTTTAGGGCATGTGATGTCAAATGATGGTGTCTCGGTGGATCCTGCCAAGATAGAAGCGGTTACGAGTTGGCCTCGCCCTGCGACAGTTAGTGAGGTACGCAGTTTTCTGGGTTTAGCTGGCTACTACCATTGGTTTGTGAAAGATTTCTCTCGTGTAGCCATGCCATTGACTCAGTTGACCAGGAAAGGTACTCCCTTTGTTTGGAGTAAGGCCTGTGAGGAGAGCTTCCAAGACCTCAAGCAGAGGTTAGTGTCTGCACCAGTACTTACCGTTCCAGATGGGTCAGGGAGTTTTGTCGTTTATAGTGATGCTTCCAAAAAGGGGTTGGGTTGCATGTTGATGCAGCATGGCAAGGTGGCTGCTTATGCATCTCGGCAGTTAAAAAGCTATGAACCGAATTACCCGACCCTGCAGCAGTTGTTTTCGCTCTAAAGATATGGAGGCACTACCTGTACCGGGAAAGAATCCAGATCTTCACCGATCATAAGAGCTTAAAATACATCTTCACCCAGAAGGAGTTGAACATGAGACAGCGCAGGTGGTTAGAGTTAGTAAAGGATTATGATGTAGAAATCCTGTACCATCCAGGAAAGGCAAATGTAGTAGCAAATGTGCCTTGAGCAGGAAGGCAGTTCATTCAGCAGCTCTGGTTACTGACCAGACCCCACTGTACGGGACCTTGAGAGGGCAGACATTGCAGTGGCGCTAGGAGAAGTCACTTCCCAGTTAGCTCAACTATCGGTGCTACCCACTTTGAGGCAAAGGATTATAGACGTCCAGCAGAGGGATCCATACCTTAGGGGGAAACTTCGCCAAATGGAGTTGGGGCAGATCAGTGAGTTCTTGGTATCCTCTGATGGTGGCCTCTCATACCATGGATGCTTGTGTGTTCCATCAGGCAGTGTGGTTAAGGACAAACTGTTGTCGGAAGTTCATAACTCCCAATTTGCGATACATCCGGGCAATACCAAGATGTATCAGAACCTGAAACGTCATTACTGGTGGCCCAATATGAAGAGGGAAGTGGCTGAATTCGTTAGCAAGTGTCCTGTATACCAGCAGGTGAAGGCCCCAAGGCAGAAGCAGGCAGGGTTGTTGCAGCCCCTGATGGTACCCGAGTGGAAATGGGAGAATGTATCTATGGACTTCATAGTAGGTTTGCCTAAAACAGCGAAAAGTCACACTGTGATATAGGTCATTGTAGACAGACTCACCAAGTTTGCACATTTTATTCCGAGAAAGTCCACCTTTTCAGTAAGTAAGTGGGCACAAATTTATATAAAGGAAGTAATAAGGCTACACGGAGTACTAGTTTCTATAGTGTCTGACAGAGACCTTCGTTTCACGTCTAACTTTTGGAAGAGCCTCCTGACTGCGTTGGGCACTTGATTGGATTTTAGTATGGCTTTTCACCCCCAGATGGATGGACAAATGAAGCTTTTGAATCAGGTACTAGAGGACATGTTGCGTGCCTGCGCCCTAGACTTTCCAGGAAGTTGGGACTCCCACTTGCACTTAATGGAGTTTGCCTACAATAACAGTTACCAAGCTACCATTGGCATGGCGCCATTCGAAGCCCTATATGGTAAGAGTTGCAGATCTCCAGTTTGCTGGGATGAAGTTGGGGAGCGAAGACTGTTGGGACCAGAGTTAGTACAGCTCACTAACGAGGCTATACAGAAGATTAGGGCAAGGATGCAGACAGCTCAGAGTAGACAGAAAAGTTACGCCGATGTAAGACGGCGAGACCTGGAATTCGAGGTAGGTGATAAGGTATTCTTGAAAGTGGCACTTATGAAGGGTGTCTTGAGGTTCGAGAAAAAGGGGAAGTTAAGCCCCCAGTTCATTGGACCGTTTGAGATATGGAGCGAGTTGGCCCCGTGGCCTATCGTTTAGCCTTGCCACCGTCGCTCTCCGCAGTTCACAATGTGTTTCATGTCTCCATGCTTCGAAAGTATATGGCGGATCCATCCCACGTGGTCGATTTTGAGCCTTTACAATTGAGCAAAGATTTAAGTTATGAGGAAAAGCCGGTGCAAATTCTCGCAAGGGAAGTGAAGGTTCTGCGCAACCGGGAGATAGCACTGGTGAAAGTCCTCTGGCAGAACCACCAGGGTGAGGAGGCAACGTGGGAACGAGAGGATGAAATGAGGTCAAAGCATCCAGAGTTGTTCCAACAGTAAAACTTTCGGGGACAAAAGTTTCTTAAGGGGGGAAGAATGTAACAACCCCAAATCATTAAGGTAATTATATTTATTTATATGTATAAAAAGGAAATTATATTTATTTATATGTATTTATGTATTTATTTAGGTTAAGGAGGAAAGTTTTAAAAGTAGCACTTATGGTGGTTGGAGAGTATTAGGTGGAGTTAAGGAAATTGTTGGGAATTGGTAAAGGATAATTTTATTTTGGGGCAAATAAAATAAAATAAATGAATTTGGTGGGAATGGATTTGGTAAAGAAGATTTTATTTTATTTGGTTGGGAAAATAAAAAGGGAAAAAAATTGGAATTAATGGGCTAAAGAGGGGAAGAAATTAGGGTTTATTTTAAACCCTCCTCGGTATGTGTGTAGTCAAGAAAAGAAAAGAAAAAAAAAAAAAAGAAAAGCTCTCTCTTTTCCCTTCTCCGCCATCTCTCTCCCTCTCTGCCGCTTCTTTATCCTTCCTCCACGATTTTTGCCGCCGCCGTCGCCCTCCCTTCCTTTCCAGTCACCATCTGCCCCCACCATCTCTCTCTCCATTGCTGATCGTTTTCGAAGGTTGCACGTCAGAGTATCGCTAGGTTCACGCGTTGAGTGTCGCTGTCCGCTTCTCGCTCTCGATGTCTCTCGCTCTCTCACTGCCTGTCGCTCTCCCGCACTCATGCTTTTCCGCTCTCCCTCGACCAGGCTCTCTCTCACACTCTTGGGCTCTCGCTCTCTCGCTGCCTCTCGCTCTCTCGCTTGACTCTCGCTCTCTCGCTCGACTCTCGCTGATCTCGCTCGGTTCTCGCTCTCGCTCAGAATTTAGCTCTCTGCAGCGATTTCTTGCTCGCCCGACCAGATCAGTACCCCCTAAGTGAGTATCTCAAACCCAAGTGGGGTTAGTTGAATATTTTGGTGAATATTTGGGAATTTCGAATTAATTGGTACATCTTAATAGGTGGACGGCGATTGTTTTAGTCCGTAGGGTCGGAGAAAACTGCGAGTTTGGTCACGTTCGGGTAAGGACTCTCTCGAACAAATTTTGAGTTTGCTTATGATAGGATAGGCTTGATGAATAACTTAAGTTAGGGGAATTTTATTCCCAGTTTGTTTAGGAATTTTACAAAAGGTGCAGTGTGGTTAGCTTTATGGATCAACCCTTAGGTAAGTGATCTTACTACCTGAACCGCCTTCGGGCCTTATGTTTAGTTGCCACGATGTAGTAGATTTCCAAAGCCACGTATGATTTAAGATGCTTGTATGAAATTTCCATGTCTTTAAGTTGTATATGCCTGATAGTGTATAAGCTTATACTATGAGATGTTTATGAACAGTACTGTTGATGTATGAATTCATGGAATGGAAGAAGTGTGAATTTGATTGATCATGTATGATGGGTAGTGGTAACTCCCCTACGTCGGTTGGATGTCCACAGGAGGTTGTGTTTCTTCGGGATCACTAGAGGATGTGTTCCTTCGGGTTCACTAGAGGTTGTGTTCCTTCGGGATCACTAGAGGATGTGTTCCTTCGGGCTCACTAGAGGTTGTGTTCCTTCGGGTTCACTAGAGGTTGTGCTCCTTCTAGTGCACTAGAGATTTGTGTTCCTTCGGGATCACCAGAGGTTGTGCTCTTTCAAGTGCACTAGAGGTTTGTGTTCCTTCGGGATCACCAGAGGTAAGAGTTTCCTTCGGGGCTCTAGAGGTTTGTGGGCATCCATATCCAACGGTGGGCGGATATAACCATTCCCCTATAGAAGTATGATAGATATGCATGTCTCATGTTTAATGCCCCTAAATGACCTAGGTGCCTAGCCCGACTCCGGTAGTGGGGTCACTTACTGAGTAATATAATTACTCAACCTTTCATCTTATATGTTTTTCAGGTAAAGGAAGGAATGTGTCGGCGAATGACAAGAAGAATCCTTGATGGCATCACGGGACCCGTACTAGCTTCCGCTTAGTCTTGCATGTTTTACTGAATTTTGTCCAACTGTCCAATTTTGTTTTGAGACTCGTCTTTTTACTTGATATGTGGATTTTCATTCATGAATTTTTATTAATTTTATCAAGGGTACCCCGAACCAAAAGTTTCTTTTTATTGGTTAATGCATTGTTTTCTTGAATTAATATAAGAAGAAATTTCCATGAAGAGCATTATTTCTTCTTTACTATTCAGCATAGTGTCGTTCTTTGAATTTTGCATGCATTGAGTAATGGTTCGATTAGATTGTATAAGTCGAGTCATTACATGGATCATTGGAGTTTATAATCTATAGGTCCATTAAATCCCGTTGCTAGCTCACAACAGATAAACAAGGACCAATGTTTTGAAAGAATAATTTGAAGTATTCAAATTAATTTAGGGAATAATATGTTAACTGTATATGATACAATTAACATAATGTATATAGATACAGTTAATTGTGAATTAAACTATATAATATTGAAGATGTAATGTATTTGAATATGATTTAAATATTCATTTGATTAAATATGAGATATTTAATTAAATGAATTAATTGATTAATTAATTAATTCATTCATTCATTCATTTTAATGAACTTAATTTAATATAATTAAGTTAATTAAAATAACTCCCTTGTAGGAGTGGGGAAGTGGAAAGTTATCCCACTACCTCATATGATAGAATAGAGAAGCCAATCTCTACAATTAAGGGATCCTCTTCTTTTCTTCCCTCTAATCTTATGACCTAGAGAAAAGAGTTCTTTGTAAAAAAATCTTCTCCATTCAATTCAGTCCATCTCTCAAAAGAGGTTCTCACAAACCAATCTTTACCAGAGTTATAACGAGGAAGACTCTATGTACAGGTCCCTAATGTTGGACTCAACAATCATGAAGGAGAAGGTTTGGAGAAGATTTGAAGATAGTTTTCAAAGGTATGTTTCTCAAAAAAGGAAATCAATACCCTTGAACACTTTTGTCTCTTGAATTTCATTCATCAATTTAATTTTTTTTCTTTAGTTATAATTAAAAATTGACATCACAAGATCAATTCTTAGATAAAATCAAGAAAACTTTAGAATAGGAAAGTATAATTAGGATATTTGATCTCTAGAGGAAGGTACTTGATCTCTTGATCATTAGAGGAATCAGTGGTTACGAAAAACAGGTAATTATAGGGATAAAAACGAACATTTGGCCTAGCTGTAACTATGAACAACTTGTGAAGGATCGACTTGCTTATATTGATTATATCCATGGACACAACTTGTCCTACAGTGAGTAAGTGTTCAACTATAGGTCTATAGTGGTTTTCTCTATAATTAATGAATGAAGGTTAATTCAATTAAAGAGTTTAATTGAAGAATCTTGGATCATTGGAGATTATAACCTGTAGATCCAGAAGGTCCCGTTGCTAACTCACCATGGACCAACAAGGATCAAATATATTGAAAGAAAAATGAGCTTTCTACACATATAACCTAATTATGTAGGCCTAATTTACAAAATTGTCTTAAACTTCCTATTTTTTTTCATGAATAGCCTAATGAGAAGAAATAATACACTAAAATATGGCTAAAAAATGTCTATAACACTCTCCACGAATTTTAAAAAATTTGAAAAAAAATAAAAATAAGAAAAAATACATATGGAAAAGAAAATATCATATTCACGAGCACTAAATGGCTTCTTCCAAAACTGTTTTATTTTTAAAATCAAATCTTTAGAAAAATATATCATAATCACGCTCATTAAATGTTTTTTTTTCAAAACTCACATATGAAAGTCACCTGAGCTATAATACATAGTACATATGGGATTTATTTGTACATTCTATTTTCAATATCAAACATATATGGATTTATTTCAAATAATAGGAGGATGTCATTTATCTTAGTATAATATACATGTATATATATGACAAAGTATGTGACATATATATCTCAATTTCAAATACATATATGTGTGGACATGACAAAGTATGTGGAATATATATATCTTAATAGAAATGAAACTAATATCAAAATATGTAGTATATATTATATAACAACCTTAAATTTGTACTTGTTCTAACTACATTTGGAAATAACCTCGTATATATTTGAAACAACATTGTATACATTTTGAATTTTAAGTCAAAATTCGAAATTTGTTAAACAAAAAATTTATGACAAATTTGTAACTAATTGGAAAAAAAAAATCCTTAAAAACCAAAACTCCTAAAATCAACATCTGACATCTGTAAAAAAATAAAAATAAAAATAAAAAAAGACAAATTTATAATGATGGGAAAAAAATATACTTTTATAAAAAAAACTATTTAATATTTTAATTATAAAATCATATGAAATTTAGATATGAGAGGGAATGTAACTATCATATTCCTTAATTTTAGGAATATATACCATATAAGTTAATAAATAAAATAAAAAAATCATTAGGTAACCAACAAAATTTAATTATGATATATATATTGTTATTAATGTTTATTCCAAAAATAAAATTTCTAAATATTAGTATTAAATTTGGATTGATTTTTTTATTGTTTTAATTATAAAATAATATGAAATTAAATATGAGAGAGAATGCACCAAAATATTAAAATTGTCCCAAAATTATGCAGAAATCTAGTTTTGGAATATAATTAAAGTTTAGGATATTTGTGAAATATTGCTTATGTAGTAAGTAAGTTTCCAAAATCTTCAAAAAAAATTTGAAATGTTCAAATTTATGAGTGAAAATACCATGTTTTATTAAAAAGTTTATTTGAATTAGACTCAAATTATAACTTCATAATATGGTGAATTAAATTATTTGAATGAGATTCAAATAAATAAATTATTTAATTTGAATAAGATTTGAATTAAATAGATTATGGAAGAATTAATTTATTTGAATATGATTCAAATAATGAATTAATTTGAATGAGATTCAAATTAAAGAGAATATGTAAAAAAAAAAATAATAATAATAAATATTTAAATATGATTTGAATATTTAAAACCCTTTTTAATATGAGATATTAAATGGGTAAATATTTTAATATTAGATCTTTATTAAATATTTAATTTAAAATCTCTATAGAGAGGTTGTCCCAATAGGTTTATGAGTAATCAGAGTTCTATAAATAGGCCCTAGGGAGCCCTTATAGAACTCATACTCTACAACATAATGTCTACAACCATTCGAGAAATTTCTCCCAGTTTTTAGAGAAGAGATCCCACAAACCAGATCCTTACCATAGTCATAGCAACATTTGTGGATTGACAAAGGTATGGTGCTTAGCCTTCTCTTTATTTTGTATTTTTTAATTTTTTCAAGAAATAAAAAACGTGATCACACGCTTCCGTCGGGATTCAAATCTCTTCATTTCATTGATTCAAAAGCCATGGTTATAATATCATCATCTCAAAGGAAAAACAAAAGAAATGAAAAGAAGTGTGAAAATAGAACTAAAAAAATGGAAAGAACAAGACTCCACTGAATCAATCTCACACTTGTAGCACTACTTAGGTCGGATTCACCTCTCAAGACTGAGCCCATGCTCTACACTCGGTCTCACAAGGTAGGACGATCTAAACCTAGGGTTTTGTAGAGGAACTCTCTTTCTTGAAGAATTTCTGGATGGAGTGATATGATCTCTTCTTTGGCCCAAATTGGTTGAGGGGAGGCCGAAAAAAATGATGCTTCAAAGGTTTACCAGGCAATTTCGACGTTGAAGACCGATTCTTAATCAAGAAAATAACAACTAGGACAACTAGGCACCATTCTGGAATTAAGGGATTTGATACAGGTGTTGCATATAGAGTATGCCCTAAGGTACATGTCTCACCAGCCTTAGTACAAGTGGGAGATTATTGAGATTTGTGCACTAGTGCCACATAGTTAATTAGTTATTTAATATACTATTTGATTATTTTATTAAATATGCAATAACGAATTATCCATTACAGTAAAAATCCAAAGTTATTATATGTAATCTTGAATAGCATGTGGTTGACATACAAGTGGTTCATGTTCAATTAATAACTTAAAGGGTCTATAGTATATGGATAAGGTTGGATGTTTTATCCATATGACATTATGGATATGACCCACTTTGTAATTGTTACAAACGATTTGATCCAAATAGTTCATCTAGAGACATGGGGTATTAGATACAAAGATTTTGTATACAATTGGACCACGAAATAATTAATCTCTCTTTGTAAATCTGTTAATTAAGAGATTAATATTTCACAGAATGATCATATGTAACTCAATCTTAATCTTGAATGAGTTACAAACTCCTGCCTATGAGGGTTCGTTCTTTGATTTGTATGGGAAAACGTGGCCCAAGTCGCAGACTCAATAAGCCTACCATTTTGGGAACTTTACCAAATAAAAAATTAGGAACTTAATTTTATAAGATGGAACTCGCTCCTTCTTGTATAGAATAAAAAGATGAGTAGTTCCCCTAAGTGCTGACTTTGGAACTTGAACAATGGGGCCCTAACCTCTCATTGCCCTGAGAGGGACTTGGTTTATAGTTGGACCATAAACAAAATGTTCATTAGAGGCTCAGTGGTGTTTAAGGACACCAAAAATAAAGTACACCAAAGATAATTACAGGGGTCAACAAACATTTGACCTAGTTGTAATTATGAACAACTCATGCATGATCGATTTACATATAAGGATTATATCCATGGACGCAACTACGGGTCTATATAGTGGTTTGTCCCGTAATTAATGAATGAAGGTTAACTAATTAAAGAGTTGAATTAATTAATCTCAGATCATTGGAGTTTATAATTTGTAGGTCCATAAGGTCCCCTTGCTAACTCACAACAAATAAACAAGAACCAGGGTATTGAAAGAATAATTTGAAATGTTTTAATTAATTTAAGTTAAAATACATTTATTGTACCAAATACAATTAAATCACCTCGAATTTTAGTTTATTGTGTCACACCTCCTCCCATATTAACCTCTTTAATCTGAAAGGAGGCGTGAAGACAACAAACATCACCATTTTGCAACAGTTACTGCCCGTCTCATACTATTCTCATACAACACACATTCCAATGTTAAAGAAGCAAGTATGTCGACACATTATGAAACTTGAATAATTTATTTTAATGCTATTACAAATCCTTTTACACGAACAAAATGATCTAACCCAGTCCTAATATTTTAAAAGAACAACTATCTTATGGCAGGTCTCGACTTCATGCAACAATCATAAAAAGAATAAACTAGAAACCTAGTAAATGGTAAACAACATATAAGCATAGGGTTTCTCTCGCCTCTTATTAATAAAACAAGCCCAACATCAACACATCATAATGAGATTATGTACTCAAATCTCAGCACCTGTGATCTCTGTACCGTGTCCATTTCCTACTGCCCTACTCATATAGCAGACCATCATTTCCTCTACGTGCACATAGACCTACCTCCTATGGGCTTAGAAGCTAGACCCGCCGATCCTCTAACATCCCACATGAGGTTCTTTCCACAAGCTTATAATCTAGGTCCTATGACCCTTTGACCATCCTGTGAAACTCTGCCACAGGCTCAGATACTAGATCCAAAGATCCTCTAACCATCGTGGGGGTAATACAATCACATGCTTAGAAACCAGATCCGAAGATCCTTTGACTATCTTGTGAGACATTCATTTTTCCCACCATACAAACATCATTACTATGTATGGAAATAATATTAACTTTTAAAAGAAAAGCACTCCCAGTTACAAGCAAAGACTTCGGCCTCTAAGGCCTCTTAACCTTGTCTCAGATCCCTTGCTCTTCCAAAACCTAGCTTGCCCTTCACTCTCTAGCACACGGCTAGGCTTCTAGCTCAAAAGAAATAGCAACAGACCTTTAGACTGCAAGATGGACACCCAAACCTACCTTCTAGACACTTGGAACAACCTTTTTGGACATTTGGAAGCTTGGTTGGACGCCTAAATTGCCTTAGTTGGACGCCTGGTGTACTTGTTGGATGCCTAGGTGGTCTATTTCTCATTTCCCAACCAAAATTATTCCTTTCCTCTCAAGCTCCCTTGGAAAAATTTCCTTACAATGAGTTGTGTGAGTAAACTTCCATGCCCTTAATATCCTATTTATAGGCTCACAAAACTATCCTTGTCATCCAACTTCTCTTCAAAGCATCACACCATAATACCTAAGTGGCCTCAACATACATGAGCCAACACACCCCTTCATGCATGCTGCCAACTCCTCCCTTAAATGACTAAGTGTCCAACTAAGGTGAAACTTCACCCCAAAGTTCACCACCTCCTACTTTGACACTTAGTCAAATTTACACTATGCTGCCTTAAGGTGTTCGTCTCGAAGTTGGCCACCTCACCTTTGAAATTTAGTCCAACCAATCCCATGAATGCATAGTCTCGCCTTATTTAACACCTACCATGCGTTCAATATGTCCTTCCTATGCGTTCAACACCACCATTTTTCACCATCCATGCATACAACTTGTCTTCAACAAAGTCTGTATCCAATGTGTCATCTTTTAACCTAACCAACATGAGCTATCTAACACTTAGCCAAAATCTCAACCTGAGCACATAGTACGCATCCAACTCTCCTATGCTTCCAAAGTGGTAAATTTACACAATGATGATATAAGCAGAAGCCCAAAATTCATTGGTTTTAGAAAAGGTATCCATTTTTCATTTAGGCCTTTTATTTTTAGATCATCTATGTCATTTATCCAAAATGGGTACCTTTTCTAAAACCAATGAATTTTGGCCTTCTGCTTATGTCATCACTGTGTAAATTTACTACTTTGATCTTAAATGCATTATTCTTTTATTTTATTTGTTTTGCAGCATTTTTCTTTTCCTTTTTTCTTTTTTCTTTTTTCTTTTATGAATTTCTTTGTGTTCCTTTTTCTTTTCTTTTCTTCGATTCTTTTTTCTATGTTTTTTTATGCATTTTTTCTTCCTCTTTTTTTGTTTTACTTTTGTTCTTTTTTTTTTCGCATGTTTTATTCTTCTTTTTTTAGTTTTTGCTCCATTTCTCCTTTATTATTATTTTTTTGTGTTTCTTTGCATCAAGCATCAAACATAGAATATATGTCACACCCCATCCTTGATTATCTACTTAACCTGAAAGGAGATGTGAAGACGATAAACATCACCTCTCTTGTGACGCATATTGTTCCCATCTTACATAACTTCCTGTATAAACATTCCATACATATACATTCATAGAATCCAGCCATACTAACGCATGATCATAATATAACAATCCTTCCTGTACAGAGTACACTTTTATAATATACTTTCTCATAGTCCACTTGTAAACCACTCAATCTACATGCCACTAATGTTAAGTTATTTACACGTACAACAACAAGAAAATAAACTGTTTCTGGAAACTCGAAGTTTAAGCAGGGCGAGTTGGAGTAGGCAATGCACCAGGAACGTCCTTGCTACCTGGAGGGGAAAAGAAAACTTGAAAACATAAGCTAATAGCTCAGTGAGTGACAAATTTTAACAAAACTAGTTTAGTATAACAACCATTAAGCTTAAACAATTTTTGACATCATGAGTAAAACATAAAATCATAACATTTCCATCGATTAAATCTCGTTTAAATGCCCTTATCAAATCAAATATGGTTTTAAAACCATTCGTAAGTAAAACAGTACGGTTACAACACTTTTCTCTTAGTTGAGGCGGAGCAAAACTCAACGCCCCAACGTCGAAAACAAATAAGGCTCGATGCGGAGCAAAACTCAACGCACCAGCATATAACCTCTATGTGCACATAGGAACATGGCGGGTTGCCCAAGTACCTTCTCCATGTCCATCAGTACTGGGTCCCAGGGAAACTCACATGCCTTCTCAACGTCCTTCAGCATTGAGCCTCCTCTAAAACTGTAACGACCCGACTAATACATCATAATCAGACCATTACTCAATGCATGCAAATTTCAAGAAAAGACCCGATGCTGAGTAATAAGAAAGAAACAATGCTACTTACGAAAATTTCTGTTTTATTTAACCCATATAGAAAGAATTTTTGGTTCGGGGTACCCCTAATAAAATCAACAAAATTCCATGAACAGAAAACAAAAACAAAATCCATATACAAAATAAAAGACAAGCCTAAAAAAAAATGCAGTGCTAGGCGGAAGCTACTATGGGTCCCGTGAAGCCATCAAGGTTTCCTCTTGTCATTCGCCAGCACGTTCTTTCCCTTACCTGAAAAAAAAAATAAGATAAAAGGGTGAGCAATTATATTGCTCAGTAAGTGACCCCACTACCGGAGCCAGGCTAGGCACCCAAGTCCTTTAAGTGCATTAGTCATACAACAGGCATATCAACATACTTCAATAGGAAACTGGTTATACTGGCACCCAAGTCCTTTAAGTGCATTAGCCTTAAGACAGGCATATCTAACATACTTTCATAGGGGACTGGTTATACTGGCACTCAAGTCCTTTAAGTGCATTAGCCTTAAGACAGGTATATCTAACATACTTTCATAGGGAACTGGTTATACTCTCCCTAAGTTGGATTTGGATGTCCACAACCTGGAGCCCCGAAGGAACTCTTACCTCTGGTGATCCCGAAGGATCACAAAACCTCTGGTGATCCCGAGGGAACACAACCTCTAGTGAACCCGAAGGAACACATCATCTGGTGACCCCGAAGGACCACAACCTCTGGTGAACCCGAAGGAACACAACCTCTGGTGAACCCGAAGGAACACAACCTCTGGTGACCCCGAAGGACCACAACCTCTGGTGATCCCGAAGGAACACATCCTCTGGTGAACATCCAGCCGACGTAGGGGAGTTACCACTACCCAGTACTCATGACCAATTTAAATTCTCACTCCTTTACTTCCATGAATTTATACACTAACAGCGCTGTTTACAATCATCTCATATACAAGCATAAGCATTTCACATACATCCTTTGAAACATAGGAAAAATCATACAAGCATGCTATCTCAATGGGCGTAGAAGTATTACTCATCATGGCAACTAAACATAAGGCGGGAAGGTGGTTCAGGTAGTAAAGTCACTTACCTGAGCAATTATATTCACTTATTCGCACGGCAGTCTGTTGGAAAGTTCTTGGTCCACCAAGTGTGGCTTAACTTGCAGTTGCTCTAATCCTTTTTACCCAACACAATTCCCGGCCACCTAAGGGAATTTTTATCACATAAGTCTCAAGCATCAACAGTTTTTTAACCAAATTAAGCTATAAATTTTTCCTTGGGTCCGAGATACTTACTCTCACGTTACCGGTTTGGTGACGAGAAATCAGGCGTGGTTTGATTGAAATGGCAGCGGAGGAGCACCGGGGTGGAAGAGAGAGAAAGTAGGCGGCACTGCAAGGAGAGAGAGAGAGAGATTGATTGAAACCGCGGCGGCACGCGAGGGAGAAGAGAAAAATCCCTTTTTACTTTTTCTTTTTTTTTTATTTTGGCACGCAAATCGATGCCTATTTATAAAAACCCAAATTCCCTATTCCTTCCTCCTTTCCCCTTTTCTTTTCCAACCAAACAAAATAAAATCAAATAAAATCTTCTACAACCAAGATTTACTTCAATTATCCAAATAAAATCAAATAAAATCTTCTACAACCAAGATTTACTTCAATTTCCAATCCCACCAAAATTAGTCACCTTATTTTACTTGCCCCAAGATAAAATTATCTTTTTATTATTATTATAATTATTTTTTTTTCACACGTAATAACTTAAACTTATTTACTAGGAGGATTTACCCCAACGATTTGGGGTTGTTACAAAAACATTTTCCTTTAGTTTATTACAAAACTTTATACAAAACCGTTCATAGTCAAATCTTCCATGAGAAAACAGGGCATTTATAAATCATTATCAATCCATAAATCTGCTTTTCAATATCGTTTAGTAAAACATCAACAAATAAGGAAAACCAATCTGACTTATACGAAAGAATTATGAAAACAAGAAAAGAAGTATCACTCACAACTCTTTTCTAGGCCTTGAATGGATTATACGCCTTTCTTATCTCCTCTTGGCCTGAAAATATACATTTCTAGGGTTAGGCTTTTTCCTAAACTTCTTTTCCATAACCAACAAACCTTAACCATTCATATATGATCAAAATAACCTTAATGAGCGAGTTTTAACTCTACTAGCGAGACCACTAGCGAGACTAGATTACACTACACGCCACTAGCGATACCAGGGTGAGCAAGACTAGCGATACTCACTTGATCAGAGAGATCCAGCGAGACTCAGCGAGAATTGTGAGACGCAAGGCTTCTAGCAATACTTGCATTACCCGTCTCGCTTCTCACGCTTAAACTTTTAGCGTTACTTGCAGTCCAGCGATACTTATCTTCCACAACTTCTGCCTTCCCTCTTTTCCTTCTGGTTCTTCACTGCTATCAATTAAAAGTTATAATTCCAGCCAAAATTAGAACTTTTTTCCTTCTACAAACTTGTAGTAAAATATGTCTTCTAGCTTACCTCAAATGTTCATAGCTTAACTTGTCCTTATTCGTTAGATATTGCAAGATTTCTCTGCACTACTACAGATTGCACATAAATTCCTTATCAGTCATTTCCAGCTGAAAATTTTCATGTTTCTAATCCATTTCAACTCAAACATCCTTCATAAAAGTTGTTCAAAATTGAGTTAACTTACTAACCTTAAAATTTCAGCCTTAGACTCAATCTCTTCGATTTGTTTTACTCCAAACCTCAACCATTGTTCAGTCTGTGCGACTACAATCAATCTTCTGTTCCAGCTCTGTTTTCAGCACCAAGGCGAGTAGAATTCCGCCCAAAATCTACAAGGACACCTTCCTCTACCTTCTCTTGTTGCTTGTCTGAAAAATAGAACTGACTCAAGCTCTCGAAAATGTCTAAAAATGATAAAATATTCAATCTATTCACCTATATATATACTACCAACTTAACCCTCTCAAGCACCCTTATACATGTAGCCGACTTACCCCTTATCTGCAGGCTGATGCAGGTTCTCACTTCGACGCAAGGCATTCGTCGAAATCCTCCTCCAACGCCTTCAGCAACTATCCACACCCAATCCATGGCGCCCTCAACGCCTCCTACTTTCGACGCATACAACTCCGTCATTCACACCACTATCTTTGTCGCATCGAGACCACTCTGTCTTTGACGCAAAGTGACTTCAACGCAGCAAAATGACTTCAGCGCATAGCCTTACCAACGCATGGTAGTTAAAGCACATTTCTTTCCCGCCAATGATCACTTATCCTCCAACGCGGGTAGCTACTTCAGCTCACAACCCTTCATGATTCCATCGGCCACACATGGCCACTCAAAGAGTTCAACTTCCCTCTTCATTCACCAACGCATAGTCTTGGCCAACACTTAGCCAAAATTTTGCTCTCATTCTCGACTACTTTTCCTCTAACAACGCATGGTCACATTTCACTTGTTTGTCACAACACTTAGGATTAAAAGTCAGTGCTTACAATATAGAGCATTAAAGCATCGAGTAAACTTACAACATAGAGTATAAAACATCAAACATTGAGGATCGAGAATCGAGTAGTGAGTATATAACAAAGAGCAAATAATACAGAGCATAAAGCATAGAGCATTAAGCATCCAACATCGAGTATTGAGGAGTGAGGAGCAAGTATTGAATATATAGCATAGAGCATATAATATAGATAGAACGTAGAGTATCAAGAATCCACCATCAAGCATCGAGTATCGAGGAGCAGGGAGTGAAGATCGAGTATCAAGTATCGAGTATCAAGAAACTTATAAATCTACATGCAGATGGTTTTCAGGGTCGAATGAATAAATTTACAGGATGCTAATGCAAGCAGAAGACTAGTTTTCATTCAATTTTAAAAAGGTGCCCATTGTTCATTTGGCCCCCCAAAAAAGGGTCATCCCTATAAAGAACCCTCTTAAACACCTTGTTTAGGATTTTATGGCACAACAACGACAAACTAAAATTAGACGCAAATATCTGAGCATTTGGCATTCGGAAAGCTTCTCACGCTCTTCATTCACCAATTGAAACCTTAATCCAACTCACTTCTCCTCGTTTAATTTCGCATTAAGCCCCATAAGCCTTAAAAGTTACCAAGGTACGTCTATGATTCGCTTCCGAAACTTTTTCATAAATTTTCAAGTTGTTCTTTAATGGGTTTGACCCCGAAGCTTGAAATTGTGTTTGGCCCAAAAAAATTGTTACACTGCATATCGTATTTGCAGTAATTCATTCACTTTTTGTATTGTTGTTTATTCGTTTTTGGCGCTCGTTGTAATGGTCTATGGTTTCTGTTCATCCCTTAGATCTTTCTCTCTGTCTTGCTTTGGCTTCTTCCCATGCCAATTCTTCAAAAACACGATCGGGTATTGAAATTTTCTAAAATGATTACCCAACTCAATCACTTGTTATCTTTGCGCCTGTTGTTTCTGAAAAAATCAATACTCGAACTCATACTCCCGTCTTTTCTTAGCTTTAAACCTCGATTGTTTTCCAATTGTGGATTTGATTTTCATCCCAGAGCGTCTCTTATAGAATCAACGCAATCACCCAATACAAGTGGTTGAGTGTCACAAATTTCTAGAATAGAGGCTGAACACATTTGCATTGTACTAGGAGCGTCAACTTTCCTATCAAGTTCCCTTGGAAAAATTTCCTTACAATGAGTTGTGTGAGTAAACTTCCATGCCCTCAATATCCTATTTATAGGCTCACAAAACTATCCTTGTCATTCAACTTCTCTTCAAAGCATCACACCTTAATACCTAAGTGGCCTGAACATGCATGAGCCAACACACCCCTTCATGCATGCTGTCAACTCCTCCCTCAAATGACTAAGTGTCCAACTAAAGTGAAACTTCACCTCAAAGTTCACCACCTCCTACTTTGACACTTAGTCAAATTCACACTTTGTTGCCTTAAGGTGTTCGTCTCGAAGTTGGCCACCTCACCTTTGAAATTTAGTCCAACCAATCCCATGAATGCATAGTCTCGCCTTATTGTTACCATTATGGTTAGCAATATGGTCAAGCAGTAACAGTAACAATAATGATAGCGGTTAAATGTGACAGATCGATAAAATGTGACAAATTTATAATTTTAGGTAAACGTGACCAAAGCAATCCAATTATGTTTCGATCCAGGCCTAGCTATTACAATTCATCCATAATAAAATCTTATTCCGATTACACCAATTTTTATTATAGATTGGTAAATGTGGTCTAAGTTAAGGACTCTGGGCCAAAAGGACCCAAGGTTAAGTACAATTTACCATTTTCTTTACCTTGTAGGATTTTTAGCTCCTCTTAAACCAAACAAATGGCATAGATGACCCAAAATAAGAGGCCTAAATGAAAAATGGGTGGGTTCTTTGTACGGATGGCCCTTTTTTGGGAGTTCAAATGAAAAATGGGTACCTTTTTTAAATTGAATGAAGCGGCTTTCTGTTTGCTTCAGCATCCTGTGAATTTACCCATTCAACCATGAAAACCATATGCATGCAGATTCATAAGTTTTCTTGATACTTGATACTCGGTCCCCACTTTGCGATACTCGATACTCGATGTTGGATGCTTGATGTTGTATGTTCTATGCTCTATATTATATGCTCTATGCTATATACTCGACACTCGCTCCTCGATACTCGATACTTGATGTTGGATGTTTAATGCTCTACGCTCTATGCTCTGTATTACATGCTCTCTACTACATACTCGCTACTTGATCCTCGATTCTCGATGCTTGATGTTTTATACTCTATGTTGTAAGTTCACTCGATGCTCTAATTCTCTATATTCTATGTTTGATGCTTGATGCAAATAAACACAAAAAAAAAAAAAAATGATGAAGGAGAAACGCAGAAAAAAGAAAAAAAAAAGAAGAAGACATGCCAAAAAAAAAAAAGAACAAAAGAAAAAGACGGAAGGAGAAATGCATAAAAAAAAAAAAAAAAAAAAAACGGAAAAAAAAAAGGAAAAAAAAAAAATAAAAAAAAAAAAAAAAGAAAAAAAAAAAAGAAAAAAAAAAAAAAAAAAAAAAAAAGAAGAAAAAAAGAAAAAAAAAAAAAAGAACAAAAGAAAAAGACGGAAGGAGAAATGCATAAAAAAACACAAAAAAAAGAATCGGAAAAAAAAAAGGAAGAAGAAAAAATTATGAAAAAGAAAAACGCTGCAAAATAAAGAAAATAGAAGAAGAATGCATTTAGGATTAAAGTGGTAAATTTACACAGTGATGACATAAGCAGAAGGCCAAAATTCATAGGTTTTAGAAAAGGTACCCATTTTTGGGATATTTGTACGGATGGCCCATTTTGAGAGGGTCACTCGAAATTTGGCCTCACTTTCAAAAACACTTGATATTTGGCCTTCTGCCGATGTCATCACTGTGTGAATTTAGCACTTTAACCCGTCTTCCTTCTTTCTCCTACCTTCTCTTTTTTGCAGCTTTTTTCAATTTTTTTTTTTGCTTTTTTTTTTTTTGCTTTTCTTCTCTTCTTCTTTCCTTTCTTTCATTCATGGAGATTTCTTTTCCAGCGATTTCCCTTTTTTCATTTTCATTTTTCTAGCAAGATTTTCTTAATCAAAATAAGCAATAATGAATTTTCTTAATCAGATGCGAGGAGAAAATGAAGCTAATCAAAACTTTTCTCGTAAAGTGGTGGTGTTCAGTACTTTACAGGAAAAGTGACAGGGAGCTTCCTTCCGAGTAAGTTTGAACTTAAGGGGAAGGAATTACGACTCTCTGTCACTTTTTCTGTAAAGTTTTGATCAACACTTTACGAGAAAAGTGATAGAAAGTCGTAATTCCTGGTATTTCAAAGCTTCAATGCCACCAACTCCAGTGAGCGAGAATGAGAGTGAGAGAGCAAGAATAAGAGCGAGTGAGCGAGAATGAGAGCGAGAGTCAGAGTTGGTCGCGCCCTCCCTTTCTGGTTCTCGCTCTTATTCTCGCTCTCTCACTCTCAAGCTCTAGCTCTCGCTCTCGCTCTCGTTCTCACTCTCTCGCCCTCGTTCTCGCTCACCGAAATTGGTCGCATCGAAGCTTTGAATTTACCAAGATTACGACTCTCTGTCACTTTTCCCGTAAAGTACTGAACACCACTTTATGGAAAAAGTTCTCAATAGCGTCGTTCTCTCCTCGCATATTATAGAGAATTCACTCTTGTTTCATTCTGATTAAGAAAATCTTGCTGGAAAAATGAAGATGAAAAAAAAAATAGGGCGACATAAACAGAAATCTTCGAAAAAGAAAAAAGGTAATCGCCTGAATAGAAATCAGAAAGAAGGAGGGGAAGAAGAAGAGCAGAAAAGCAAAAAAACGAAAAAAGAAAAAAGATGCAAAAAAGGAAGGTAGAAGAAAGAAGGAAGGAGGGTTAAAGTGGTAAATTCACGCCGTGATGACATCAGCAGAAGGCTAAATTTCGACTGTTTTTTTTCAAAGTGAAGCCAAATTTCGAGTGGACTTCTTACATTGAGTCATCCTTACAAATATCCCCTATTTTAATTAAAAAAAAAAAAAAAAGTTTTTGCCATTTGTGGCCGTTATTTTATCCCGAATAAACAAGGAATCGAGGATAAAACCCTAATCCCTCTAACTTGTATAAAGCCGATAAGTCGGTTGACAATCAGCACAACCTAAAGTGGAGCTTCGTCCTTTGGCTAATCTGGAAATCATTTCCTTACAAATCGATTCTCTGGTAAGCGGCGCATTGCTTAGCAAATAGCGTAAGCATTTGATTTTCCATTTTAGTTTTCCTTTTCCTGCATGATTTGATGCTCCAAATAGCCCCTTGCTTCTCCGGGTTTAGTTGCAAGGAAAATGGAGAAAAGGGTATACTCGTGGTACCACATTCATTTTGGCTTTTACATCTATGGTTCTGGGGGAAGATTTTCTCCAGCTCAAACCCTGTTTGGCCAAAGAAACAATCTTAAGGTCGTCTTCAAAATGTGAATTAAATTGTTACACCGCATATCGTCTTTCCAGTAATTCCTTCACTTTTTGTATTGTCGTTTATTCGTTTTTGGCGCTCGTTGTAACGGTCTATGGTCTCTGGACTCTGTTCATCCCTTAGATCTTTCTCTCTGTCTCGTTTTGGTTTCTTCCCATGCCAATTCTTCAGAAACACGGATGGGTATTGAAATTTTCTAAAATGATTACCCAACTCAATCACTTGCTATTCTTTGCGCCTGTTGTTTCTGAAAAAATCAGTGCTCGAACTCATACTTCGTCTTTTCTTAGCTTTAAACCTCGATTGTTTTGCAACGGTGGATTTGATTTTCATCCCAGAGCGTCTCTTATAGAATCAGCGCAATCACCCAATACAATTGGCCGAGTGTCACGGATTGCTAGAACAGAGGCTCAAGATGTATTATTTGACTATCTGCATTGTACTAGGAGCCTCGGCTTTACAGATGCTGAACACATAAGCAAGAACTCACCTCATTTCCTTCAAAATTTGATCATGAAACTAAATAGTGATGAAGATGTGGCTCGGTCTCTCACCAAGTATCTTAGATACAATCCCATCAATGAATTTGAGCCATTCTTTGAAAGCTTGGGACTGCCCCCATCAGAGCTCCCTTTATTTCTTCCACGACATTTGATGTTTTTGAGTGATGACCATCTTATGCTTGAAAACTTCCATGTTTTATGCAATTACGGTGTCCCGCGGAGCAAGATGGGTAAAATGTACAAGGAAGCAAGAGAAGTATTTGCTTATGATTATGGTGTATTAGCCTCAAAACTTATAGCTTATGAGAATTTAGGCCTTGGAAAGCACACAGTTGTTAAGCTTGTTAGTTGCTGCCCTTCACTTTTGATTGGTGAGATCAGCATGGAGTTTTTCAAGGTTCTTGAGAAGCTAAGTAGGCTAGGTATTGAAAAAGATTGGATTGGAGGATATTTATCTTGTAAAAGTAGTTATTACTGGAACAGAATGGTTGACACTATGGACTTTTTAGTTAAAGTAGGTTATACAGAGATACAGATGCAAAATTTGATTAAATCAAATCCCCCATTACTGCTTGAAGATTCTGGGAAGAAAGTGTATGTATTATTTGGTCGATTAGTCAAGTTAGGTCTTAAGATGGACGAAGCTTATTCGATGTTTAAACAAAATCCTGAAATTTTGTCAGGGAAGTATATTAAAAACATTCTGAAAGCAGTGGATTTTCTCTTTGATATTGGGTTGGGAACTGAGGATATTGCTTGTATAGTAACTCATAACATTATGCTACTTGGTTCATCCAGTCTGAAAGGGCCGAAAACCGTCTGTAAAGAACATAAAGTTGGGAAAGAGGGTTTATGTCTGATCATTAGAGATGACCCGTCAAAGCTGTTTACCTTAGCTTCAAAATCAAAGCTAGAAAGCAGTGAGCAGGTTTTATGCCAATATCCGGCGAAATATTTGGAGAAGACTACATTTCTGCTGAAGTTGGGATACCTTGAGAACTCAGATGAGATGGCAAAGGCATTGAAACAGTTTCGGGGTCGGGGAGATCAACTACAGGAGAGATTCGATTGCCTGGTAAAAGCTGGTTTGGATTGTAATGTGGTGACAAGCATAATCAGACAAGCTCCCATGGTTCTAAACCAGAGCAAAGATGTAATCCAAGAGAAGATTGATTGTTTAAGAAACTGTTTAGGTTACCCTTTGAATACAATAGTGGCATTCCCAGCTTATTTATGTTACAACATGGAAAGAATCAACACAAGATTTTCAATGTATAGGTGGTTACGGGATAAGGGAGCTGCAAAACCCAACTTATCATTGAGCACTGTCTTAGCTTGTTCAGATACAAAATTTGTAAAATATTTTGTAGATGTTCATCCTGAAGGCCCCTCCATGTGGGAAAGTTTTAAAAAACAGGGTCTCCATAATCATAATTAAACCTTGCCATCTAATTTTTAGTTCCATCTGTTTGGCCACAAAATAGCATTTTACTTTGGATGATAATTCCCAATACACAGGTCTGTTGCGGTTCCACTCGTGTGTGTCTGATTCGTTGCTCTTTGTTATTATTTCCTTAATATCCAGAGACTTGGAAATGATGGAGGATGTTACTAAGTTTGATGTTATACAAAATGTGATTAGGAATACTCAAGTGCATCACAAATTTTATTTACAACCATGGTTGATTGGTTGCTAGGATGAGAGAATGTTTTTGGGGTGACAGATTTGATGTTACGTGCCAATGTTGGATTACTACCTCTTAGGTCATCTTCTTACTTTTTAACCTTTTGTATTTAACCTTCTATTTATATGATCTAAGATTTCATCATTGAAATATTCACTTCATATGCATTCTTTGGTATTTAATTTTCCATTACTATTTCTAACTATTGATTTATATACAAAATCATAGTTCATTACTTAAACAAGTTTATTAAGTTTCACCGAAAAAAGAAAAACATCACTATTTTTAGAATTTATGTGATGTTTTGGATTATTTTTTTTCAAAATATCTGTGAGTATATCTATAAATTTGGGTTATTGATATTTTTATGAATTATGGATAGAACCATAAACTTCCATTGGATATGAGACATGATGAACATTCCATACAAAAATATTTCTAACATGGATTGAGAATTAAAAAAAAAAGAATAAGGGAAATTAGACACTAGCATCATTTAGAGTTTCATTTAGAATTATGGCAAAATCAAATTGGAGTTTTAGTTATATAGCACAAATAAGATGCACGTGCTCCTTTCTCTCTCATAATTCAAAACCAGGGAGATTTCTTTTTTCTTTTTTTTTTTTTTTCCTGACCTCTCCTTTATTCTCCTATAGTTCTCCCTCCCTCTTCTATCAACCTCTCTTGTTTCCTTACGTTGGTAACTATGTTTTATCCTAAAATTGTAAGATCCCAATGAATGAGTGAGTGAATATTCAAAGTCTACCCAATTTGGTTGTTTGCCAAATTGTTGTTTTCTTCACAAAAGGAAGTAGTGGAGCACCACCGTGGCTGCGTCACCATCGGAACAACATTGTTCTTCATATGCCACAAACGGGGCACTGGACAGGGCATCCCTCTTGTTACTTGTGGATTTTGTCGGCTGTTTCTGTTTCTTAATTGCAAATATAGGGTATTTATTCTGTTCCCAAATATATATATATATATATATATATATATTGATTTTTAGAAAAAACTTCTTTATCATATTTTATTCATTTCTTCAATTGATTCACTGTGTATTTTTATTTAAAATGATTTTGAAATTAGGCTATTTTTATTATTTTAAGTTTTAGCTTATCTAATTCTCGTAGTTTCCATTTTAGAAACAAAACAGAATCTAATTTGTTTTCCTTATGAATTAATGATTAATTCATAATTAATTAAATCATTTTGTTATTTCTCTGGAAAACATTTTGTTATATTTACAAATGAATCTTTATAATTTACGACCAAAAATAATGCTAAAGTAAAGTGATATTAGTTCAACGTTGATTGATATTACTTTCCTCCAGTAAAGGTAAGAGGTTCCCACTCTCAAGTTATTGTATTAAAAAAATATTAAAATATAATAATACTAAAAAAATTAAATTTAAAGAAATTAAAAAAAACAACAAAAACAAAAACAGATCACAGTCAAAAAATTTAAGACCTTTAAAAAGAACACCAACACATTCATTCCACCCCCCAGCCCTCCCTCATTTTGAGTTATGTAACAGAAATCATTGCAAACTGAAAGCATTTGCTAGCTTACTCATTATAAAAAGAACAGAACTTTCAATGCATTAAGATCAAGGTTGCATTTCTTTTCTCAAACGACAAGGCTTTAACTAGCAGATTATTTTACTTAAATACATAATGGCTTTACTGTCTCCTAACCTTGCTGGGATTGGCACCATCCTTCAACGACGTCGAGGATGACGATGGTGACAACCCAGATTGGTTGAGCTTGGCAGCCTTGTCTTTATCAAATGCCTTCTGAACATCATTTTTAAGCTCCTTAAAACGCTTCCTCTTAATCCGCTGCTCCTCGGCAGTGCCCTTCTCGAGGTATAATAAATCAGGAAGCTCATCTGTCACAAACTTATCCAGTGCTTCCGAACAGTTAGGAAAGTAGCGTTTACCTGTTTCCACTGCCACCAAGAACGTTATTTTACATGAGACTGGCAGCTATAAAATTTAATCAAGTTTGGTAGAGCGATCGCAGTGTCTTTTAGCAGTGAGACATCCAGTCGGTAAAATAACAAGAGTAATAGCCTCAGCCTCACCAGAGTGTCATATGAAAAGCATAGCAGTTTATTATATGTAGCATCCAAGTTATCAGGTTGCCTTAACTACACATCTACAAGTTTAGTCCATGAAGTATCTCTAAACTTTTATAAGTGTCGAATGGGTTCCTAACCTTTTAATTTTTGTGTCTAATAGGTCTCCGAGAAATTCAAAATCTTTAAAAATTAATTGATCAATTAGATATAAATTTGAATTTTGTCCAATAGAACTTTAAACTTTCAATTTTGTATCTAGTAGATCTATGAAGTTTAAGTTTATAGGGACCAATAAAAGAAAAGGAAAAACAAGTTTCACCAATCAGAAAACGAAAAGGTGAGGTAGCAATAACCTGTTTTCACAAGGGCCTGCATTCTGGAAAGAAATCTTTTGTTCTGCTCACTTGGTGTTTCATTTAAATTAACTTCCCTCAGATTCTTATTTGAACTTTTGGGCATAGAAAGACCAACAAACTCAGAAGTTGTGTCAGCATTTGCAATGTCCATAGCTAGCCTGGCCTCAGATGGGAAGAACAATCGTGCAAATGCGACTGCATTAGTACATAACAATCATCCAAATGAGTACATGGTATTGATTCCGAAGTGCAACATAATGGATCAAAATAATATATATCCTATGTAAAACATTACCTCTGTTTTCCAGGTAAATCAACTTCATGTGCACATCATCAGCCATTGCCAGCGAAAGAATGGATGAATCTGAAGTTGGATTACTCCAAATTTCTCTCTCTAAAATGTCAATGCACAATCGGTCTTTGTTTGTTTCCTGCCCCTTCTCTGTTTTAGCATGATAATCCTTTGGCCTTGTTAACCTCTGACAGATATTTGCAGCAGTCCGACCATCCAGAGTCAAATCAAGTGCCCGAGCTCCCTTGTTAAGAAGGGACAGTATCACCGATGGGTCCTTACGCATTGCAGCAACATGAAGGACAGTATAACCACGTGAATTTCGTAGGTTTACATCGGCCATACCCAGATTAAGAACCTCAGACAGAGATTTGGGATCGCAGTAGGCTGCAGCATAATGCAGGGCATTGGCTTCATCTAGTGTTACATCTGATTCAGATAAAAGAAGTTTCATGAGTGCAACATCGTCTGAATCTAATGCCTGGCGTATTTTCTTGATTCTCTTATCACGAGGACTATCAGCAATGAGCTTTTGCTCATCACCACCCTGAGACTTGAGCTGAACCAATTTAATGCTTTCAGCAACCTCAAACGGAAGTCCTTTCTCGAGGGAAGCAAACTCGAGATCAGATCGAGCTATTCTGTCTATACATTGAGTGACAAGAGGGCTCAATTGGCAGTGGAAAGCTAGCACTAGGATTTGGATAACATTTTCCACTAAAGCCTTCACAACATAATTAAGCAGATGTCGCTGCATATAAGTGGAGTATTAGATAACATGTAACAATAGTTTTCCTTTTGTGTATGTGTAATGCAATTTGATACGTTAAAAAAATTATTTAAAAATAAATAACCCTTTAAGATTATAAGACAATGTGGATTATGAGTAGATAAAGTGAAATTGAAGCACACAAGTTAGGTCCTGAAACATTCTATGTAACCATCATTAACATCAGTTTTCCATAGGGGAGAGAGAAAAAAAAAAGGATATAAAAACGCAATAGAGATAAGACTGACAATAAGACAGTAAAAGGAGAGCAATATATCAATTGTTTTTAGATAAGAAATGATATGGGACTAAACAAGAGATAATAGCCCAGGGGCTAGGGAACAGGTTGTAGATGCAAAAGAAATATCCCATGGGTACAACTCCACCAAATTCACAATGATGAGGGTAATGTAAAAAATGACAATAATGGTTATTTCCTTTGATGACCAACTTTTGGTCATGGTAGAATCTTCTCCTCCCAAAGTAATAGACTTCATCACTAAAAGTGGAAGACTGTAATTTTATTAAGCTTAGTTGCACTATTAAAAAAATAAAACATTAATATATGCCCTGGGAAAGTAAAGTAAAATGAATTTTCAGCTGATATGTGGGATAGAAAGGGAGGACGAAGACTTGAAGTCAATAGATCAAGTCAGAGCTGAATGCACAAAACTAATCTAGGTTTCAAGGCATCGACAATTTGAGAAAAGAAAGATGCTCCAGACCCTGCTCGCATCCAGTACATCCAATTTGAAAAGAAAAACTTCTTCTCTAACAATACTATAGCTCGACCGATGTAATAACATTCGCAATATTAGATGGTTCTTATACAATTTCTACTCCAGGATTGGAATGAAAATGGCAGTCAAATTTCATAAGCCTAGTCCAAGGTTGAAAGCATGATCTTGACTTCATTTAAGGTTTTCCTACTTCCCCTTTGAGTATAACCTTTAAGAAACAATTCTGTAGATGATATACAATAAAATAGCGGGGAGAAAGACAAGCCCCAAGCCAAAGGAGATTACAAAAACCTCTTTTAATGGCTAAAAGGCATATTTGAATTTTAAACTATAGTTGTTGAAAGAAGGTAAGAGATAAATTTACACCAAGATAAAAGCCACCATGAAAGAAACAAGAATCTAAGAAATATCTTAGGACTTCTTATAATTGAAAATTTTATTGATCCTTTCAAGCCACAAGACCAAGATAGAGCTACAAAGAAAGAAAATCTAAGAACTGTCATAGGATTTCTCCATTTTGTCGAGGACTTTATTGTTCCTTTCAAACCACAAGATTCCAAGATCCTTTTAGCTTTAAAACCTAATGATAGGAGAGCAACATTCACACAATCATCGTAAAACGCAAATGATAAATTACAGCATCAGTTTATCAATGCACAACCAACAAAAATTAAGTACGGAAGGTTAGGATTGCATCCGCATCAGTTTGCCAATTCATGCGATTATGACAATTTTAATGACTTGTATAATAACCATGAAAGATCATATCAATATGAGGAACTATCAGCTTAAACAGATTTAGTGGGATTACATATGACTCTAAATCAATGTCTAATGTTAACTGACCTGAAACAATGAAACCAGCTCTGGTAGTTGAAATATCGAAGATGCATAAGTCAATTGCACTGCAAAATCAATAGCAGGTCCACAAGCATCATGGCCACATGAATTGTCGACACAAGTCGACACATCTGCAGGAGATGGCTTCAGCTTTCCGGTATACAAGTAACTCAACAATATCAAGAAGGCTTCATAACCAACCTTGCCATAAGGCAACAACTCATTCATATGATACTGTGGTTTACCATCTTTTATTGACGGCTTTTCATCTTTCTGAAAAAGATCATGAAAAAACCTACTCCTAGCAGCCAAAATACATCGGTGAATACCAACTGAAACACCCTCAACTACAATATCCGCATCAGTATAATCGCAACCATCATTAATCAAAAGCTGTGCCAAATTAGAGCTAAGCTTGTTTAAACTGATCACTTCAAGACTAGGCACTGGACCAGAGGCAGAAGAGGTGGACATGTTACAACTCTGTGACCCATTTGTATGTGAAGACGAAGTGAAGCTCAAAGATGATGATGGTTCATAAGAATCAGCCATCAAACTAAATGGGAAGAACAAAATACTTGAGCTCTAAGCCTGTAACTAGTTAATTCTCATGACAGGCAATTCTAAGAGAAAATCTGAAGAACAAGTTTCTAGTTTTAGGGAGCACAAGAACACTATGATGCCAAATTGAACTGATAGAGTAAGAGTGAATATGAGAAACAAACAAAGCAGGATGCTAAAAGCAGCATCTTGAGCAGCACATAATTCCAAAACAGGACAACAACGAACTGATCATAAAGTATTCAATTCATCCAAACTACATGAACAAACGAAGAGACTAAAAAAGCCCCATCACAGAGATTCTCATTCAAGTAATACAAAATCAAAACCCTCAGAACTGGGGGTACATGAAATTGGAAATCACAACGAAATCAGCATTAAACTGAGCTTAGAATGCAGAATTGAAGTCCTGGGGATCCACCAACATCGGAAAGCAGAAATGGGTCAAAGAGAACTGGTCCATGGAATGATTGGGTACAACAAATTCCCACTTAGAAAAAGGAATAAATGAAACAAAGAAAGACCCAGAAACCAGAAGTTAGAGAGAGAATTGGGGAAGTAGGGAAAATTAGGAGCAGGCGAGGGGGGCAGAAGTGGAGGGAAGCAAAGGTTTGTTGGTCGGTTTCAGGAAGCAGAAGAGGCAAGAGAAGTGGAATAGAGCAGCAATGGGAAATGAAGAAAGAGAAAGGGAAAGAGGAAGGAAAAAGAAGGATTGGAAAAGGGAAAGGTGTGTAGTGTTGGATGAAGTCTCTTCCATGACGAAAGGGATGGCGTCAATCCTCCAAGCTGTGTTGCACTTGAGTCCACAATGTGACGTCACACTATTACCTACCAAGATGAAGGCACAGTCCAGCTCCATTTTAAAAACCTTATTTTTAATTTAAAATGTTTTTTTTTTAAGATAATTTTTTCTGCACTTTTTCTTTTTTTGAGGCCCGATATAGAGCGATGTTATCGAAATACTCTTTACATAACAAAAATTCGGACTTTAAGCCATAATTGTTTTGAAGTATACCAGAACACCTCTCTCTTCTATGTGACACATTGTCTTGAATTATTTGTTAATCTTGAAATACCTTTAACCATATCTTGTATTACATCTTAGTTAAATTGTCTTTTTGTATTATAGCCTATAAAATCTTTCTTATTTGTTTGAATTTTGAGATACGATCAAATCAATTTTTTTTCAAATCTCACTTTACCTGAAATCGTTGTTTTATATATATATATATATATATATATATATATATTTTTTTTTTTTTTTTTTTTTTTCAAATATAATATTAACAAATTTGGATTTTTTTTTTTTTTTTTTGGCATATTTCCACTTAAAATCTTGGGAAGTATGCGGAAACCCTCTCGCATTCTCATCTTCCTCTTCGTTAGTCCTCCACCCTCTTGCCTCCTCCAACGCGTTGCCGTCCTACCTTGAAATCCAGTTGCACGCCAACGTCGTTCACAACCAGATCCCAATCGCGTGGCCCAGCTGCTCGTCAACACATTCATCTGCTTGTCGTTAGTTGTGTTGCCCAGCCAGTCGTTTGCCTTGTCCGCCGTCGATTCGATCTTGTTCACCAACCTCCATCACCCCTCGTCGTTCCTTGTACTTAACTATATAGGTAGGTACTGTTCACCCCCTCTCCTTTCTCTCACATAGTTGTCCATTGTCCCTCTCTTTAGTTAGTAACTCTTTTATTCTATTAGAAATTGTAAGACCCTAATCATATGTTGAATATTCAAATTTTAATCATTGACAAGACATACCACGACGGAGACTTGACGAGGCAAAATAGAGATTGTAAATTCAAAATTGAAAGACGAAGAAGAAGAGAAATAATTAACAAATAGTTATTTACTTATTTATCTTGTTGTTCACCAATTTTTCTTCAACAACATATTAAAATTACAATGTAATTAGCTAATGAATATCACACAATTTTCAAATGATCCTATCAATTAGAGTGTAATACAATTTTAATAATACAAAAATTTAAAAGATATATTTTAAAGTGATTTCTTTAACAACGTATTAAAATTACAGTATAATTCTTTTAAAATCATATTATTAAAATCACATATTTTCATCTAAAAATCGAATCCCACCTCTTTTTTAAAAAATCTCATATCTTCATCTCGTTCATTTTTTTTTTAATATTGTTTCGATTTTATAATCCCATATCTTCCCATATCGATATCTCTAGCTCCACCTTCACACACCATTGTCAAACTACTACTGATTGGCCAAGTTTCATTAGGCATGACCAAGGAAAAACAAGATCCTTAAGGTTTATGCTGTAATTATTTTTTTTTCTACTAATCAATCTTAATTTACAAGGGAGGGTTTCTTCCGTTTTGGAGTTTTAATGGGATTTTTGTGTATTAATCATGAAGAATAGATCAACCATTTATTTTAAATGCTTAATCACATTTTAATTTTTTAAGAGGTTGGATGTCTCTTAGTTTTTAGAAGGTTGAATCAAATCTTATTTTCTTTAAATAAAATATATTTTAAATATCAATAAAATCTAGGTGATTATAATTATAAAAAATACGTATTTTTAGAATGAATTAGTTGTAGATACTATTTGAGGTATTTTTGTAATCTAATAATTAGTAATTAATTAAATTCAAATCGAATGAATGTTTTTTAAAATCCACATGGAATTCTGGTAAGGATTTAATCTCAAACAAAAGATGGAAGGGTTTGGAATTTTTCTTTAAAAAGTTGGGGATTTTTTAAATCAAATTTCCTGTAAACTTTTCTGAATTTTTTTCCCCTTAACAAATCGACCAGACCCCACCAAGAAAAAACAGCAGAATGCGATTAAATTTGATTCAGAAATAATTTTTCATAATATATATAATATATATTTTATGTATTTCCTTAAGAAATCGACCAAGACCTTACAATGATGCTTTACTACTAAATTTTATTAGAAATTATTTGTATCTTTTTTTCTTTTTCTTTTTTTCGTAAGAAATCGACCAGTCCTTACAAGAATGCAATATTTTTAAGGTTTAGGATTAGAGTTAGCACTCTCATTTGCACTTATAATCTGTTTTATTATTTAACTTGTATAGGTACGTAACATGGAACCCAAAATTAGGCCAAAGAACTATTTTAGGGCACAATTGACCTTCTACTGCCATTTGTTCAAAATTTGTGAGATTATCTTGATGAAATAAGTAAGTTTTAGTTAGATATGTTTAAGCAAATTATTTTTGAGCTCATTCTAGACTCTAACCTAGTATTTAACGGAGGGTTTATCCACCATTTGCTTCATAGGGAGGTTGTGGATAAGAGACTAGACTTCATTTCCTTTAATCTTTTTCGAGAATATCTCGTTTGGTAAGGAAGAGTTTGACCTGATCACCAGGTTTAGAGTAGGGCAGGGAACCGTATATCGAGGCTTAGCCACACCTCTACTTCAATGATAATACCGTGCAAAGTAGAACAGTGTTGAGAAACAGTTCATATTAATAGATAGGGGCCAACATGCATTCTCACCATGTATATATATATATATATAAAAAAAACTTAGCTCACAATCATTTCTTAATACTAAGGAACTCGGATCCAAAATTGTATAAATATCTTAGGATTAGGTGATAATGGTTTGGATCAGTACCACTTAGTTTATACAACTCTATCAAAAATTCTTCATACCCAATGTTGCATCTTGCATCCAATCCCCTTAGATTACCCTTGTGTAATTTCGTTCATAAACTTTTCAAATACCACCATAGCAAAAAAAAATATGCGAGGCATTTTGCAAATAAAATGGGAATTCAAAATAAACATCCGACCCATGAATAAACTAGAGGGAAGTGAATCTAGATAAAAAGAAAATAAAAATAAAGTTTTAACCAAAGTCAACTCTATGAAATCAAGGTTGGCCGAGATCAAATCAAGATTTCAAGGGTTGGCTTTCGTCAACGCTTTTGGGAATACTTTTGCACTAGATGTGAAGATTTCTTGTAAGGTCTAGCCAAAGTCAACAGTTACATAAAATCTAGGTTTAAGATTGCCTACCAAGATATTCTTGTAATCCAACCTCAAAAAAAAAAAAAAAAAAAAAAAAATGTTAAAAACAACTACTCACTCTAAACTAAAAGCAAATTAAATCTTGGAACTTGCCAAAAGTGTGTGGAGACAACCACACACCACAAGAATGAAAACAGTAAAACAACTAAATCAAGAATATAGATTGTCTTTGAAATTGGAACCTTCAACTACAACTTTTTCATGAAAACTAAATGGAAAACTGAAATTTAAGGGTTTAAAATTGAAGTTAGGTCTAAAAAGGTGTGTTACCTAAGTTAAGTAAACGTAAAGTTGGACACTTAAATCGGCATTTAAACTAAGGACATGTCAAACTTCTTACTATGTTGGGTTCTCCGGAGTAGAGAAGATGTTAGAAAAACTAGTTTTTTTTTAATAAATAAATATATAAATATATATATATATATATATATATATAGTTTTGAAAGGCCAAAAATTTTATAGATTTAGAAATAGCAATTTCTCATTTTTTTTCTTTTTAGAATCATGATATTAATTTCTATACCCACCACGTTTCCATCCACATTTCTATATTTTCATGGTTCTAACATTCATGGACATTTCCATTATGGAGAAATATATTTTTTGGTTTCTAGGTTTTGAATCTAGTTTTTATTTTATCCCTATATTTCAAAATATTACATTTTTAGTACTTAAATTTTGAATTCGTTTTCAATTTAATTTCAGGTTTTAAAATGTTACAATCTTGCCCTTGAAGTTTAAGTTGTGTTTCAATTGAGTTCTTAAGGTTTCTACATTTACACTTTTAGTCTCGACTTTTCATTAAATATTCATTTTCCATCTTGGGTGTTAATACCTATTGATTCATTTAAAAGAACTAAAAGAACTATAATTAATTAAGCTTCATCATTTTTTCATCATTATTAAAATTAATTCTAAAACTTCACTTCATAATTATTTTAAATTAATTAATAGACATTAACTTCAAAGACTAAAAGTGAGAATTTAGTGAAAATTTGATGTAAAAAGCGTATTATCAATATTTCTATCAACATCTTTATATAATTGAGACATTGTCATGTCTTTCGACATCAATATTTTAAACCTTATTTACAATATAGTTGTTAGTAATTTTCATATTGATTACCCTTTTAAACCTAGCTCAGTTAGTGAAAACATTCTAACAACTATATATTTAAGTTAAGTCATTTCGAACCTTCGACCTATTAATTCATAAGTTGAGCTATTCATCGTTAGTCAAGGTGATTTATTTTCTTACAAGTTGAAAGTTCAAACTTTTGCTCCACTCCCTCTTTTAATTTGATTAGCTGGACATAATTAAACTGTCAAAATGTAAAATTGAAGCATAGTTTAATGGATATGACATCTTTTGCTATTTCAAAAGTCGAAAATTCAATCCCACCCTTCTATATTGTTTGAACTCAAACAAATAATAGTAAATAATAAACGCAAATATAAACATATCTATAATTTAATTGATTAATGTATTATTTACCTTATTAAAAGCCAAAAGTTCATATCTATATCTTCTCACAAAAGCTTAAAATTTTTAAAATACATTCTCAGTGTTTTAAAGTCCTTGAGTTTGTCCATAATAAATTAAAAATTCCCGATAAAGTCCTCTTAACAAAAAGTGTTTAAATTTTTTAGCATAAAGTTGATATATCATTAAGAGAAAAAAATACTTAATGTATTAATGTAACAAATTCGTGCAAGTGTAACATGTTGTTCAAATATCTAATAAAATAATAATTAATGATACATTAGTTTTTTTTTTTTTTTAACAATATTTTAAAAAATTTTAAATAGTTAAAAATATTTTGGACGGTATTCTATCCTTAGTTTCGAAAGGAAAGTGATTTGTTGTTATAGTGGCTATTTTCCTATTAGGTGGCATAATCATGGATTTTGTCTTCACTCTTTGCTTGCAAAATATACACATATATATTTTATTTCAAATTATTTAATCCTCGACTTTAAAAAAATATCTAATAAATCAGTTTTAAAGTTTTTATCTCTGTGTCGTATTTGTTTTCTAATTTTAATTTTTTTAAATAGATGCTTTAGAAGTTAATTAATCTATTAGATATAGATGTGAATTTAATGTTTAATAATATCATAAACTTTCAATTGTGTCTACAAAATTTAGAAATTTTTAGAAATTTTTCAAAGTTGAATGACTAAATTTGCAATTGTAAAAGTTGGGGAACCAAATAAATACAAATTTTAAAGTGCAGGGATTAAATTTTAACATATACTTCAAATTGTGCATAGCTTAATGGATAAATACATTATATAATATCTCAAAAGTTGATGGTTCGATCCGTCTATCCGTCGGCAGATGGAGGTTTCTGCTAATGGTTGATTATTGCCGTTGGCAAATAGTAGTTTTTGTCGATGGTGAATTGCATGTCGTCGGCATAAGGTGAGATTTGCCGATGCCTTACTTATGGCATCGACAATTCTAAAAATAAAAACACCTTTCCCTTTCCATTTCCCTGTAACCTCTCTCGATCCCTCCCTCTCTTCGTTGGCGCCGATAATCCCTCTCTCTATCCCTCCCTCTCTTCATCGGCGTTCTCCCTCCATCTCTTTACTCTCTTTGCCGGCGTTCTCCCTCAATCTCTAGCACCGCCGACGTCGACTCCTCATTTCCGGTCTTCTTTGCTACCTCTCTTCCTCTCTTCGCTCTACCTATCTTCGCTCTCCGCCCTTGCCTCTCTTCGCTCTTGTCTCTTCCTCTCTTCGCTCTCCGTGGGTCTTGGCCATTTGAGGAAGAAAAAGGCCCAAATCTTTGGGTTTTTTGGCCGAGGACTACCAAATTTGAGTTACTTGGGATAAGATCTCTCTAAATTTTGCTTGCCTATGAGTTAATTTGATGTTTTCTTGTTGTGGTATTCTCTTATATGTACTTGATTTCAACTGACAAAATTCAAAGTGTGAATTTGTTGGGTTTTGTTTTTTTTTTTTTTTTTTTTAAGTTTAGAGAAGTAGGATAGGGGTATAGAAATAAGGCCTTTGAGGTGTCATTATGAGGAAAAAGTTTGGGCTCTAGCTTTTTTTTGGCCTAAGGACCTGTGTTTAAACTTATATCATGAGTGCCAAGACATCTAGAAGACGTGGAGCCAACTCTTCGAATTTGCAAATTGACACGAATATATTTAGGTATTTCATTAGGGGTTGTAGTTAAATATTATTAATGACTCTTGTTGTAATTTTGCGTGGTTAATTTCTAGTTGAAATTTTAGATTCTTTTAGATGAGTGAATGTTGTTGTTTATAGATATTATTGTCATGTGTATGTTAAATTTAAATCTTTGGTGGAATAATATTAAAGCTAATAATTTGTATAATGTTGTTTAAAATTAAGGAATTGTTCCTAATTTGTATAATTAGGAAGAAAAATTCTAATAATTTCATCCTTTTAATTCTCCCCAAAAGCAATAGATCATATATGTTAGTTAATACTAACTTTGATCTTTTGTGTAATTCTTATAAGTTTAAGACTTTAAGACTAGAAATCAAGAATTTGGTTGGAACGAATATCATTAAGAATGAATAAAGGTTGGATTCAACATATAAGTTCTCGAGATAAGTTCTCAGCAGTTTGGACCAGTTGACCTATTTAAGAAAACGCACTTGTAGATTGTAAATGTAATTATTTGATCGTCATTAAACCATTAATAAAGAGTTATTGGTGTGTTACTTCAATAAGCGTTATTGATTGTTTTTGTTTGTTTTGTCTTAATAACCCTAAATCCAATAAACTAACATCCTAGACTATTTTATGAGTCTTGAACGGTATGTGGGGACATATGGAGATCAATGTTTAAGATACAGTCTAAAGGGTCTATATTGTAGGGATAAGGTTGAGTACCTTATGCTGATGACACTATTGATACGACCCATTTTGTATTTGATACAAACGCAATAATCTAATGCGTTCGTGTAAGTAACATGCGAGTGGGGGTATCCTATACAATGAGTTTGAATAAGATCGGACCACGAAATAGTGATCACTAGATGTAACTCCGTCAACTAGTTAGGTTTCTATTTCAATAGGATGACCTAGACAACTTAGTCTTAATCCTGAGTATAATATGAACTTTTGTCCACGAGGGATTGTCCTTTGATTTGTATGGGTGAGAGTGGCTGTTTGCCAACTCAATATGTCACCATCTTGGGGACAAGACCAACTGGGGAGCTAGGGACATAATTATACAAGATGAAATTCATTCATCGCCATCTTTAGGGTAAGTAGATAATTGTTCCCTTAAGTGGTGTCTCTGGGACTTAAACAAAGGGCCCTACCCTCTCACTGGCGCGAGAGGGGTTTTTGTTGAATAGTTGGACCATAAACAGGTTGTTCATTAGAGAAACACTGATGCTTAAGGATTTAGAAATAACCTAGGAGTAAAATGGTAATTTGACCCAGCTGGTATTACGAACACTTGTGAAGGGCTAACTTGTTATTAATCTATATCCACGGGCACAGAAATATATCTGTAGTGAGAAGAGTGCAGCTATGGGTCTTTAATAGAGTATACCCACAGTTAACGAATATTGATTAATGTGGTTAATGAGTTTGGCCGATTAATCTCATATCATTCGAGCTTCTGATTTGTAGGTCCATTAGGTCCCCTTCCTAACTCGTAAAGAATGGTGAGGTATTTATGTCTTGAATGAAATTCGAAATGTTTAAATTTATTTAGGCAAATAATATAATGTATGATGATACATTATAATATAAAGTTTATTTTGGATTTTATAATATAAATTTAATTTTGGATATGATACAAAATTAATTTTTTAGAGAATTAAATATTTGAATGAGTTCAAATATTAATATGAACTAGATTCATATTAAACTATAGGTTAAAATTAATGTGTATTAGATGCACATTAAAACTATAAGTTATGAGAGAATAACAATTGAATATGATTCAAATGTAGGTTAAATTAAATATTAGATATTTAATTTAAAAATTAATTAATTAAAGAATTAATTTTCGTAATTAATTTTAATTAAATTAAATAAATTAAAACTATAGGTTATATGGGAAATGTTCGTTTAAATATGATTTAAATGAAATAATTAATTAAATTCTTTAAAAAAATGAAATAATTAATTAAATTAGATTTAATTAATTATTAATTATTATTTATTTATTGTATTGGTATTTCAAAATCTCAATTTATTTCGAATTTGGTTCTGTATTGCATTGCTCCCGTTGTGTTACGGATTTCAACCCTTTGAAAGCTTTTTTTTTTCGTTACATAATATAATGCTCATTTAAATACGTGTTATTTATTATTACTCATTTATGATGTTTTAATTATAGACAAAGATGATGGAATTGGATGGGACGTCAACTTAAAAAGGAAGTCAGCGACTTTCAAAAGAAGAAATATGCGAGATGGTGCTCGGAAGACAGCTAGGACATGTTAAAAATCTCAGTTGAGAGATAGAAAGCAAGAGAGCAAGATTGATAGAGTGACAGCGAGGACATGTTAAAAATCTCAGTCGAAAGATAGAGAGCGAGATTGATAGAGTGACAACGAGATTGAGAGAGTGAGAGCGAGATTGAGAGAGTGAACTCTCATCACTCTCCCTCTCTCACAGATGTTTTAAATTTGTGCTTGATACTTTTTTGTTATAATTATAATCAGTATTTCATTTTTGTTTTTGTTGTTTATTTTCTAGAACCAACTTTCAACGAAGCTAGGAGTCAGTCTTCACTTTTTCTTTTGTAATGTTTGTGTTTTGCGACAATTATGTAACTTTACTGTCAAACTTATTTTATGTATTTGTAACATTATGGATTTATGGACCTAATGAACTTAATGATGTATACTAATTTTATGATAATATTAAATGGATGTTTATTACTTGGTATATGTAACGATCCGACTAATACAATCTAATCGGACCATTACTCAATGCATGCATATTTAAAAAAAGACACTATGCTAAATAGTAAGGAAAAAAAATAATGCATAAACATATAAAAAAAAAAGGAAATCTTGGTTCGGGGTACCCCTAATAAAATCAACAAAATTCCGTGAACAGAAAAAAAAACATTTACAAAATAGCAGACAAGCCTCAAAACAAAATTTGAAAAAAAACTTATAAAAAGAAAACAATGCTAGGCGGAAGCTGCTACGGGTCCAGTGAAGCCATCAAGGATTCCTCTTGTCATTCGCCAGCACGTTCTTTCCCTTACCTGAAAAAAAAATAGATGAAAGGGTGAGCAATTATATTACTCAGTAAGTGACCCCACTATCGGAGCCGGGCTAGGCACCCAAGTCCTTTAAGTGCATTAGTCATACAACAGGCATATCAACATACTTCAATAGGAAACTGGTTATACTGGCACCCAAGTCCTTTAAGTGCATTAGCCTTAAGTCAGGCATATCTAACATACTTTTATAGGGAACTGGTTATACTCTCCCTACAGTTGGATTTGGATGTCCACAAACCTCTGGAGCCCCGAAGGAACTCTTACCTCTGGTGATCCCGAAGGATCACAAACCTCTAGTGATCCCGAGGGACCACAACCTCTAGTGAACCCGAAGGAACACATCCTCTGGTGACCCCGAAGGACCACAACCTCTGGTGAACCCGAAGGAACACAACCTCTGGTGAACCAGAAGGAACACAACCTCTGGTGAACATCCAATCGACGTAGGGGAGTTACCACTACCCAGTACTCATGACCAATTTAAATTCTCACTCCTTTCCTTCCATGGATTTATACACTAACAGCGCTGTTTACAAACATCTCATAATACAAGCATAAACATTTCACATACATCCTTTAAACATGGGAATCTCATACAAGCATGTTATCTCAATGGGGCGTAGAAGTATTACTCATCATGGCAACTAAACATAAGGCGGGAAGGTGGTTCAGGTAGTAAAGTCACTTACCTGAGCAATTATAATAACTTATCCACACGGCAGTCTGTTGGAAAGTTCTTGGTCCACCAAGTGTGGCTTAACTTGCAGTTGCTCCAATCCTTTTTACCCAACACAATTCCCGGCCACCTAAGAAAATTTTTATCACATAAGTCTCAAACATCAACAGTTTAACCAAATTACGCTATAAACTTTCCTTGGGTCCGAGATACTTACTCGAACGTTACCGGTTTGGTGACGAGAAATCAGGCTTTGAAACGGCAGCGGAGGAGCACCGGGGTGGAAGAGAGAAAAAAAACCGGCAGTAGAAGAGAGAGAAACCGGCAGCAGAAGAGAGAGAAACCGGCGGCGGCTGCCGAAGAGAGAGAAACCGGCAGCAGAAGAGAGAGAAACCGGCGGCGGCGGCTACCGAAGAGAGAGAGAGATCAAAACCAGTCGCGGCGGCTCTGCAAGGAGAGAGAGGAAGACCGAAACCGGTCGCGGCGGCGCTGCAAGGAGAGAGAGAGACCAAAACCGGTCGCGGCGGCGCTGCAAGGAGAGAGAGGAAGACCGGCGGCGCGGCTGCTGGTTCGCGGCGACGACGAGAAGGAGAAGGCAAACGAGCCGGCGGCGGCGGTCCACTTGCGAGGAAGACGACGAAGAAGAAGAAGAAGAGAAGAGGGAAGTCGGCGGCGGAGGGTGAAGAAGAAGAAAAACCAGGGGGGCGGCGCGCACACGAGGAAGGAGAAGAAAATCCTTTTTTTCTTTTTCCTTTTTTTTTTATTTTGGCACGCAAATCGAGGTCTATTATAAAAAACCCTAATTCCCTATTCCTTCCTCTTTTTCCCCTTTTCTTTTCCAACCAAACAAAATACAAACAAATAAAATCTTCTACAACCAAGATTTACTTCAATTATCCAAATAAAATCAAATAAAATCTTCTACAACCAAGATTCACTTCAATTATCCAATCCCACCAAAATTAATCACCTTATTTTACTTGCCCCAAGATAAAATTATCTCTTTTTTTCTAAATTCCAAATTTTTCCTTAGCTCAAATTTCGAAATTTTCCATCTTAGCTGAAATCAAGGCATGAATACATAAAGATAACTATATTATTTTTTTTCACACATAATAACTTAAACTTATTTACTAGGAGGATTTACCCCAACGATTTGGGGTTGTTACAGTATAATTTGTTTCTTTTTAAGTACAAACTAATTGGTATGAAGTAAATATTTTGCAATTAAAACAACTAACAAATAAAAATAAAAGGCTTATGACGACGGCACATTGTATAATGAGGCGTTATCATTTCAAGGATATGGCGATGACACATTGTAATCGTCAGCATATAAGAACTACTAACGCCAAGTTATGTGTCGTCAACATTGTGGGTATACCCGATGCCGTTTGCATACCATCGGCGTCCAAGAACTGCCGACGCCACATCTAATCGTCAGCATATCCCACTTTTGCCGACGTGTTTTGCTAGCGTCGGCATAGGTTCGACTTCACGACTGCAGTCGGCAATTCCAATCAATGTCGATGCCTATATTTTTTAGCGTCGGGTTGGATCTACCGACGGACGTACGCCAACAATAACCATCGACGGCTACATGTATCGGTATAGGATACGCCGACGCTTATTTCGACCTAAACGTCGACATTTTTTGGCATCGGAAAAAAGTTGATTTCTTGTAGTGATACAAAAAGACAATCTCTCTATTTATATAGAATTGGAAAGCAAATTAATCCTAATCCTAATTAATTAATAAAACTAATCTTAATCCTAATAAATCAAAGAAACTAATCCTAATCATAATTAATTAAAAAAACTAATCCTAATCCTAATTCTAATAAATTAAAGATTTTCCCATAATACCCTAATCCTACAAATTTAGAGCAACACTTTTTAATTTAAAGTTAAATTACAAATTTAGTCCCTATGATTTATCAAATTAGGTTAAAAATTACATTTAGTCCCCAAATTTTCATGAAAGTAACAATTTAGTCTTTGAATTTTGGCTTTTAACGATTTAGTCCTTATACTTTCAATTTTATAACAATTTAATCCTTGAAAGCAGGTTAGATTTTGTCATTAATTCACTCAATCATTTTATATTAAAAGAATACAACCGTATTGGTATGTTGTTATTATTGTTTTGGCTAAACGAAGATGGAGACGGGAATTGTATTTTCCCATTCTCAACCTCGCTCCATTTTCTATTTTTGTCCTGTATGCTTCTTTTTTAATTTATTATTAAAATTATTGGTATTAATTACTATTGTTATATAAATGTTATATTTCGATTTTAAGTTTTATCGTTTAATGACCAAGGTAATAGATATACTTGACTTGAACATTGGATTTAGATTATGTATATGAACAATTTGATAGATAATTATTTTGTTCTATTAATAATTTTGAGTAATTTGTCTTTAAATTTATATTCTCAATGTGAAATTAATCATCTAAATAAAATTTTTTTAGTGAAAATTAATTAATTGATTAAAACATTTCAATAGCAATTATTTGAGTTAATTACTTTAAAAAATGAAATAAAATGGGAGAAAATTTCTTCTCGCAAATTTTTTATGATAGAGAGTCTAATGGAGATGGAAAGTGAAATGGAGAGCGAAGATAGAAACGTCTCTAACTCCCACTTGAAGTTTCTTTTTGTTAATTTCTTTTTATTCTTCTTATTTGATTTACATATATATTTTTTCATTTTCCAATGCATTGCATTGTCTCTTATTGTGTCACTGGTCAACAAACAACACACACGCCCTCTTCTTTAATATCTTCATTTAAATTTTTTTTATTCGATTATTACTTCCAAATTTATATTTTTATTCCAAAGTTTAACCTTTGAATGTTCAATTTTATCAAATTTAGAATTACAACTTTAAATGAATATAATATATAAATAACATTCAGTGTAAATATATATAACTTACATAGGTTACAAAGTTTCTTAACAACACATTGAATTTCACACTCTAACATACACTCTTCCATGTCCGATAAATAGTAGTGTATGATGCCTTTGTAATACATACCACAATTGAGTTCAATTGTTCTCTCTACTTTGCTTCTTTTGTTTTTCCTTTGTTCTTGCATTGTTTTTATTTTACAATATGTTATTAGAATGATACTACCACTTTTGTTTGCAAAAGAATTATGAGCATTTCTCATATTTTAGCTTACTCAAAGATAAATAATAAAGATTTATACTTGGCAGATAGTGCAACTATGCACACAATACTTAAAAATAGAAAATATTTTTCTAAATTGACAATGCTTGAAGCAAATGTCAATACAATATCAGGTTATTCAAACTTGATTGAAGGTTTTGGCAAAACAAACCTTATTTTGTCTAGAGGAACAAAATTCACAATTAATAATGTTTTGTTCTCTAGTAAATCGAAAAGAAGTCTATTGAGTTTTAGAAAAAAATACGTTAAAATGGTTATCATGTTGAAGCTAACAATAAAAATAATATAGAATATCTCTATATTACATTTATTGTTTCGCATGGAAAACGTATATTGGAAATACTGTCTACTTTTTCTTCTGAATTATATTATACACATATATGAGTAATCGAAACATATGCAACAATGAATCTGAAATTCATGAATCCAGATATATTCACTATTTGACATGATTGATTGGGTCATCCTGGGTCAATAATGATAAGAAGAATTATTGAAAATTCTCATGGACATCCATTAAAGAACTAGAAGATCCTTCAATCTAATGAATTATCATGTATTGCTGGCTCCCAAGGAAAATTAATAATTAGACCATCACCAGCTAGAGTGGGAATTGAGTCACTTACATTTTTAGAACAAATTCACGGTGACATATGTGGACCTTTTAATCCACCAAGTGGACCATTTAGATATTTCATGGTTTTAATTGACTCATCCAGTAGATTGTCACATGCGTGTTTATTATCAAGTCAAAGGCTTAATTTTCAAAAACAAAAACAAACCAGAAAATGAAATGGTTACCAAACAAAGCCATAGGGAGGAAATATACTTAATTTTCAAAAACCAAAAACAAAAAACAAAATGGTTACCAAACGGGGTCTAAATTTTCAATTTTGTGTTTAATAGGTCATTGACCTATTCAATATATATTTTCTTAAATCCATCAACTTATTAGATATGAAATTGAAAGATTGTGGTCTTAGTTAATTTTTAAATTTTTTTAATATATGTCAAAGACTTAAAAAAAAGAAAAAAAAACCTAAAGAAATAACAAACAAAGTCCTCCTTAAGAGAAGAGGACACCCAACTTGGGTAAAGCCTGATCATAAACTTCAAAACTAGAAGTAGTTTGGACAAGAACACTAAACACTTGCTCGAACCAAGGAGTGAGCAATACACCCACCTAACTTGCAATTTAAAAAGTTCAAAAGGTTAAATTACAAGTTTATTTTCAAACTTTTAACTTTGTGTCTATTTGATCTTAAACTTTAAAATGTGTTTAATAGGTCATTAAACTTTAAGTTTTGTGTCCAATACGGTATCTGAAATATCAATTTTGTGCTAATAAATCATTGACCTATTCAACATTTTTTAAAATCAAGAGACATACTAAACATAAAATTGAAAGTTTAAGGCTTTAATAGACATAAAACTCAATTTTATGTCTATTAGATCAATTACTTTTTTTAAAACTTTGAATATCTCGAAGACTTTTTAACACGAAATTGAGAGTTGAGAAATTTATGCACATTTAAAATTTTAAAGATCTATTGAATACAAAATTGAAAGTTCATTAATTAAATTTGGGAAATCAAATAAACACAAATTTAAAAGTTGAGAAACTAAATGGAAAATTGTTTTAAATGACAAAACTACTGAAAATATTTTCAAATATAGCAAAATGTCATTGTCTATTAGTGATATCACTATCTATCACTACATTTTGCTATATCTATAAATATTTTAGCCCATTTACTGTATTTAGAAACAGTCCAAACTGAAATTTTAGTTTAACAAAAATAAATAAACCGTGTCATTGTTTATTAATACTTTGTAGATTCTTAACCTACATTATTAAAGAAAACTTATTAAAATTTAAGAGACTATGATTTAAAAATAAAAATAAAAAATAAAAAAGAATGAAGAAATAGGTATGTGTAATGTGATAAATATTTTATTCCAAAAAGGGGTCCTTTCTTTTCTACCACACAAGATGCTTTGTCTTCGAGTTCAAAATATTCTTTCTACTTTATTGTACTTTTTCTTATTTTGGAACCCTCCCTTCTCTTACCCTGTAGGATCCCATCATCTTTAAACTTATAAAGACTATTTAAAATATAAGTTATTTTGAAAAAAAAATTAGAATGTTGGCGATTACTTAAAATAGATTTTAGAATGTATTTTAAACAGTTTTTTATCCAAAGAGTTTACATAGAATTAAGTTTTTTGAAAAACACGTTTTTTTCTCAAGTCCATCCAAACGGATCCTTAATGTTTATTTTTCTTCAAATTTTTACTGTCTATTAGCAATAGATCGCGATAAACTTCTATCGCTTGAGTCTATCAAGGTCTATCATTGATAAATAGTAAAATTTTTTTATATTTGTAAATAGTTTGGCTCATTTTGCTATATTTGAAAACAACACATAAAACTAGAAACACAAAAATTAATGTGAAAACACTCCAAATTGGAAAAAAAGATGTGGAAAAAGATTTCACTATTTAAAAAATTATTATAATCACATAATAATCCTCTCTTCCGACCTAATTATGAGAGTTGTCTCTCTCAGCTTTTGTACCACTCAAATCCTTTAATCTCACTCAAACTAGAGAAAACAAAAGAGAATTTAACTAAAATTAGCACATCTTGTAACGACTCGACTTATACAATCTAATCGGACCATTACTCAATGCATGCAAAATTAAAAGAACGACATTATGCTGAATAGTAAAGAAGAAATAATGCTCTTCATGGAAATTTCTTCTTATATTAATTCAAGAAAACAATGCATTAACCAATAAAAAAAAAATTTGGTTTGGGGTACCCCTGATAAAATCAATAAAAATTCATGAATGAAAATCCACATATCAAGTAAAAAGACGAGTCTCAAAACAAAATTGGACAGTTGGACAAAATTCAGTAAGACATGTAAGACTAAGCGGAAGCTATTACGGGTCCCGTGATGCCATCAAGGATTCTTCTTGTCATTCGCCTGCGCATTCCTTCATTGACCTGAAAAACATATAAGATGAAAGGTTGAGTAATTATATTACTCAGTAAGTGACCCCACTACCGGAGTCGGGCTAGGCACCTAGGTCCTTTAGGTGCATTAAACATGAGAATTGCATATCTATCATACTTCTATAGGTGAATGGTTATACCAGCCCACCGTTGGATATGGATGCCCACAAACCTCTAGAGCCCCGAAGGAAACTCTTACCTCTGGTGATCCCAAAGGAACACAAACATCTAGTGCGCTCGAAAGAGCACAACCTCTGGTGATCCCGAAGGAACACAAACCTCTAGTGCACTCGGAAGAAGCACAACCTTTGGTGAACCCGAAGGAACACAACTCTAGTGAACCCGAAGGAACACATCCTCTAGTGATCTCGAAGGAACACAACCTCCTGTGGACATCCAACCGACGTAGAGGAGTTACCACTACCCATCATACATGATCAATCAAATTCACACTCCTTCCATTCCATGAATTCATACATTAACAATACTGTTCATAAACATCTCATAGTATAAGCTTATACACTATTAGACACATACAACTTAAAGACATGGAAATTTCATACAAGCATCTTAAATCATACATGGCTTTGGAAATCTACTACATCATGGCAACTAAACATAAGGCCCGAAGGCGATTCAGGTAGTAAGATCACTTACCTGAGGGTTGATCCATAAAGCTAACCACATTGCACCCTTTGTAAAATTCCTGAACAAACTAGGAATAAAATTCCCCTAACTTAAGTTATTCATCAAGCCTAACCTATCATAAACAAACTCAAAATTTTGTTCGATAGAGTCCTTACCCGAACGTGACCAAACTCGCAATTTCCTCCGACACTACGGACTAAAACAATCGTTGTCCACCTATTAAGATGTACCAATTAATTCGAAATTCCCAAATATTCACCAAAATATTCAACTAACCCCACTCGGGTTTGAGATACTCACTTAGAGGGTACTGATCTGGTCGGGCGAGCAAGAAATTGTTGCCGAGAACTAAATTCTGAGCGAGAGCGAGAGCCGAGTGAGAGAGCGAGATCAGCGAGAGAGCGAGAGAGCGAGAGGCAGCGAGAGCCCGAGAGTGTGAGAGAGAGCCTGGCCGAGGGAGAGCAGAAAAGCGTGAGTGCGGGAGAGAGACAGGCAGCGAGAGACAGCGAGAGCAAGAAGCCGACAGCGACACTTAGGGCGTGAACCCAGCTATACTCTGACGTGCAACCTCCGGAAACGATCGGCAATGGAGAGAGAGATGGCGGGGGCAGAGGGAGACTGGAAAGGAAGGGAGGATAAAGAGGCGGCGGAGAGGGAGAGAGATGGCGGAGAGGGAGAGAGATAGGGATGGCCCCCTTTTTTTTTACTGCACGCAAACCGAGGAGGGTGGGTTTAAACTAAACCCTAATTCCTCCCCCTCCTTAAATCATTAATTCCACTTTTCCCTTTTTGTTTTCTTCAACCAAATAAGATAAAATCTTCTTTATTCAAACTCCAATCTCACCAAATCCATTCATTTTATTTTATTTTCCCCAAAATAAAATTATCCTTTGCCAATTCCCGACAATTTCCTTAAATCCACCTAAGGCTCTCCAACCACCCTAAATGCTAATTTTAAAACTTTCCTCCTTAACCTAAATAAATACATAAATGCATATAAATAAATATAATTTTCTTTTTATGCATAATGACTTAAATTAACTTAATAGAAGAATTCCTTAACGATTTGGGGTTGTCACACATCTAGGTTTAAAGTGTTTTTAACTGAGACGATTTGATACCAAAGATATAAAACTCATTTTATAGTGCTTGGAGTTTGAATTTAGAGCTCATCACTTCCTTAACTTTTTTCAGTGGGACAACTACACTTCTCATATTTTGCCAAAATCAATAATAACAATTGAACATTTGCTAGTGGATAAGAAGGGATTTTTTTTCTTCATTAAAATAATGTAAAGGAAAGATATATATCTTCCTCCAAGCTTTAAATTAGATTTGTTAAGCTTACTTTGATGCATTGAACAATCTTAAAAGGTTAAGTTTATCAAAAAGAATATTTTATATTTTTTTTTCTTCATTAAAATAATGTAAAGGAAAGATATATATCTTCCTCCAAGCTTTAAATTAGATTTGTTAAGCTTACTTTGATGCATTGAACAATCTTAAAAGGTTAAGTTTATCAAAAAGAATATTTGATATATAAATTTGTCGCAAATGTTCATATTTCAAGAAGTTATAGATGTATCAACTATCTATTCGTGATTTGACACTTTTTTTTATTATTAAAATTATTATTATTATTATATTTTTTAACTACGTGATTTGATACTTTTTAAAGCGAAATATGGATAATTATAAATTGTGTTATTGTAATGGTTTAGTAATTCCTTGATTCAAATGTTCTATGGTGGCTTTAGAATATTAAATAGTTGTTTCTTTCTTTTTGAAAAAATAAATAAATAAATAAATCAGAACTTAAGCCTTTTGTAACCTTTAATTTTTCGTTCTTAATTTTTTACAATTATGCTGGTTTTCTTACCCTTTCTTTATCATAATTTTTGTAGGCAATTTTGGATAAAAAAGCAAAATCATCCCAGAAAATAATTAGGTGTTAAAGCAACTTAAGCTAGTGTGAGGCTCAAAGAGTGAAAAAGAATGGGTCGGGGCCAATATGGAGCTCCTCAGGCTCAGCCCAAGCCAAGGACGACCAGGGGCAAACCCCACAAAGTTCAAGCTAGTTGACTCGCCTAATCAAGAAAATCTGAAGTAGATTTGGAAATAGAATCTTAATAGAATAAGGAAATTAAACTAAACCTTATAAATAGGCATCAAGATCTTTTGGAAGAAGTAAGTTTTTCCTAATTATAGTTTTACGAAGTTTTGAGCTTTAAACTTTTTCTAACTTAATTAAGCATTAGAGCACATGTCTGCCATACAGTCCGAAGTTTGTTTCTTTGTTTTGCAAGGCAAGGTTTCTTCTCCAAACAAATAAATTTATTGCTGCTATCCTTTGGAGTTTAGGAGTTGTACCTTGACCAAATTTCGACATCAACAATGGTTATCATCTTTCTTAATAATTAAGGTTCTATTTTATAACTATTTAGTTTTTTGTTTTTAGTTTTTGAAAAGTAAACCTAGAAATACCACTTCTATCTCTAAATTTTTTGCTTTGTTATCTACTTTCCTACCAATATTTTCGAAACCCAAACCAATTTTTGAAAACTAAAAAACCAATGGTTTTGAAAAGTTGTTTTTGTTTTTGAAATTTAGCTAAGAATTGAACTCTTTTATTTAAGAAAGATGAAAAACGTGGTAAGAAATTGAGAGAAAATAAGCTTAAACAAAATAAAAAACCAAATGGTTATCAAACGGATCCTAAACATTTGAATGTTTAGTTAGATTCCAAAAACACAAACAAAATTTTCAAAACTACTTTATTTAGTTTTCAAAATTAGACTTGGATTTTTATAATACTCATAAAATGTAGACAATAAAAGAAAGAAATGAATATGTGCAACATGTATTTTTAAGTTTAATTTTCAAGATATAAAATAAAAATCAAATGACTATCAAACAGGCTTAATTTTTCAAATTTGTGTCTATTCAGGTCACTGGACTTTAGGCCCCTGAACTTTAAAAATGTCTAATAAATCTCTTAACTTTAAATTTGTACAATAAGTGTGTGACATATTAAAAAATTAATAAAAAAAAATTGATGTAATAGATATTGAATTGAGTTTTACATCTTATAGGGATTTTAAACTTTCAATTTTGTGTCTAGTCCGTTTATGAATTTTAAAACATACATGTTAAATAGGTAAGAACCTATTAGATACAAAATTGAAATTCTAGAGATATATTGAAGGACTTATTAAATACATAATTAAAAGTTCAAGAAAGAGACTAAGTAAATACAAAACTAGAAAAAAGAAAGGCTAAATTTATAAATTTGACATATATACATACTTGGATGAAATTTTGAAAAATAATATTGTAGGGTTGTTGGGAGTACTTTGAATCTAATAGTCATTTTTGAATCTTGTCTGCCAATCTGTCCATTTCTAGCTTTCAAGTTGCTACATTATTCATTGAATAATTGACCTCTTCACCTTGCTTCTCTTTATATATTATTTGCTTGGATCACATCATTGCCTCACTCTTATACATACATAAATACATACATACATACAATAATCTGTTTGTGTGGATATGTCACATCTTTATTTTATTTTTCTTTTTTTCCATGCTTGGTCTCCTTTTCATTTGCTGTCTTTTCTACTATATATGTTGAATATATAAAAAAAAAAAAAAAAAAAAAAAAAAAAAAAATTATGTGGAAGATTTTGTGATTTTCTTCTTTCCTTGTATATCTCACATGATTTTTTCCTTGTATGATTTCTTAGTCTCTACTTATTTCCCCCCTTTGTAACATTTTTGTTCATATCAAAACTAATAAAAGAGAGAAAAATTGTATCGTGGTTTTTTCTCCCTGAACTAAGGTTTTCCACGTAAATCATTGTGTTCTTTTCTCTTCTTTTTCAATATGGTATCAGAGCAAGAAACCCTAGCAACCCTAGTTGTCGTCGATGAAAATACCTCTAGGCAAGATCTGCAGCTGCCGCCGTCACCGACGAAGCCCGCCACCCTACCTCCGAGTCAACCGTCCAAGCCGCCGACGACTACTACCTCCGATCGCTCAACCCAGAAGCTGCCGCCGCCTTATTTCAAAGTCTGTCGCCACCTTCGCAAAACCCTCGCACCGCTTCATCTCAGATTTGATCGTTGCTGACGGGGAATGGTGAAGTCGCTACTCGGATCAACCAGCAATTCGCGTTCGATTCTGCTAGAATGAGTCTCAATCCAAGTCTCGCTCCGAGTTTCACTACGAATCACAGTCTCGCTCGCGAGTCTCGCTACTAATCTCACGATTCTCATTCCGAGTCTCTCTACAAATTCAGCGAGAGTGAATCTCGCTCCAACTCTCGCTCAACCTACAGTAGCTCTCCAGGAGTATTCTCCTCCTACAGTTGCTGCCATCACTGACTATGAGCAACACAGATCGGCTGTCCCTTCCTCGGCTATGGTTCAACAACACCTTGCTAACCTTCAAGCAAGTTTCCAACAACAAATTGCAGCTCTTGGGGCAGCCCTTGGTGCTTCAACCATCCTAGATAAAAGTGCAGAAAATTCAAGTGTTCAATCAGGGTTACCGATGTATCCAGAGAATCTGGTAACTATCTTCCTTACTTTAACAACTGCACCTCATATGTCTGGACAAATGGGTAACTCCACAGGATTAATTGTTGGTGAAAAATTGAATGGCCAGAACTATTTCTCCTTGTCTCAGTCACTTAAAATGGTGCTTGAGGGCGCCGCAAGTTCGGATACCTGACTAGTGAAATACCTAAATCCAGACCCGAAGATCCTCAGGAGCGCCTTTGGAAGGGAGAAGATTCATTACTTCGGTCTTTGTTAATTCACAGCATGGAACCTCAAATTTGAAAACCTTTGTTATATGCCTCGAGATATTTGGGACGCGGTTCAGAAACTATACTCCAAGAGGCAGAATGCATCACGGCTCTACACTCTGCGAAAACAAATCCATGAATGTAAACAGGGATCCATGGATGTCACGTCATACTTTAATAAACTATCTCTTATCAGGCAGGAGATGAACTTATGTCGTGAACTTATCTGGGACTGCCCTTGTGGAGGAGTCCAGTATTATAAACTTGAAGAGGTTGACTGTGTATATGATTTCTTAGCAGGTCTCAATTCCAAGTTTGATGTTGTACTGAGTCAAATACTGGGACAAAGACCAATACCGACATGATGGAAGTATGTTCAGAGGTCCGTCTGGAGGAAGATAGATCGAGTGCCATGAATATTACTGCAACCTCCACAGCTGATTTTGCTGCCTTTAGTGCGAAATCATCTGGAACTACTGGAGACAAGCAGAAGGGGAAACCACCTCCAGTATGTGAACATTGTAAAAAGTTGTGGCACACGAAGGATCAGTGTAGGAAGTTACACGGTCGGCCCCCGAATGGCAAACGACGACCTCCAAATAACAAGCCCAACCAAGCTCCGGTGAGTAAGACCACTAGTCAGCCTCAACATTAAGAGAACCACCCCAGTGATACCGATACTTCTTCCCTTGGGGAAATTGCACAATGAGGTACTTCTCAATCTTTGAGTCTCCTCAGTATTACACGTAAGAAACCCTGGATTCTTGACTCAGGAGCTACATACCATTTATCTGGAACTTTTGAAAACTTCATATCTTATCATCCGTGTGCCGGTAATGAGAAAATCCGGATTGCTGACGGGACACTTGCCCCAGTGGCCGGCAAGGGTCATGTTTCTCCTTATGATGGTTTAATATTACAAAATGTGATGCATGATCCTAAGATCTCCTATAATCTACTACCTATGAGTAAAATAACAAAAGATCTAAATTGTCGTGTAGCTTTCTCATCAGATGATGTTCTTTTTCAGGACTTGAGCTTAGGGAAGATGATTGGCACTGCCCAGCACAATAGAGGACTCAATTTCCTTAATGATGATTCTTCCTATAGGACTAGTCTGCTATCTTCCTACTTTTCAACTTTTGAAAATAACTATATGTTGTGGCATTTCCATCTTGGCCATCCTAATTTCCAATATATGAAATATTTATTTTCTCATTTATTTAATAAAGTTGACATTTCCTCATTATCTTGTGATGTGTGTATTCGAGCAAAACAACATAGAGTTTCTTTTCCATCCCAGCCGTACAAACCCTCTCATCCTTTTACTCTTATTCATAGTGATGTTTAGGGTCCCTCAAGAATTACCACTTCTTCAGGTAAACGTTGGTTCTTTACCTTCATTGATGACCACACTCGTCTTACTTGGATCTACCTTCTTACAGATAAATCTGAAGTCTTATCCATCTTCCAACAATTTTACAACACCATTGAAACTCAGTTTAATACCAAAATTGCCATCTTTCGGAGTGACAATGGTCGTGAATTCCTCACCAATACCCTCCATGAGTTCTTATCCTCTAAAGGCATTGTTCACCAAAATTTGTGTGCTTATACACCCCAACAAAATGGAGTGGCTGAAAGAAAAAATCGTCATCTCCTTGAAGGTGATCGATCTCTCATGTTGTCGACCTCTCTACCGTATTACCTGTGGGGGAATGCAGTCTTGACTATAGCCCATCTTATAAACCGGATGTCTTCCCGCGTTCTTAGCTTCCAAACTCCTCTTGATTGTCTCAAATTTTCTTATCCTACCACTCGCCTTATACCTGATGTCCCTCTTCGAGTATTTGGGTGCAGTGCATTTGTCCATAGCTTCGATCCCAACCAGACAAAGTTTACCCTTCGTGCTAAAAAATGTGTTTTTGTTGGTTACCCTCTCCACCAGCGTGGTTATAAATGCTTTCATCCTACTTCTTGAAAATACTTCAGTTCTATGGATATCACATTCTTGGAAGATAAACCTTTCTTTCCCGTTAGTCCTCTTCAGGGGGAGAGTAGTAACGAAGAGACTAACTATCCTAATCCTCTTCTTGAGCCCATTGTAACAACCCACGACACGGTCCTACCCACTAGACAGGTCTCGTGGATAACGTACTACAGGAAGAATCTTGGAAAGGACGACTCCGGTCAAATCTTCTGAACCAATACAAGCTCAAGATATTATTGATCCTGATAATACTGTTTGTACTGACAATGTCTGTGTTGAAAGTGATGTTGTTGAACATAGAGATGATATGACAGAAAATAACTAGGTTGTTGAGAGTGATGTAGGGTCAACTACAGTTCCAGAAAATGAAAAAGAGAATATACCTCAAAATCCCACAATAGAAGAAGCACTCAAAGAATCAGGAGAGTATGATGCCACCCTTGACATGCCAATTGCTCTAAGAAAAGGCACAAGGCCATGCACTAGGTATCCCATGTATAGCTTCCTTTCTTATAACAATCTGTCTTCCAAGTTCAAAGCATTTACTGCTAGCCTTGACACCGTAACTATACCAAAGAACATATATGTGACGATGGAAATTCATGAGTGGAAGGCTACTGTATGGAAGAAATGAAAGCTCTTGAGAAAAATAATACATGGGAACAGGTTGTTCTTCCAAAAGGGCATAAACAAGTTAGGTGTAAGTGGGTGTTCACAATGAAGTACAAGTTTGACAGAACTCTTGACAGGTATAAAGCCAGGCTTGTAGCAAAAGGATTCACTCAGACTTTTGGGGTAGACTACTCAGAAACTTTCTCCCCTGTTGCGAAATTAAATATAATCAGTGTTCTTCTGTGGGTTGCTGTCAATAAGGATTGGCCTATTTATTAGCTTGATGTGAAAAACGCATTTTTAAATGGTGATTTAGAAGAAGAGGTGTATATGAGCCCTCTTCCTAGCTTTGAGGCTCAATTTGACCAGAATGTGTGCAAGCTTAGAAAGGCCCTATATGGGTTAAAATAGTCACCAAGAGCGTGGTTTGAAAGATTTACCACCTTCGTCAAGTCCCAAGGCTTTACCCAGGGACACTCTGACCATACCTTGTTTACAAAAAGGTCTATTTCAGGAAAAGTTGCAGTTTTGATTGTATATGTTGATGACATTGTCTTATTTGGAGATGACACTGCTGAAATCAACAAGCTGAAACAAAAAATGGTAGACGAATTTGAAATCAAAGACCTAGGAAATCTAAAGTATTTCCTTGGTATGGAAGTAGCGAGATCAAGAGAAGGAATCTTCATTTCTCAACAGAAATATACTATTGATCTATTGAAAGAAACAGGTATGACTAGATGTAGACCTGCTGACACTCCTATTGAGTCTAATGCCAGATTAGGAGAGTCTGTTAACAAAGTTCCCATCAACGAGGAAAGGTATCAACGTCTAGTTGGGAGACTTATGTACCTAGCACACACTAGACCTGACATTTCCTATGTTGTCAGTGTTGTGAGTCAGTTTATGCAGGCTCCCTATGAAGAACACATGGAAGCTGTAACAGGATTCTGAGATATCTGAAAAGCACATTAGGAAAAGGGTTGATGTTTAAAAAATCTGACAGAAGATGTATTGAAGCATATACAGACTCTGACTGGACAAGATCAGTGATTGACAGAAAATCAACCTCTGGGTACTGTACCTTTGTGTGGGGAAACCTTGTAACTTGGAGGAGTAAAAAACAAAGTGTGATTGCTAGGAGCAGTGCTGAAGCAAAATGCAAAGCAATGAGTCATGGTATCTGTGAAGAAATCTGGTTCAAGAAAGTTCTGTCTGATCTTCACCAAAGCAATGAACTGCCAATGAAACTCTACTGTGATAACAAAGCTACTATTAGCATTGCAAACAATCCAATTCAGCATGATAGAACCAAACATGTGGAGATTAACAGACACTTCATAAAGGAGAAAATGAAAAATCGGAGCATTTGCATTTCGTATATTCCATCTAGCCAACAAGTTGCTGATGTCCTCACCAAAGGGTTACTTAAACAGAGCTTTGACGATTGTGTAAGCAAGATGGGTCTTATTGATATTTATGCCCCATCTTGAGATGGAGTGTTGAAAAAAAAAAAAAAAGATTATGTGGGAGATTTTGTGATTTTATTCTTTCCTTGTATATCTCCCATGATTTTTTCCTTGTATGATTTCTTAGTCTCTAGTTATTTCCCCCCTTTGTAACATTTTTGTTCATATCAAAATTAATAAAAGAAAGAAAAGTTGTATTGTGGTTTTTTTTCCCTGAACTAGAGTTTTCCACGTGAATCATTGTATTCTTTTCTCTCCTCTTTTTCAATAATATACATAGCTATAAATATAACAAAATGATTATAGCTCAAATAACATAAAATTTTATACTTCAATCTTAAAGTCAAAGTTTCATTTTCCGTCAATTTAGATATCGTGAAAAAAAAATATTGTAAATTGTTGTTGTATAGTGATTATTATTTTTATATTGTATGTATGGATAGAATGCTTACAAGTTTTGTATAAATATAAAATGTCATATATACAGTATTTTATTTTCGAGAAAGGGTTAGAATTTTTGCAACAATGAAATGCTAAGGCTTATAGACTATATGAATTATAATTACATCTAAATTATATTATTTAGAGTATAGGGATTATTGGCAAATTTTACAATTTAAATTTAGAGTATATAGTTTTTTTATATTCGGGGCAAACAAAGTCTTACATTAGTTAATGAAGAACGGATAATAAGTATCTAAGCGAGAACAATTATTTTTATTGGTACAAGACTTTCAATAAATATCAAAAGTAAAATCATAAGAATTTATGTCTAAAATTGATGATATTATTCTATTATAAAAATAGGTAGAGCTTTTGTTGCATTAATTATCAATTATATATAGAGTATATATTTGAATTATTCTTTCATTCAAAATTCAATGGATTTATAAGTTGATAGGTTTTGGCAAGTCATCAATGGAATTGCTAAAAATGTTTATGGGGTACATGTATTATTTATGCAAATGCTACTATTAGTTGAATATATGAATTGTCTATAGGTTTTTTTTTTTTTCTTTTATTTTCTCTCTATTTTTGGAAAGAAAAATTATTTAAAATAAATGAAATCAAACTCAAAGACAAACAGTCCACAAGATCATCCTTAAGCAAATGAATGTGTAAAATATTATTATTATTTTTTTTTTTTTACATTTAATGTATATGCTATAAAAATAAATAAACAAATGAATAAAAATAAATGTGTAAATATTTGAAGACATGTCAACAAAATGTTGAGGTCTCAATTTCATAGAAATGTCAATGAAAACATCTATATAATGTTGGTATCAATGCATAAAGTTATAAAAATAAAAAATAAAAAATTATTTAAATTAATATATAAACAATTCATGGTTTAAAAAAAAATTAAATTAACCTATTTATCATATATATAATATTTTGTTGCTTGTTTTTTTTGTGTTATATGATTTCTTTTTATGATACAATGAAAATGGTGATATCGATACTAAACTTATAAAAATGTGAAAATATTGATATAACAACAAAAGTTTAATATTATAAACATTATAGACAGTTGGTAGATAGCCCTTTATGGGTTTGGGCTCCGACAAACAATAAAGTTGACGCTTAGGCGACTTCTATTTAAAACACTCCAAAACACTAGAGGGTGTATGGGGGAATTTATCGCTTTGTTTTGGTTTTTAGACGCATATATCTATCTCCGTCTATTGTACATAAACAGTAAAATTTTAGTATATTTGTAAATATTTTGATTCATTTTCTTATATTTGAAAATAACCTAATATATATTACTATATAAATTTCATCTCAACTTTTTCATATTTAATATATTTATGAGATAGAGATGTTTTACTATTTAAGCTGAAGCCTAGGTTATGACATCGTAACATTCAAATTTTGAACTTTTAGTAATTATATATTTACATATAATATTATATTAAGATGAATAAAAAAATAGTTCTTTTCAAATATAGTAAAAGAAACTAAAATATTTAGAAATATAGCAAAATTTTATGGTCTATCTGCGATAGACGGCAATAGACTGTGTATTTTATTATTAGTTGTAGATATTTTTAGTAGTTTTGCTATTTAAAATAATTTTACTAAAAAAATCTATTTAATGTAAAATAAATGATTTGGTTGAGAATAATTTTAAACTCGTTAAAAAGTTGAAATAATCCTGTGGGCATGGGCTCTTACAAACAACAAATTTGACACTTGGGCCTTGGCTTCTATTTACAACACTTGGGCCTGGTTGGTTAATCAATAGCTTTTACCCACTTATGTAAACTCTTACTATATTAAATCAATATTTTCCTTCTTATCTATTTTAATTGGAAAATTATTATAAATACAAAATAATATTATTTGTAAACAACCCTTTTTAATTTGTTCCAACATGTTCAAATATTTTAATTTAATTTTCATCATTTCAATTTTCAGAAAAAGAAAAAAAAATGTTATTAAATGTAGCCTTTTGTTTTAGTCACATTTTATTTAGATATTATAGTAAAAATTAATGAAACCATACATAAACTACATAGCCCTTGAAATAAAGCACAAACTATGTAAAAACTAAAGTGTAGTTTATTCTCTTGATTAGAACTATTTTCTTTTTTTCAAAACTAACTATTTAAAATTTAATTTCATGACACTTTATACAAAAATCAAATTCATTTCATTAATTCATTATAAAAAAAATTATAAAGTTGTATTTATGTCATACAAATGTTTCTCTTAAAGATTTATTGAGATACATCTATGACACTTGATAAAATCACAGAGATTATTTCAAATAAAGTCCTTTTATCTTTTTATTGAACATGCACGCGCACAATAGAAAGCAAAATCAAATCACAAACCGAACGAAAAAAAGAAAGAAGAAGAAATCAATGCCGAAAAAGAAGAGACAAAAAATAGATGGAGAAAGATTTGAACAAGAGAGACAAAAAGCCAAGAAAATGAGAGGAGCTGAAAGAAAGTGGAAAAAACGCTCCAAGAAAGTGACAATATATGTAATGAACTGAACTACAAGAAAAACATTATTATGTATTTATGTAAAAAAAAAAAAA
>QLSR01000164.1:249922-299151 GCA_031780015.1 Citrullus colocynthis
AAAAAAGCTAAAATCAAATATATAAAAATTTGAGTTGGTTTTATCTTTTCAATTACCTCTATCTTTATCTACATATATGAAGGAAATTTATGTAATATTTTTACCAGCTATTTTAGTAAGATTTGAGAAGATTAAATTTAATTTAGTTTTACTTTAATACTTAGATTTCAAAATATTATGATTTCATTGTTGAGATTAAAATTTTGTTTTAATTTAGTACATGGATTTCAAGATTTACTTTTATAACCTCTATTTTCTCTAAATACTCAACGTAGTTAGTAATGATATCTATTAGTTAATTTAAAAGAATTACAATTAAATCTAAAATTTTCTTTTTCATAATTATTTTAAATTAATTAATAGACATTAAAGATTAAAAATGAATATTTAGTAAAAATTCAAAGTTAAATGTGTAAATCTTAAAATTTAGAGACTAAATTGAAACAAAACTCAAATTTCAATGACAAAATTACAACATTTAATATATATATAGACTAAATTGAAACCACACTCAAAACTTCAAATTTATAGACGCTACTTCCAACTCTAAATTTCTTTATTTATTATCTACTTTTTACGAAAACTAAGCAAAATTTTGAAAACTAGAAAAAAAAACTTTTAAAATTTTATTTTTACTTTTAGAATTTAGCTAAGAAATCAACTATTATACCTTAAAAAAGGCAAATCATGATAAGAAATGGAAACAAAACAAACTTAATTTTCAAAAATTAAAAATCGAAAAGAAAATAGTTATGAAATAGGTAGAGATGGAATAAGAAGTAAATTGTTTGTTTGAGAAAAAAGAAAGAGAGAAGAGAAGAGAAGGCAGTGAGTAGTACAATACGAACTAAGCTGTTTCTCTCTCCTCCACTAATTTTGGTATCCTTTCTTTGTCTTTTTATATGTCTTATTTCTGATCCAAGATTCCATTTTCCAAGGTGGAGTTGTAAAGTTAGAAAGTTTAGCAGTATATAAGCCAATGATTTGTAGCATTTATTATAGTGTATCTTAGATCATTAACCCTATATTTATGAGTCAAAAGGCTATAGAATGTAGGATCATATGGCCCACTTTTGCGTGCTTCTTTGAGCTTCTAGGCCACTATGCCCTTTAATCTAAGGTTTCTCCATTTTTGGCTCTACCTTTTACAAATATACCTTTGTAATACATCCGTTTCTTCAAGTTTGGCAGGACCATCTTTAACATGGTCGCTTACAAATTTTTAAAACTCAATAATTTCAACCGCATTTTTAATCATTGGTTTACATGTGGATGAATTTTAACCAATTAAATTCTAACCATCATCCAAACTAAATTTATAATTTAACCACTTTTTTTGCGAAATTTTAGATTAATAGTAATTTCCCACGTGCAAATGTTGTGTTTTAATTTTTTTTATAAAAAAAAAAAAATCAAAATAAATATTTTTTTAATAGCTTGAATAAAATATTTTTTTCTCATTTATTTTAAAACTTGGTTAGGATACATTTTATATGTTTTTATAATATATTACTATTTAATTGTTAATATATTATGGCTCATGTGAATATAAGATTAATTTATTAATAATTTTTAATTAATTTAACAACCAAAAATTGTAAGTCTTTAAAATAAACATTAAATTTATAGAGAAAATTTTCTCATTTAAAAAATGATTAATTTTAGTTCATAAAAATATATTTATTATTTAACTTTCAAGTAAATATTAGTATTTATAACAATATACATTTTGGTTTAAACTACTCTATTACACGTGATATATTTTTACTTTTTTTTTTCGTTTTTAATAAGAAATTATATCTTCATTTACTATTAATCACTCCATATTNATAATTACATAAAAGGTAGACTAATTATTAATTTATTACAAGTTTTCAAATTTCATTCATTCAATATTCATAGGTTTCTTATGATCATATTTATTTATTAAATACCACATTCTTAATGAATTTTAGGTTACATTTTTTTATAGGGAGGTTTTCAAAAATAGAAAAACTATTGAAAATAATTACAAATATAGCAAAATTTTACTTTCTATCCTGATAGACCGCAATAGACGCAGATAGACATCTACCACTCACGAATAAATATCAATCTAGGTTTTTCGCGGTTTATCATGAATAGAAAGTGAAATTTTGCTATATTTGTAAATAGTTTGATATTTTTTTCTATTTATAATAATTTTTCTTTTGTATAATGTAAATTAAAATATATATATAGTTCTCCTTATCCTTTTTTTTTTATGAAAAACCTTTTCAATGACTTTTAAAGTTATTTTCCACTTTTGAACTATTAAATTTTCTAATTACTTTGTTTTTTTTATTAAATATTATATAAATTATTATGGTAAATTTTTTTGTATAATATAAATTTTCTAAATCAATTAAATTACTTTAATAATTTGATTTCCTATTATACTTAAACTAATTCTTATAATTAAAGAAAAATTATTTAAGTTCTTTGCGAATGAAGTAATAAAACCATTTGTGTTTCATCATTTTAGTTTTTAATTACAATTTTTATTATTTTTAATTTATCAATGACAATTAATCAACTTACTAATTATAGTTGATTAAATTTTTTTCTTTTGGCATAAGGTTACATGATTTTTTGATCTATTATTTTCTCCGACCATCATTTTCAATAAAATAATGATATACTAATTATAAATTACCAATTAAAAAAAGGTTTTCTAAAAAAAGTAACCAAGAAAATTCAAGAGGTTAGTTATACGCATTCTTCAAATTAGGTAAACAAAATTACTTTTAATATAAAAGACCCAAATAAAAAGATAATTAAAAAAAAAAAAAAAAAACTTTCGCTATGCAATTGTTTCTTCATAACAATAGGTTGACAAACATTTTTATTCAAATTCATTAAAGTTGAGATGCATTATTTGCAACTTGAATGTATCAACATCTTGAGATGCTTTAAAGATTGAAGAGAGAACAAAAAAGAAATATTGAAGTTTTAAAGATTGAAGAGAGAACAAAAAAGAAATATTGAAGTTTTAGGTAATGCGGAGCATAGTGATCAAGAAAATACATTTTTATAGTAGTGGAAGTTAAGAGTTAGAAAACCTTTTGAACGAAAGAAAAATAATTAAGTAGGAGAAATTTTTTACATCCCAACCTTTGTGTTTTTATTATTTTTATTATTGATAATTAATAATCAATCAATTATGTACTCTATTGATAACTAATAATTAATTATTTATATACTATTTATAATTAATTTTTAATAACATCTTTAGTAAAGAAGGAAATTAGTAAATTAAAAAAGGGACAACAGTGTCCAAAAAGAATTTTTCGAGATTCTCACCTTTTAATATTTATAGATTATTAGGTTTTTCAATTTTAAAAATTGTTGGCTTTAGAGTTACAACCTGACCAAATATTTCAAAGTATTTTCACGTAGAGCTCGAGAAGATGATTCCAATATATAATGAATGGTTCAATTTGAGTTGAAATGAAAAATATATGAGTAAAACAAGATTGGGAGTAAAATTTAATGTGGTGAACATACACTAACTGTAAGATGACACGTGGCCGGTTGTTGAGTAGAGGTAAAAAGAAAAAGAAAAAAGAGATAAGGAGAAAACATGTGGCATCCCAAGAGGTGGGATCTCTCCTCCATTTTGTCTCTCCGTTTAATCTTAACCATCCATTTTTTTTTACCATAAATCCAAATATTGATGTTAAATCCTTCAAATTTTATAACCAAATCAATCGTAATCCTCCTGGTTACCTTCTTCAAAAAAAGAGAGAAAATTTTCCAGCAACTAATTCTCTCATTTGTTCATCCTCGAAGTGTTTAAAAGTTCTTCTTTCTCCCATTCTCTTCAATTTTTACTAGTATACTTTATGAAATAAAATTGTTGGAGTAATTTTACCTACTTAGAGGTGATTTTTAAAATTTTAGTTTTTCATTGAATTTTGTCTTAAGGTGTTGAGGTATGTTGGTTTGTGAAGGAAAAAAATTAGTTAGATCCTAAACTAGTAAAAAGAGATGGTCGTTGTAGGTTTTGTTCTCACTCGTAAGGAAATTTATGAGTAATTCAAAATTTTAGCTATTTTTAGATTTCATGATAGGTTTGATTTATTGTTTTACATAATTCGGATTTAACTATTAACTTGAATTATTTGTTTGTGTTAATTTCTTAAATCCAAGTTCCACTAAGCCAACAAATTTCTTATAAATGATAAAAATACGATAATAAATAAATCATTTTGTCATATGGTCCTTTTTCAATCTTTGCCCTAGTTTTGTTTTTCTTTTAATTAATTAATTTAAACTCTATCTTTTATATATTGGTTCATTTAAAAAGAAAACAAAATTAGATTCTTTTTATTGACAAATTTGAAATGTATAATAAGAAGTGTGCCTTTAACGTATGGAAAATTGCAGATATGATAAAATTCTTAAATTTGAATTTTCGTTTATTCCTTATTACAATTTTTTCCTAACTATTTTGGTATATCAGTCAACTAATATACTATATTTAAAGTATATCAGTTGTGTATTTTTTCCATTGATTTGTATACTTTTTGTATTTTTTGTTTGCAGCGTTATGAGTTATTACTCACTTTAATTTTTGTATTTGCTACATTTTTTTTATCCTTTTATAGTTTTTTTTTTTCATTTTTAAATGAGTTTGTTTCTTTCATTTTTAAGTACAAATGTACAATAAACCGGGGAGATTCAACCTAAAACTCACTAACACTCAGTTTAGTACTAGTATACTCACATTGATAATTTGGTTGTGTTTGGAATAACTAGAGAAAAAGCATTTTTCAAAAAGATTATTTTTATGATTCTTTTTAAACACTTAAATAACTAATAGTGTATTAAGTGTGTATCAAGTGTCTATCAATGGTGTAGTAAATGTGTACAAGCAGTGTGTACCAGACATATACTAGTAGTGTATCAAATGTATCAATGATACACGTGTATCAAGTGTATCAAATGTATATCAATAGTGTATCAAGTGTATATCAATAATATATCAGGGGTGTCAAGTGCACTAGGTGTATCACATGGGTTTAGTTTTTTTTGCTATTTTTATAAAAATAATAAGTCTAAGCTATGAACCTAATTTTTAAAATTTATTTTGTCAAATTTGCAAGAAGTTTTTTTTTTTTTTTTTTTTTTTTTTTTTTTAAAATTTTTTTTTTTTTTTTTTTTTTTTTTTTTTAAAATTTTTTTTTTTTTTTTTTTTTTTTTTTTTTAAAATTTTTTTTTTTTTTTTTTTTTTTTTTTTTTAAAATTTTTTTTTTTTTTTTTTTTTTTTTTTTTTAAAATTTTTTTTTTTTTTTTTTTTTTTTTTTTTTAAAATTTTTTTTTTTTTTTTTTTTTTTTTTTTTTAAAATTTTTTTTTTTTTTTTTTTTTTTTTTTTTTAAAATTTTTTTTTTTTTTTTTTTTTTTTTTTTTTAAAATTTTTTTTTTTTTTTTTTTTTTTTTTTTTTAAAATTTTTTTTTTTTTTTTTTTTTTTTTTTTTTAAAATTTTTTTTTTTTTTTTTTTTTTTTTTTTTTAAAATTTTTTTTTTTTTTTTTTTTTTTTTTTTTTAAAATTTTTTTTTTTTTTTTTTTTTTTTTTTTTTAAAATTTTTTTTTTTTTTTTTTTTTTTTTTTTTTAAAATTTTTTTTTTTTTTTTTTTTTTTTTTTTTTAAAATTTTTTTTTTTTTTTTTTTTTTTTTTTTTTAAAATTTTTTTTTTTTTTTTTTTTTTTTTTTTTTAAAATTTTTTTTTTTTTTTTTTTTTTTTTTTTTTAAAATTTTTTTTTTTTTTTTTTTTTTTTTTTTTTAATAACAAAACGTTGTTTTATGTATAAAGACGATGATATATGACGTCAAATGCCACTTTCTAGAATGAAATAAAGATTTCATTCACTCGTTAAGTTGTTTTGGTCACAAAAACTTTTAAGTTCTTTAGATAATGAAGCGATGTAGTCTTTAAATTTTTTTGTATTTAATATTTTTAATAAGTTTTTGAATTTAAAAAGTATATAATATGTTAATGAGTATTTAATTTTGTGACAACCCAAATCATTAAGGTAAACCCTCCTACTAAGTTAATTTAAGTCATTATGCATCAAAAGGAAATTATATTTATTTATATGTATTTATTTAGCTTAAGGAGGAAAGTTTTAAAATTAGCATTTATAGTGGTTGGTGAGACTTAGGTGGATTTAAGGAAATTGTTGGGAATTGGCAAGGGATAGTTTACTTTGGGGCAAATAAAATAAAATAAATAGATTTGGTGGGACTTGATTGTGAATAGAGAAGATTTTATTTTATTTGGTTGGGAAACAAAAAGGGAAAAGTGGAATTAATGGGCTAAGGAGGGGAAGGAATTATGGTTTATTTTAAACCCTTCTCAGTTTGCGTGTAGTAAAAAAAAAAAAGGAAAAAAAGCTCTTCTCTCTCTCTCTCCCTTTCCGCCGCCTCTCTCTCCTCCTTCCTTCCCGGTTTTCGTCGCCGCCGCCGCCCTCCCTTCTTTTCCGTTCTCCCTCTGTCTCCGCCATCTCTCTCTCAGTTGCCGCTTGTTTTCCGGAGGTTTCACGTTTAAAAACACACGGTCTCTCGCTCGACTCATGCTCTCCCGCGGGCTCTCGCTCTCTCTCACTCTCTCGCTCTCCCGCTCGACTCACGCTCTCCCGCGCTCTTGCTCTCACGCTCCCTGCTCTCACACTCGGAATCACACTCTCCCTCGCCCAGGATCACCCTCACTCTCTCGGCCTCTCGCTCTCTCGCTGACTCTCGGCCTCTCGCTCTCTCGCTGACTCTCCGACTCTCGCTCTCTCGCTGACTCTCGCTCTCGCTCAGAATCTTGTTCTCGGCTGCGATTAACTGCTCGACTGACCGTCAGTCGCCGGACCAGTACTCCCTAAGTGAGTATCTCAAACTTAAGTAGGTTAGTGGCATATTTTGGCAAATATTTGGGAATACGAATTAATTGGTAAATCTTAATAGGTGGTCGGCGATTGCTTTAGTCCGTAGGGTCGGAGGAAACTGCGAGTTTGGTCACGTTCTGGTAAGGACTCTCTCGGACAAATTTTGAGTTTGCTTATGATAGGTTGGGCTTGGCGAAACTTAAGTTAGGAGAATTTTATTCCCAGTTTGTTCAGGAATTTTTGCAAGAGTTGCAGTGTGGTTAGCTTTATGGATCAACCCTCAGTTAAGTGATCTTACTACCTGAACCGCCTTCGGGCCATAAGAATAGTTGCCTTGCTATAGTAGATTTCTAAAGCTACATATAATATAAGATGCTTGTATGAAAGTTCAATGTCTTAAAGTTGTATGTGCCTGATAGTGTATAAGCTTATGTTATGAAATGTTTATGATCAATATTATTAATGTATGAATCCATGGAATGGGATGAGCATGAACTTGGTTGATTATATATAATGAGTAGTGGTGACTCCTCTACGTTGGTTGGATGTCCACAGGAGGTTGTGTTCCTTCGGGTTCACTGGAGGTTGTGTTCCTTCAGGATCACTAGAGGATGTGTTTTTTCGGGTTCACTGGAGGTTGTGTTCCTTCGGGATCACTAGAGAATGTATTCCTTCGGGTTCACTAGAGATTGTGTTCCTTTGGGTTTACCAGAGGTTGTGCTCCTTCGAGTACACTAGAGGTTTGTTTTCCTTCGGGATCACCAGAGGCAAGAGTTTCCTTCGGGGCTCTAAAGGTTTGTGGGCATCCATAACCAACAATGGGGTGGGTATAACCATTTCCCTGTAGAAGTATGATAGATATGCATGTTTTATGTTTGACGCACTTAAAGGACTTAGGTGCCTAGCCTGACTTCAGTAGTGGGGTTACTTACTGAGTAATATAATTACTCATCCTTTCATCTTATATGTTTTTCAGGTAAAGGAAGAAACGTGCCGGCGAATGACAAGAAGAATCCTTGATGGCATCATGGGACCCGTAGTAGCTTCCGCGTAGTCTTGCATATTTTACTAAAATTGCTGTCCAACTGTCTAATTTTATTTTGAGACTCGTCTATTTTTTTTATTATGTGGATTTTTTTTAGTCATTGATTTTATTAGGGGTATCCCGAACCAAAATTTTCTTTTTACTTATTAATGTGTTATTTTCTTGAATTAAAATAAGTGGAAATTTCCATGAGAAGCTTTGTTCCTTCTTCACTATTCAGCACAGTGTCGTTCTTTGAAGTTTTGCATGCATTGAGTAATGGTCTGTTTAATTCGTATAAGTCGGGTCGTTACAAATTTTGTATTTATTAAGCTTTTAAATTTTAAAATTATCAAATAGGGCTCAAAACTTTTAATTTTGTGTCTTAATAGCATCTGACATGTTTAACATTTTTAAAATTAGTAGATCTATTATTATACATAAAATTGAATTTATTTGATAGAATATTATACTTTTATTTTCATGTTTAATAGGCCATTGAGTTTTCAATTTTGTAGCTACTAAGGCCTTTTAAGGTTGAAAGTTATCTAATAAGTCTTCGTAATTTCAAATATGTGGGTAGCAGGACTTTGATGTATTTAACATTCTTGAAATTAACAAATGTATTAGACAAAAATTTGAATTTTATATCTATTAAAACATTTTAATCTCAATTTTGTACCAAATAGATTCATGAATTTTTAATATTGTTGAATATGTCAAAGACTTATTAGAAAAAAAAAATTTGATTATTGAACAAATGAAACCAATAAAGATTTATTAAATACCTTTTAAATCTTAAAAAACAAATTTGAAACTTCAAGACTTTATCTGATAATTTTTTAAATTCAAAGAGCTATTTAAAAACTAAAAGATTTAGTGACTAAATTTGTAATTAAATTAAAATTACATAATTAATTTAACGTCAATAGTTAATTAATTTAATCATAATTTGATCATCAATTACTATTTGAAATGTGGGTAAGGTAAAAAGAAAAAAACAATAAGAATATGATCGAAAATGTCCAATACTTCAAGAAATTAAATTAAAAATTTTCAAAATTTGAAACATTAATATTGTTTTAAATAATATATATGTACATAAGACAAATATTCGATAAGTTGTGAGTTGTGACAACTCAATCATGAGAAGTATTTTCATGCCACGTGGCCACACATGAAGCTCTTGATGTATGAGTTCACGTGATCCTTTAACTTCACTTATAAAAGATCATTTGTCATTGCTCTTCATTTCAACTTCAAGTCCACACTCATTCTCTTTTCCATTTTCTTTATTTTTCTTTTAAATCTTTTGGAAAAAGAATAATAATATACTTAGAAAAAAAAATCAACTTTTACCGGTAAACTTTTCATAACATTAGACGGTTAATAAAACTTGTACTATCAATTTCGAAATTAGAAGTTCAATTTCTTTGCTCCATATATTGTAAAAAAAGAAAACAAACAAAATTGGTAAATGTTGTCATTTTTACACTAATTCATTCACTAATCTATACTATATATAAAATGAGCCATGAGGGAGAGTCTTTGAATACCTTTTGCCCTTACATTTTTAGTAAATTCTTATGTTGCCCTCAACTAACTAGGTACGACTTTTCGAGTGTAAGTGTCCTTTTGACAATGAATGTGACTTAACATGTTTTTCTTTGTTGACAGGATGCAACTCTTCATACATATGTGTTTGTTGGGTTGAATAGCGGTAATTGATGTTAATGAGATGTGGCTGTTTGGATGGAGGTGGTTACACATATCAAATTGGTGCATTCTTCTGCATATGTTGTTTTTTTTATATATATAAAAAGAACAAGTGACAAACAATTACAGTGACATTGAAGCTATATCCACCTCAGCCAAAAGACAAAGCCAATTAAGGAAAGCATCCCACCAACAATGAGACTTTGCTCCATCTGCAACCCAATTAGAGCCACCAAATTTTGAGATCGTCGAATGTGATGAAACTAAATATCTTGTTGCGTTCTCATGAACACTATTTCCTCCACCACAGATTTCACTGGTGTTAACATTTTTTCCTTGTATATTAATAATTGCACCTTAGTCAGATTATTTGACTCCACCATAAATGACAACTATACTATCAAGCTCACTACTTGTAAACTGACAACAATCGCTCAAACCTCCACAAACAAGACATTAAACAAATCTCGAACAACCTACCCACTCATTGCAATGAGCACACCCGTACGTTCTCGTAGCATCCAACCCATACTGCACTTACATTCCTTCCATCCCAAGAAGCTAGCATCACAAGACAAAGCCAACCATTGGTCAGGGAGACAAACACACACCTCGTTTGCCATTATGCGCAACCTCTAGTATAAGACCCTAACTCAGAATTCTTAAGATGGCCAGTAAGAGACGAAGAAAAGAAGACTAGTTGAACGTCTAATATTAAGAAAACAATGGATATTCTTGAACATAGTTCGGTTATTGCATAGATGGTAAAAGCACTAAAGTGTGGTACCTAAAATTTGAGAGAATTTGGTACTGAATTTTGAAAAGGGAAAATAAGAATTTGGGAAAAGAGAAAACACGTGATTCACACTTAGTCTTGGAAATTAACAAGTTATGGGATTAGCTTTAGAGAGTGTTAAGCTAGAAAGAAAAGAGAAACCGAGGAAACTTAAGGCGGGAGCAGCATGCGTTAGAGGTTATTATGTGTTAGTAAGGACTTTGGTGACGATAAAAAAGTCTATGCCTAAAGACCAAATGTTTAAGGTAACCACGATCGAAGGGTTTCTGTGTGTTGAAGGGCCGCTACCAGCTACACGTTGAGGAGCTCAATTCTATGGTAAATGGAAATATAACTTTGATTTCAGGTAAACGCATGAGTTGTAATTCAAGAGTTTAAAGGGTAGGAAGTTGGACGCATGATACGATGCGGTAAGGTACAAACGCATAGTAGTATGCGTTTAGGACATTAACGCCTAGTAATATACGGTGAAGAAACGGATTCAAGGGTATTATGGAGGAAGACAAAGGAAATAAATAATGAAACTAAAATTTTAAAAGGAAATTCAGTGAACGCATAGGGGCAGTATGATTGAATGAATAATTGTATATTAGAATATGTTAGACGTATAAGATAAGCTTATAAGGCTAGGTGGCTTCATATAAACTTGACACCTTATAAGCGGGAGGTGTTAGAAAGTATGTTAAGTATTACATGCAAGGTGACGTTTGGATAAATGCATGATTGGTTAAGCATGCAGCTTGACATGTGGTAAGCAAATTGCAAAGACGGAGAGGTAGTATGATCAGTCCTCTACTACAAAGCTATAAATAGGACCTTGAGAGAAAAGGAGTGACTGATGATGCCAAAGTAAGAGTTCTTAAGAGGAAGGAGAGAGAAGGTAGAAAGAAGGAATCCTTACGTCCGTAGTAGAAGTCTGCAGTCAAGAGAAGACATAATTGACAACTTAACTATCTCTTGGGTTAAATAAATTGTCTTGCGCCTAAAAGGGTCAGCCTTGCGTCTAAATTTCAAGGTGAATGATGCGTCCAAATTGGACCTGGCACGGTCGACGCATCCGAAAAGAGAAGTAAGGAAGAGTTGGGATACACCTCGCGTTAGCTATCAACTTTGCGTCCAAGGGTAAGATTTTGACCATCCAAGCTACCAAGGAATAAAAAGCCTTGCGTTCCAGGATTAGGACGCTGCATCCAAGAAGTTCGGAAAAGGGGAAATAGCGGATAGAGGAGAAACTATCCTTAAAGAGTTCTGTGAGTGACACTTTCCTTTCTTTTAAAACGAAATTTATTGAAATGTATAGCCTGGTTTACTGATGAGATATGGCTTGAGATGAAATGTTTTCTCTAAAAGCATGATGTTTGATAATATTGTTCACAAGACATGTTTCATCCGTTTTCTATAAGATGTTGAAAGGCATGTTGTGAGATGTTGTTTATCGAGAAATATTTTGTTTCATGAAAGGTTTCATATAAACTATTTATGTGAAATGTTGGTTTCTAAAATGTTTTAGAGGAGGCTCAATGCTGAGGGACATGAGAAGGCATGTGAGTTTCCCCGGGACCCAGTACTGAGGACATGAGAAGGTACATGGGCGACCCGCCATATTCCTATGTGCACATAGAGGATGATATTGCTGGTGCGTTGAGTTTTGCTCCGCATCAAGCTAGGAATGTTTTCGACGTTGAGAGCGTTGAGTCTTGCACCGCCTCAACTAAGGGAAATCTTTAAAAACAAACTGATTTCATGTACAATTATTCAAGTATGTATTTATGTGATTCGATTAAGCAGTTGAAGAGTATGATTTTATAGAAAGGATGATTTGAATTAAGTTTTGTGATATAATGATGATAACATGTCTGCTATTGAATTAAAGATAGTTTTACAAAACTAGTCACTCACTGGGCGTTCAGCTCATGTTTTCATATGTTTTCCATTTTCCAGGTAGCATGACAGTTCCCGTTGTCGATCGAAGTCAAGGTTTGTCAAAAGTTAAAGGTATTGCCGTCTTAGGAGGTGTGGTTAAACGGGCTTAAAGGAAGTTTGACAGTAGAAGTCGATAATAGGGTCGATGACTGCTGTCCTCACGCTCCATCTCGGCTACAGGAGGGTAGATCGGGAGAGGGTGTGACATCTAGAGTCACCAATTCTTGTTGATCCACATTCACACTTTCTGTGCTGCAATACTCCAAGAGGAGCCTCTAAATTGAATCAATCAAGATTACCATTGCACAATCATTTGTTGGGATATTTGTGTCCTAAAGCCCCATAATTGATTAGTTAATTAATTTAACAATTAAATATGCAATACTAAATTCCATTAACCGTAAAAATTCAACGTTATTATATGTAGTCTTGAACAGTATGTAGTTGACATACAAGGTGGATCATGTTCAAGAAATGACTTAAATGTCTATAGTATATGGATAAAGTTGAGTGCCTTATCCTGGTGACACTATGGATACGACTCACTTTGTAATAGTTACAAATGGTTTGACCCAAACAGTTCATGTGGAGATATGTGAGTGGGGGTATCCTATAAAAAGAGTTTGTATAAGACTGGACCGAAAAATATTTAATCTATCTTTATAAATCCATTAATTTATGAGATTAATATTTCATAAGATGATCATGTGTGACTTAATTTTAATCCTAAGTGATTTATGAACTCATGTTTGTGAGGTCAGTCTTTTGATTTGCACGGGTGAGAGTGGCCCAACTTGTTAACTCAATAAGCCTACAATTTTGGGGACTTCGACTAAACGGGGAGCTGAAAAAATAACTTCATGATATGGTATTCACTTCTTCCTATATATGGTAAAAAGATGAGTAGTTCCCTTAAGTGTTGATTCCAAGTCTTGAACAAGGGGATCCCACCCTCTCACTAGCCTGAGAGGGACTCAGTTTGTGGTTGGATTATAAACAAATTGTTCATTAGAGGAATCAATGGGACTTAGGGAAAATATGTAATTACAGGGGTGAAACAAACATTTTGACCTTGCTGTAGTTATGAACAACTCCTGAATGATCAACTTGCTTATACTTATTATATCCATGGATACAACTTATCCTAGATTTAAATATTTTAAATCATTTAATATGAGATATTATTTGGATATATATTTATTAACATATAAGATCTTATTAAATATTTAATTGAAAATCTTCTATAGAAGAGTTATCCCAATAGGATTAGGAATAACTCATAGAGTTCTATAAATAAGGCTCTTAAGAGCCCTCATAAAACACACTCTCTAAAAAAATAATCTTTACAATTACTTTAAAATTCTTTAGAAATTATTCCAATTTTCTTAGTAAAGTTCTAAGAAAATTATTCTTCCCATCCCCTCTATTCTTTCAAGAAACAGTTCCCACAAGTCGGATCCTTACCAGAGTCATAGCAAAGAAGATCTCATGGAATAAGAAGAACCCAAGAAGGAGATAGTAAGATTCAAGAGGAGATTTCATTGTAATCATGTATCGACAACAGTATGGTTTCTTAACTTTTTCTTGATTATTTGCATTTTTAACTTTTTCAAGAAATCAAAGAACGTGATCACACGCTTCTGCCGAGATTCAATTCCTTCTATCATCCCCATAGAAAATTAATGGCATTATAGTGATACAGAAGAGCCTAACTTACAGATCACCTAGGCTTCCCCTAGATGTGACTCTCTCTCAACAACACTTAGGCTCCCCCTAAGTAAGCTAATATTAGTGTTGAACACTTCAGCTTCCAACAGTATAAGAGACTCCCTCTTTTGTTGGGATTTATGCCTTAAAGCCTCATAGTTAATTAGTTATTTGGTATAATAGTTGATTATTTTAAATATGCAATAATAAGTTATCTATTATGGAAAAATCCAAGGTTATTTCGTGAGACTTGAACAGTATGTAATGGACATACAAGTGGATCAAGTTCAATATAACCTAAAAGGTCTACAGTATATAGATAGGGTCGAGTACCTTATCTTGGTAACACTATGGATACGACCCGCTTCGTAAATATCATAAATATTGTAAGTGTTGCAGACAGTTTGATCCAAATCGTTCATGTAGTGACATGTAAGTGGAGGTATCCTATACAGTGAGTCTGTATAAGACCAGACCACGAAATATGATCTCTTTATGTAATACCATTAATTAAAGAGATTTATATTCCAAACGATAACCATATAACTCGATCTCAATCCTAAGTAAGTTATGAACTCCTGCTCATGTGAGTCATTTTTTGGTTTGTATGGGTGAAAGTGGCCTTAACTGCCAACTCAATAGGCTTACAATTTTGGAAATGATACTGAGTGAAGAGCTGAGAACATAACTTCACAAGCTGAAATTCACTCATTCTAAAATCAGTAGATAGGTTATTCTCTTAACTGCTGACTCTAGGACTCAACAATGAGGCCTCGCCCTCTCACTTGCTCGAGAGAGACTTTGTTTATGGTTGGACCATAAACAGAATTGTTCATTAAAGGATCAATGGTACCTAAGGTGCACGACGTAATTATAGAGGTAAAACGGTAATTTGACTGAATTGTAATTACGAACAACCTGTGAAGGATTGACTTACAAAATATGGTTAATCAATGGACACATAAATATACGGCAATTCATTAGAGTGCAGCTATGGGTCTTTAGTGGCATGCACCATAGTTAATGAAGGTTGATTAATATAATTAAAGAGTTTAATTAATTAATTAATGTATTATTGGAGCGTATAACTTTGGGTCTATTAGGTCTCTTTGCTAGCTCAAAACAAATTAAACAAAGATATATGATATGATTGATAAAGAATAATGTATGTTGATACATTATAGTACATAGTTAATTATAAATATGATTCACAATTTAAACTATATAATATGAGAGAACAATACATTTGAATAAAGTTGGAATATTAAATTAATATGTATTTGATTTGTATTAAAACTATAAGTTAAAATTGATGTAAGATTCACATTAAAACTATAGGTTAAGGGAGAAAATGTATGTTAGAATGTGATTCATATACATTAAATTAAATATATGATTAATTGAATTAATTAATAAGTTAATTAATTAAATTAAACTTAATTTAATTATTATTTAATAAATTAATAAATAAAATTAGATTTAGGAAAATTATTATGAATAGAAAAAATATCAAACTATTTACAAATATAGCAAAATTTTACTTTTTATCTGTGATAGACCGCGATAAATACAGATAGACATCTATCTATGTGTCTACACTTGTCTATCTTGGAAAAGTGATAGATGTCTATCTGGGTCTATCGTAGTCTATCACAGATAGAAAGTATAACTTTGTTATATTTGTAATTATTTTTAACAGTTTTTCTATTTTTGAAAACATCACTTAGATTTCATTAATATTTAATTAATAAAGTTTATTTATTTAATTAATTAGATGTGTTTGTTTATTAAAAATAACTCCCCTGCAATCTAGCTGAGTGGGGAGGGGAGTTACAAACTCCTCTCACGTTAAATGTGATGAGATCATAGAGGAAGAGGCAGTTCTTTAGGAGACCAAAGAAACTCTGCCAAAAGAAAAAATTCTCTCTCTCACTCACACTTCCAAAAAGTAAATTCTCTCTGTCTTTTCCCTTCCTTCTTCAACCGGCTCCCACAATCCATTCTTGTTCCAAGAGGATAGCATAGAAGATCATTAGTAGTATCGTTTTGCAGTTCAAGTTTCTACTAAGCAAAAGAGCAAAAATCGAAGAGAGTGACTTAAAGGTAATATACTTTTCTCCTTACTGAAAACAGAATGCTTAGTTTTTTTTTTATTAATTCTGCAAATTTATTCCTCCCAATTCAAAAACAAAAGTGATCACATGCTTACGCAATGAGATTCAAATCCCTTCATCTTTAACGATGTTATCTTCCTTTCTCTTAGTGAACTCCCTTTACTGATGTAACTCAGGCACACCCTAAGTTAGAATACTTCTTTAAAAGCACCCTCTAAGGTCGAGAATCCCTTCTCAAGAGTGACGTCTTAGGCTCCCCTTAAGATTGAATTTATCTTCTTGTTCTTGTATGATTCAACAAGGATTTAGCACAACGGATTACAGTGAGCAAAGAAACGAATAATCGATGTTGCAAAGTTGACCACACAAAACACATCACACAAAACAAATTCGGATCGACAACCCTAAAAGAAACATAACTTCCTTTTTTATATTAACAATGGAGAATAAGGAAAGATATCCGTATTCAGAATCTGGAACGTTTAAACAAGGAAAATATCTAGGAGAATAAATCTGCAGAAATTTTAAATAAGGAAAGAAAATATACTATAGGATAAAATCTTTTGTGACATCTTCCGAGACAACAATAGTGACAACCACAAGACCACCACAAGTAGCCTTAAATAAATATAATGTCAATCAACAAAGCTCTAACAAGAGACGTTGCAAATATGGTTAAGAAAGACTTAATTAAAAGAATTACAAGTTACTATCTATATTCACAATGTGTATCACCTTTTCTGCGATCAACTATATAAATTTGAATGTTAAATGTGTTAGGACTGGTGTCCTAAATCTATTAAGTCTTGTAGTTTTGGAAAGTGTATATACATTTTATTTATTGAATAAATTAAGAAGTTATTTTATCTATTTTATGCATTAACTCAATCCAATAAACTAAGATTCCATTGTTATTTTATGTAAACTTAAACATGTATGTAGTTGGCATACAATGTTGGATCATATTTAAGTAATAACTAAAAAGGTTTGTAGTAATAAGATTGAGTGTCTTATTCTAGTAACGCTACAGATACGACCTACTTTGTAATTATTATAAGGAGTTATAAAATGTTACAAACGATTTGATCCTATTCGTTCATGTGGAGACATGTGAGTGGGGGTATCGTATGCAAAGAGTTTGTATAAGACCGGACCGTGAAATGTTCAATTTCTCTTTGTAACGCCGTTAATTGTAGAAATTAACATTTCATAGGATAACTATAGGTAACTCGACCTGAATCTTGAGTAAGTTATGAACTCTTATCTATGAGGGCAATCCTTTGATCTGTATGGGTGAGAGTGGCCAAAACGCCGACTCAATAAGCCTACTATTTTGTAGATTTGTCTAATTAGGGAGCTGGGAACATATCTTCACAAGATGAAATTCACTCCTTCCTGTGTTTAGAGTAAGTAGATAATTTACTCCCTTAAGCTCTGATTCCGGGTCTTGAACAATGAGACCTCACCCCCTCAATGGCCCGAGAGGGTTAGTTTGTAGTTGGATTATAAACAGTTTGTTCATTAGAGGGATCAATGATACTTAAAAAGTTAAATATAACTACATGGGTAAAATGGTAATTTGATCAAACTGTAGTTATGAGTAATTTGTGAAGGGTCAACTTACTGTTGATTAGTAAATTCCATGGACACAGAAATATATCAATAGCGCCAAGAGTGCAACTGTAAGTCTTTAGTGGAGTGACCCACAGTTAATGAATATTGATTAATCTAATTAAAGAGTTTAATTGATTAATCTTTTATCATTGAAGCTTCTAACTATATGTCCATAAGGTCCCCTTGCTAGCTCATAAAGGATTAGTATAAGAATCAAACATTTTTGTTTAATTTGAAATGTTCAAATTAACAAGGGAATTAATTGTATGTGATGCAATTAATACAATGTATATAGATATATAACTTTTAATATAAAGTTTATTTTGAATGAAATTCAAAATTTATACTTTATATTATAAGAAAGATGAATATTTTAATGAGTTTTAAATATTAATTATATGAATGAGATTCATATAAAAACTATAGGTTAAAATTAATATGATTGAGATTCATATTAAAACTATAGGTTATGTGAGAGAAGGTTGTTTGAATCAGTTTGAATATGATTCAAATTAAATTAAATGTGTGATATTTAATTTATTGATAAATTAATTGTTAATTAATTAATTAATTTAACTATATATTAAATATGATTTAATTGTATAATTAAATTAATATTAATATTATAATATATTAAATAACTCCCACATAGTGAGGAGTTGTTTTTTGTTTTCTCCTCTCTCACAATTTTTACATAAAGAATGGGAGAAGGGAGTTAACATCTTGCAGAAGTATTCTATAATTTCCCAAGAACTCTCCCTCTCCAATTCTCTCTTCTTCTCAAAATAATTCCCTTGTCAAAATTCAAAGAGAGCCCATAACTCCTCTTTGATTCTACTTAGAGACTAGTAAGGTTTCCATTGTGGTGATGATCCAAAAGAGAAGAAGAGTTGCTGTGTTTTTCATTGGAGATTCTCACCAGTTCGTGATTCAAAAAGGAGAAGAGTTTCTTCAACAAAGACGGTCTTCAAAGATAGGAAACATCGTTTTCTCTTATTCTTCTCCTAAGCATGCTAATATTTTGTTGTTTATCCTTAATGCATGTTCTCTGTAATTTTTGTTTTTTAAAAACAAATTTAATGACACAAGACGATCAATCGCTTCTGCTGGAAATTTGATTCCTTCAAAGTGAACTTAACTTAGACTGATTCTCTTTTGAAAGGACTTGTATTGATAAGTGCTCTATGGAGGGAATTGAATCCCGAGGGAAGCGTGTGATCGCATTCTTTGATTTCTTGAAAGAATAAAAAATACGAACAATTAATAAATGGTTAAGCATATACCTTTGCTGATCCATAATTTAAGCAAAATCTTCTCCTCGAACCTATAGTCTTCTCCTTGTAGTCTTCCTTTTCCAAGAGATCTTTCTTCCTATGACTCTGGCAAGGATCTAGTTTGTGGGAACCGCTTCTTGAAAGAATGAGAAGAATTTTCTTAGAACTTTTCTAAGAAAATTGGGAGAATTTCTAGAGGAGAAGTTTTAAAGTATTATTCTTGAGAGAGTATGTGTCCTATGAAGGCTCCCAATGGCCATAGAACTCTATGGGTTACTCCTAATCCTATTAGGATAACTCCTCTGCAGAGAATTTAAATTAAATATTTAACAATATCCAATTTTAATAAATATTTATCTAAATAATATCTCATATTAAATAGTTTAAAATATTTAAATCTTATTTAAATATTTATTTTCTGCAGAAGCTTTAATTTGAATCTCATCCAAATAAAATAATTAATTATTTGAATCTAATTCAAATTAATTAATTAATTCTCCCTCTATTTATTTATATGAATTTCATCCAAATAAATAATTAATTATTTGAATCATATTCAAATAAATTAATTCTCCATATTATAAAGTTATAGTTTGAATCTTATTCAAATAAACTTTATAATAAATCATGTAATTGTATCCAATACAATTAATATTTTACCTCATATATTTGAACATTTCAAATTTTTCTTTCAACATAGTTCATCTTTGTTGGTCCCTGGTGAGCTAGCAAGGGGACCTTATGAACCTACAGATTATAAGCTCAAATGATCCAAGATTAATTAATTAAACTATTTAATTAAATTAATCTTTATTCATTAACTACAGGGCAAACCACTATAGACTCATAGTTGAACTCTTATGCACTATAGGACAAGTTGTGTCCATAGATATAATTAGTATAAGCAAGTCGATCCTTCACGAGTTGTTCATAATTACAGCTAGGTCAAATGTCCATTATACCACTGTAATTATCTCTTATTCTTAAGTATCACTGATTTCTCTAATGAACAATTTGTTTATGATCCAACCATAAACTAAGTTCCTCTTGCCAGTGAGAGGATGGGGCCCTTTGTTCAAGACCCGAAATCAACAATTAAGAGAACTACTCATCTACTTACCCAATTTGAGAAGGAGTGAATTCCATCTCGTGAAGTTATTTTCCGAGTTCCCCCATTTAGTCAAATCCCCAAAATGGTAGGTTTATTGAGTCGGCAACTTGGGCTACTCTCACTCATGCAATTCAAAGGACTGACCTCATAAACAGGAGTTCATAAGTCACTTAGGATTAAGATCGAGTCGCACGATCATCTTATGAAATATTATTCTCATCAATTAACAGATTTACAAAGAGAAATTAAATATTTTGCGGTCCGGTCTTATATAAACTCTTTATATAAGATACTCTCACTCACATGTCTCTACATAAACAGTTTGGATCAGACCATTTGTAACTATTACAAAGTGACCCATATCCATAGTGTCACTAGGATAAGGCACCCAACCTTATCCATTTACTATAGACCTTTAGGTTATTTCTTAAACATGATCCACCCATATGTCAACTACATACATGTTCAAGATTTCATGCAATAACCTTGGATTTTTTCGTTAATGGATAAATTAATATTACATAATTAATAATTAAATTAACTAATCAATTTCGAGGCTTTAAGGCACAAATTCCAATATCCTAGCAATGTTACACACCCACATGCCCATAATTTCAAATAAGTTTTTATGCCTTGGCTTGAAACATATATATTTAGGAGAGGGAGAGAGACAAATTCTATTTATTTAATTTAGTACGATAGTAAGTGGGAGAACCATATATGTATCTCTTTTGGTAGCTAATGTTAGACTTCTTTTATTTTAACACGTATAATTAGAGTATGAACTATGTGTGTGGGTTAATATTTTATCACATTGGGTTATTTTATTAGTTTGTGTTATATTATGTGATCTATTTAATTAAGGCCTTAGATTCCTAATTAAGTAAGAACTTAATGAGTAGAATCTCATTTCTAGTTAATTAGGGTTTAATGGGAACCCTAATTGAACAAGTATATAAAGAAACCTTAGGGCTATGGTCCTCAATATATAATATGCACTCAATCTTTTTTGAATCTCATCTAGAGAGAGATCCCACTAAGTGCATTTCAGAGTTTTGGTTGAGGTAGATAATGGCCACCTTATAGCTATCTTCAGTCTTTTAACGGAATCTGGTATGTTATTTATTCTTGACAATTTGATAAGAATGATCCTAGGGTTTATCTATTCAATGTAGATATAAAGTATTTTTGTGCTAACAGCTAACCCATAAATACTATATTTCAGTTGAGCTATGCTCTAGATCATTTTCATGGAATGGACAAATTAAGATTATTTCTTACAACTATTCATAAATCATACATAATAGTGAAAACGTGACCAAATGTCTTAAGTTGATGATAAAAGTAAAATATAGTTATACACAAATGGCTAATTCAATAATAATAATTTACAGGTTAAATTGCAAATTTTGTCTTTATGGCTTAGAGAAAGTTAGAATTTGATTTCTCTTCTTTATAATCAGAATTTAGTCCCTATGGTTTGATAAAACTTTGGGACTATATATGAGGTTTTTTATCAAAGCAATAGAGACTATTTTTGAAGTTTCATCAAACCATAGGGACTAAATTTTAACTTTTAAAATCATAGTGACTCTTACGAATTTGGTCCCTATGGTTTGGAAAAAGTTAGAATTTTGTCCTTATAATTTGGAGAAAATTAAAATAGTCCTTGTGGTTTAAAAAAGTTAGAATTTAGTCTCTATATTAGGGACTATTTATGATGTTTTTATCAAACCATAAAGACAAAATTCTAATTTTAAACCATAGGAATTAAACTCTAATTTTTTTTCTAAACCATATTGACTAAATTTGCAATTTAACCTAACACTGTCTTTTTTTTTTTTCTTTTTTAATATAGCAACCGTAGGAATGACGATCCAACATTCAACATCTAAAGATGTCACTTTGGCTTCAACGCTAAGCTCACTTTAGCTTCAACATTGTCCTTTAACCATTATAATATTGTGAAAAAAAAAATTAATCATTATGCTAATTGTTCACAAGTCATTAAACAAATGAGCATAACATGATATACGAATAATCATATTGGTTAGAGATGTTGGATAGGTTGTAACATGAGCATATAATATTAACAAAACATCTTTTAATTATCAATGAAATTTGTTCAGTTACACTTTATGCATTTTAATAATATATTCTTTTTCCAATTGACCATTGTTCATGTTCTTTAAATATGTTTAACCTTTATGTTTATTATATATTAGTCCTTCAAACTTTCAACATTGTCCTTTAACCCTTATAATATTGTGTAAATAATAATTTAATCATTATTGCTAACTTTTCACAAGTATCATTAAATAAATTTGATGAACATGTCGGTATATTGTCAGCCAATGATCTAAATGTTTGCCTAAAGAGAATGTGGGAATTAGAATGTAGTCGGTGGTCTATTTCCAATTTGGAAATCCATAATCATTTAAGTTAAATAATTAATAAGACATTAACTACTAACTTATACAAAAATATCCTTAAATTTTATATTTTGTGTGAAAAGTACAATTAAAATTTTTGAAAAAAATTTAAAAAATACTTATACCGTTAGTTTGGGATGAAAACCTTTATTGTTTTGTTTAAAGAATATCTTTGAACTTTCAAAACTTTAAAAAAGTATCCTTAAACTCTTTTTTGAACAAAAAATCCTAAAAGATACCCTTAGTCTTAGTATACGAACCGAAACCATTAATACTCATTTCAAAAATATTTTTAAACTCTCAAAAGTTGCATTAATACTCTTAGCTTTGCAAAAAAAAAAAAATAATAATAATAATAATAATATAAAATAAAATAATGATAATAAAAATGTTCCTACCATTAGCATAGATCACAATTTGTTTGAAGTTTCTTGAATTTGAAAAGTACCAATTTTAAAACAAATTATATAGATATTCTATTTTTCCTCATATAGATATCCTCATTTTTCTCTCATTTGCCAATTCTTACACCAATTTACTCATAACAAAATGTAAATAAAAACTTCAAGTTAAAGCATAAAATCTCACAAAATTATTTAGAAATCAAAATCTCCCCTTAAAAATTGACCAAAACAATAAAAAGTCAAATACAAAAAGAATATATTTAGCTATCAACACACACCAAACTACTTAGGTACAACCTTGTTCAAACAGATATAAGTCTCAAGGTTCCCTTGGTGCTTCCATTATTCTCGTCACAATCGAGATACCTTACCTGAAGGTGACAAGTTTTTTTTAATGAGATAAGCTGTAAGCACTGACCTGTAAAACCAAGTGTTGGGGAGAGCAATGCGACTGAGGTTATGCGTTGTTAGTGGAGAAGTAGCCAAGAAGTAGAGCAAAATTTTAGTTAAGTGGTGGCCAAGACCATGCGTTGGTGAAAGTAGCAGGAAGTTGAATTATTTGAGGAACCATGCGTTGTTGATTGAATCACGAAGGGTTGTGAGATGAAGTAGTCGTCGCATCGAAGGATAAGTAATCATTGGCGGGGAAAGAAATATGCTTTAACCATGCGTTGAAGTCACCATGCGCTGAAGATAGCCATGCGCTGAAGTCACATTGCGTCCAAGACAGAACGGTCTTGACGCGATGAAGCTAGTGATGTGAATGAATATGCTGTATGCGTAGGAGGTAGGAGGCACCGAGAACACTCTGCGCTGAGAATGGTTAGTTGCTGAAGACGCTGGAGGAGAACATAGACATGAGTGCCTTGCGTCGAAGGAAAGACCAGCGCCAACCTACGGTGAGGGGTAAGTCGGCATTATCATCTTGGTACTTGTAAGGGATAAGTCGGCATTATATATATAGGTGAGTTTAATTATTTTCAGACATTTCGAGAACTTAAGTTGGTTCCATCTTTCAGAGAAACCACAAGAGAAGGAAGAGGAAGGTGTTCTTATAGTTTTTGGGCGAAATTCTACCCGTTTTGGTGCTCAAATCCAAGCTGGAACAGAGGATTGATCGTAGACGCACAGACTGAACAGTGGTCGATGTTTGGAGTAGAACAACTCAAGGAATCCGAGTTTGGGGCTGAAATTTTGAGGTTAGTAAGTTAACATAATTCCTAACAAGTCTTATGAAGGATGGTTAAGCTGAAATTGAGGTTAATCACATGAATCTTTAGGTAAAAGCAGCAACTACAGAACTGCTATGCAATCCGGAGCAACGCGGAGTGATTTTGGCATAACTGGAGAACGAAAAAGAGTTAAGCCTTGAAATTTTGAGGTAAGCTGTGGAACTTAATCCTTTACAAGTTTGTAGAAGAGAAGAAGTCTTAATATAGGCTGGAAATGAGGTTTTAGCAGGGATTAAGCAGAAACAGCAAAGCTGTAACATTCAGCTTTGTTAAGAAGAAGATAAAACTCAAATGTTGGTATAATAGCAAAAGTGAGCTGCAGGCAAAGCGTTCTTTGAATTGAAGTCTAACAGAAGGGTAAGCAACAGCTAGTAGTAATAGCCTTAGTGTTTAAGGCTTGAGAATGAACTAATAGAAGTTTGACCGCATGATAAACTATAGGCATTGTGCATATGTTGAGTTGTTGTATATATTAAAGTGAATGGAAAAGAAGTATAACAAGGGAAAATATTTGTTTCAGGCCAAGAGGAGATAGGAAAGGCTTATAATCCATTCAAGGCCTAGAAAGAGTAGTGAATGACACTTCTTTTACTTTCAAACGATTTTGTTGAACATGATAGTTCGGTTTTCCAATTAAATGTGATTTGTGATTAAATGCTTTATGAGACATACGTTATGTTCTTAAAGCTATTGAAAAGCATGCTCATGAGATGTTATTGATATGATAATTGCGCTGTATTCTTATGAACGATTTGTGTACGAATGACACTTCTTTTACTTTCAAACGATTTTGTTGAACATGATAGTTCGGTTTTCCAATTAAATGTGATTTGTGATTAAATGCTTTATGAGACATACGTTATGTTCTTAAAGCTATTGAAAAGCATGCTCATGAGATGTTATTGATATGATAATTGCGCTGTATTCTTATGAACGATTTGTGTACGAATGACACTTCTTTTACTTTCAAACGATTTTGTTGAACATGATAGTTCGGTTTTCCAATTAAATGTGATTTGTGATTAAATGCTTTATGAGACATACGTTATGTTCTTAAAGCTATTGAAAAGCATGCTCATGAGATGTTATTGATATGATAATTGCGCTGTATTCTTATGAACGATTTGTGTACGAACGGTTGTATGAAATGTTGTTTCTAAAAAGGAAAATGTTTTAGAGGAGGCTTAATGCTAGTAAGGCATGTAAGTTTCCCCGGGACCCAGTACTTGGGCAACCCGCCTATAAAATGTTTTAGAGGAGGCTTAATGCTAATAAGGCATGTGAGTTTCCCCGGGACCCAGTACTTAAGGACATGAGAAGGTATTTGGGCAACCCGCCATATTCCTATGTGAACATAGAGGTTATATGCTGGTGCGTTGAGTCTTGCTCCGCATCGAGCCTTATATGCTTTCGACGTTGAGGTGTTGAGTTGTGCTCCACTTCAACTAAGGGAAAAGTACTGCACTTAAATTGTTTCTTATGATTTGCTGAAAATCATGTATGAAGTGATAAGGGCAATTAAGTTTGTTTTAACTAATGTATTTGAAGTGATTACATGTTTTATATTTGATGTTGAGCATAGTTTTACTACTGATGATTTCCGAACTAAAATGGTTTGTTAAAATTGTCACTCACTGGGCCTTTAGCTCATGTTTTCAATGTTTTCTTTCCCCTCCAGGTAGCAAGGACGTTTCTGGTGCTTTGCCTACTCCCACTCGCCCTGCTTAAGCTTCGAGACTCTGAATAATTTGACTTGTTGAAGTGTTAGTTGTATGTTAAACCTTAATTAGGTGGCATGTAGATATGTATGTACAATTACCAGAGATTGAACTATGGGTTGTGTAAGACATGAAAAAGAGTTGAGAAATTTTGTTTTTGGCTTATATATAATTTTCTATATGTGATGTTGAAAATGTTTTAGAATCTGGAGATTTCATTGTGAACAGTTCAGAATGTGTGTGAGGGAACGGATGGTATGCGTCACAAGAGGGGTGATGTATATTGTCCTCACATCTCCTTTCAGGTCGTGTAGGTAACTTGGGAAGGGGTGTGACATGAGCAAAGGTCAACAGTTAACAAAAAGGAGAGTAAGATGAGAGAAAAAATAGAGAAGTATTAGGTCATATATTGAAGTAGGAAAGAGAGGAAATGACATAGGGAGGTGATGGGGTGTAGATAAATGGTAAGAGCATTTTTACTTTAAAGATAAAAGTGCAACTTTTGAAAGTTTAGAGACATTTTTGCAATGAGGTATAAACGGTTTTTGTTCATATATTAACTGTAAGGGTATTCTTTAAACTTTTGAAAATTAAAAGGTAATTTTTAAACAAAAACACAAACAATTTCCATCCAAAACTAATGGTGAGGGTATTTTTGGAAGTTTAAGAGTATTTTTTAAGCTTTTAGAAGTTTAGAGGTTATTTTTGACACAACATACAATGTTTAAAGGCATTTTTCATAATTTAGCAAAAATAACAATAATAATAAGGTAAAAATATCATTTTTGTCCCTATACTTTGAAGTTTATTTGCTTTTATTCTATATGAATCTTAAAGTTAATTTTACCGGATTAGTTAAATAATAATAACAATTTTCATGTAAGAAAATACAATATGTGAATATATTTACAAATTTTATAGTAAAAATGCATAGATAACAATTTTTTTTTTAAAAAAAAAAACAATAATAGATTAACATTGTGGATTAAATTTAAGATTAGTATTCGAAAGTACAGAGACTAAAATTAAACCATTAAAAATCAAAAACTAAAATTGAACAACCCTCAAAGTATATGGACCAAAATGACATTTTAACCTACTATTGACTACAAAGATTAAAACAACTTTCCACATAAAGTTATAGGTCCTTAAATATAAAATTTGAAACATTAAATTGCAAATTAAAATATAATATTTTAGAGTATAAACTCTTAGCCAAAGGGGTAGAGGTTTAAACCATCTATGACATTAAATTAATTATAATAATTTTCATGCAAGGAAATAGGAGATATGAATTAATATATTTTCAAAATTTGTAGTGAAAATGTTATTAAATAACAATTGTTCTTTTAAAAAAAATAAACAATAAAATAGCATTAGACACTAAATTTAAGATTTATTGAAAATATATGGACTAAAATTAAATAATTTCTAAACTATGGAGACCAAAATAATTATTAATTCGTACTCGACTCATATTATTGATTTTTATTGTGACAACCCAAATCATTAAGGTAAATCCTCCTATTAAGTTAATTTCAGTCATTATATGTATTTATGTATTTATTTAGATTAAGGACGAAAGTTTTAAAATTAGCATTTATAGTGGTTGGTGAGTCTTAGGTGGATTTAAGGAAATTGTTGGGAATTGGCAAAGGATAGTTTACTTTGGGGCAAATAAAATAAAATAAATGGATTTGGTGGGATCGAAGTTTGAATAAAGAAGATTTTATTTTATTTTGTTGAAGAAACAAAAAGGGAAAAGTGGAATTAATGGGCTAAAGAGGGGAAGGAATTAGGGTCTATTTTAACATCCTCGATTTGCGTGTAGTAAAAAAAAAAGAGAAAAGCTCTCCTCTCTCTCTATCCCTCTCCGCCGCCTCTTTCTCCTCCCTTCCTTCCTGTTTTTTTTTTCGTTGCCGTCGCCGCCCTCCTCTCTTTTCCGTTCTCCCTCTGCCCCCGCCATCTCTCTCTCTCAATTGCCGCTCGTTTCCCAGAGGTTTCACGCTTAGAAACACACGGCATCTCGCTGTCTCTCGCGGTCTCCGGCGGGCTCTCGCACTCTCGCTCTCACGCTCCCCCGCTCTCACACTCGGAATCACACTCCCCCTCACCCAGAATCGCCCTCACGCTCTTGGCCTCTCGCTCTCTCGCTGACTCTCGAGCTCTCGCTCTCTCGCTCGGCTCTCACTCTCGCTTAGAATCTCGTTCTCGGTCGCGATTAACTGCTCGCCTGACCGTTAGTCGTCGGACCAGTACTCCCTAAGTGAGTATCTCAAACTTGAGTAGGTTAGTGGCATATTTTGGCAAATATTTGGGAATACAAATTAATTGGTAAATCTTATTAGGTGGTCGGCGATTGTTTTAGTTCGTAGGGTCGGAGGAAACTGCGAGTTTGGTCACGTTCAGGTAAGGACTCTCTCAAACAAATTTTGAGTTTGCTTATGATAGGTTGGGCTTGGCGAATAACTTAAGTTAAGGGAATTTTATTCCCAGTTTGTTCAGGAATTTTGCAAGAGTTGCAGTGTGGTTAGCTTAATGGATGAACCCTCAGGTAAGTGATCTTACTACCTGAACCGCCTTCGGGCCGTAAGCATAGTTGCCTTGCTATTGTAGATTTCTAAAGCTACGTATGATATAAGATGCTTGTATGAAAGTTCCATGTCTTAAAGTTGTATGTGCCTGATAGTGTATAAGCTTATGTTATGAAATGTTTATGATCAGTATTATTATTTTATGAATCCATGGAATGGGATGAGCATGAACTTGGTTGATTATGTATAATGAGTAGTGGTTACTCCCCTACGTTGGTTGGATGTCCACAGGAGGTTGTGTTCCTTCGAGTTCACTGGAGGTTGTGTTCCTTCGGGATCACTAGAGGATGTGTTCCTTCGAGTTCACTAGAGGTTGTGTTTCTTCGGGTTCACCAGATGTTGTGCTTCTTTGAGTACACTAGAGGTTTGTGTTCCTTTAGGATCACCAGAGATAAGAGTTTCCTTCGAGGCTCTAGAGGTTTGTGGGCATCCATAACCAACAGTGGGGCGGGTATAATCATTTCCCTATTGAAGTATGATAGATATGCATGTCTTATGTTTGACGCACTTAAAGGACTTAGGTGCCTAGCCCGACTCCGGTAGTGGGATCACTTACTGAGTAATATAATTACTCATCCTTTCTTCTTATATGTTTTTCAGGTAAAGGAAGGAATGTGCCGGCGAATGACAAGAAAAATCCTTGATGGCATCACGGGACCCGTAGTAGCTTCCGCGTAGTCTTGCATGATTTATTAAAATTGTTGTCCAACTGTCTAATTTTGTTTTGAGACTCGTTTATTTATTTGTTTATGTGGATTTTTCATTCATGAAGTCTCTTTTATTGATTTTATTAGGGGTACCCCGAACCAAAATTTCTTTTTTTACTTATTAATGTGTTATTTTCTTGAATTAAAATAAATGGAAATTTCCATGAAAAGCTTTGATCCTTCTTCACTATTCAGTATAGTGTCGTTCTTTGAAGTTTTGCATGCATTGAGTAATGGTCCGATTAGTTTGTATAAGTCGAGTCGTTACATTTATTGATATTTTTGCTATGATCCATGTATCAAATTTTTGTCAACATGTCATCATTTCCACCTTTACCTGTCTGTGTCAATATAAAACATAAAAATAAGCAACAAAATATTAGTAATGTGAGTGAATATAGTATAAACTATAAACATTTTAAATTTGTAAATAATTTGATTCTTTTTGCTATATTTGAAAAGAGCACAATAATTTATTTAAATCTTTTGTTTTATAATTTTTTTTTAAATAGTCATCAATATTAATATTTTATTGATATTTTTATACACATTTTTGTAAAGTTGGATCCTCAACATTTCCGTCCACATCAATATTTTAAATTATGTTCCTCAAATTCTTTTCCTAAAATATTACAAATTTAAACTCTTATTTTTTTGTTCATCCTCAAGCGCTTGGTTGATGGTTGACACAATCTACGTAACCAAAAAAAATTATTATTATATATAAATATATATTCGTGTTCTTTAACAATATATTTTATGGTCATCCAAAAAAAATAATAACAATAATAAATTATAAAGAATGGTTTTTGAACTTTGTATTTTCTATTAAAGATACCATTGGCTTTCAAAAGTTTCAAAAATACCTTTACAGTTAGTTTTGGATGGAAATCATTAAAGTTTTATTTCAAAAATACCTCTAAACTTTCAAATGTTTCAAAAATACCTTTGAAATTTAAAAAAGTTTAAAAAAACCATTAATACCTCGTTGCAAAAATAATTTTAAATTAAGGAAATGAAAAGTTTAAGAGTGCTCATATCATTAGTATGGTGATAAATTCGTTTCAAGTTTTATTGGCTTAAAAAAAACCAAATTTATAGCAAATTATATAGATATTCCTCTTTGTTCCATATAGATACTCTCATTTTCTAATATTTTTTCAATTCTTATAACAATTTTCTTAGCGCAATAAAAAAAAACCCAAATTTTAAAACAAAACATAAAATCCCACAAAAATTAGAAACCTCCAAAATCAAAATCTCCACGCTAAATAGTTAAATAAAAAGAAAAGGTATTTGACTATTAACACACTCTTATTATAGTACATATATCGTACGTGAAGTTTGCAGTTTTATTTATTTATTTATTTTAGATTAAAAAAATATCAAACATTTAAAAAGAAAGGGGGGGGAGCAAGTGGGTATTGAACAAGAGAGGGGAGAAAAAATAGGGAAAATAGAGAAGTAAAATAGTAATGATGGTTTTTGTTCATATAATAGTAAAATATTTTTTATTTTTTATTTTTTAAATTTAGGATATTTGAAAAGTTTGATTTATCAAAAAGTATTTTTTACACAAAATACATCAGTATTTTGTATAATTTAGAGGAGGAAAAAAAACTATATAATTTCTTAATAGGATTTTTGTTTATTTTTAAGAGTTTCCAAATCCAACAGTGGGCCCGGATATACTTGTCATTAACGGTCATCAAATTGAACCGTTCGGTCCGGTTCAATACGTAAAAACAAGACAACAAAGAACAAACGAACAATCCAGCCGGTCATAATGGATTGGCCGAACGATTTCCTTCTCTTCTTTTGTACCTTCAACATTTCAGTATTCGTCTTCTTCTTCTTCTTCTTCTCTGCTCCAACCTCCAAAACAATGGCGTCTCTACAAGAATTACTCACTCGAGAAGGATTTGAGGGCAGTAATTTCCCGAGTACTCGAAAACCCTCAAGGCCTAAAGGAAGAAGCAGAGCAGCCCCAGATGATTCTGTAACTTTGCCCATTTACATTTGCCACGACAAGAAAATCATCGATTCTTCAAAGAAAAAGCTCCATAAACCTCTTATTCGAAATGGGTCTTCCGTATATTCCTCGAAACGAGTCGGTTCTGTCTCCGAGACCTTGCTCTGTAAATCAATGGAGGAACCCGCCATTGATGAAATTGCTATACGAGCTGTGGTTTCGATTCTTAGTGGGTATGTGGGGAGGTACTCAAAGGACGAAAGTTTTAGAGAAATTGTGAGAAAAAAGTGTAATCCGTGTTTGATACGAAAAGGGGAAATGGAGAGTGGGATTTACAGTAATTTGGAGATGGGTATGAAAAGTGTTGACAGATTGGTTGAAGAAGGCCATGGCAATGAAAGGGAATTGAGAATGAAAGCTTCTAGGAATTCCATTGGGCTTCTTAATATGGTGATTACTTCTTTGAATTCTGCAAAAAAATCTACCAAAAATGGTGCTCATTCTCATCTTTCTGCATGTGCTCAGCTCTATTTAGCGATTGTTTATAAGATAGAGAAGAATGAGAAGGTTTCTGCTAAGCATCTTCTTCAGGTGTTTTGTGATTCTCCATTTCTTGCTCGAACCCATCTTCTGCCAGAGCTTTGGGAGCATTTTTTTCTTCCTCATCTACTCCATTTGAAGGTTTGGTACAATCAGAAGCTTGAATTTATGTCCAACTTTGAATGTGAACATAAGGAGAGGAAAATCAAGGCCTTGAGTAAGGTCTATAATGAGCATATGGATAGGGGAACTGTTCAATTTGCTTTGTATTATATACAGTGGCTCAAAGATGGAGCCAAAGCCCCTCCTGTTCCTGTGGTTCCTTCACCCTCAAAATCCATCCAAAAGAATTCGAGACGATCGTCGGATTCCTACTTCTCGCAGTCGTCTTCGAATAAGAATCTGTAAGTTTCTTCACGACTATGTTTCTTTGTGTTATTTGAAGTGAAATGTCCACCTGAATAATGATTTGATGAGTTTTTTTTTTTTTTTTTTTCTTCTTAAATGGTTGTTTTGGTGATGATGAAAGATATCATGCTGTTTTTGGTCCAAGTCTTGACCAGCAATTAGCAGAGTTGAGGAATGGAAATATGGTTGTAGCCAAGGCAAGGAGTTCAAATGGAAAGGAGATCTTATTTTCAGACAAGAACTATGAAAATAGTGTTTCTGTTCATGTCTGTAACTCTATCTTCATCTTCAATATAGAATCATTTGGTTGGTTTCGTTAGGAAAATCTAAATGAACTGTTTTTCTTTTCCTCCCTTCTTTATTCTTTCTGTAGAATGAACACAGCAACCATAGACTGTCGTCCGTCCTTGATTACAGAAGTCATAATACCGACTCATGGCGCGAGACCGTAAAATCTGACTATTTTCGATTCTTCACATGTCAGAACATAACAAAAGAATACTTGGAAAGCAGCAATGCGATTTCCAAGAACAGCTTTGTTAAAGTGGAAGGAAGAAACCATCTTCTTTCCAACGATTTTAGCAAGGCCATAACTGCAATCTGCTCCTCGGATATCTTGAGTGAGTGTGAGATAGCCATTCGTGTAGTAACTAAAGCTTGGTTGGACGCTCATGGTGACAGTACCATTGAGGTTGCGCTATCGAAGCCACCAGTTGTTGAGGGAATGCTGGAGGTTTTATTAGCTTCAGACGATGATGAGATTTTAGAATTAGTGATTTCAGTTTTAGCAGAACTTGCTGCAAGGAGTGAGGTTATTCGACCGATGATATTGAACTCTGATCCACAGCTGCAAGTGTTTCTTAAACTCTTGAAAAGCAGCAGTCTATTCCTCAAAGCATCAATTTTACTTTACCTATCAAAGCCAAAGGCAAAACAGATGATTTCGGTCGAGTGGTTACCACTAGTCCTTAGAGTATTGGAGTTTGGAGGCCAGTTACAGACATTATTCTCGGTACGGTGCAAGCCACATGAAGCAGCATTTTACCTTCTGGACCAACTCCTGAAAGGGTTTGATGAAGACAGAAACTTAGAGAATAGTAGACACTTGATTTCGCTTGGGGGATTAAATCTGCTGCTGAGAAGGTTAGAGAGAGGTGAGATTGAAGAAAGGAAGAATTCTGTTTCAATAATTTCCTGCTGTATCCAAGCTGACGGAAGCTGTCGAAACTACTTGGCTGAGAATCTGAACAAGGCTTCACTTCTCGAACTTATCGTTCATGAAAGCAATAAAAACTCTGATAGATGCGGTCTGGCTTTACTTGTGGATCTACTCTGCCTTAGTCGGTATGGACTGTTTTTGTTACTTCTTGCTTTTATGTTGAATTTATAGTAGCTCACCCATTAATCGAGCATCTCAAATGACTTAACAGAAGAACAAGGATCAATAAACTCCTGGATGGCCTTAAAGAAGGATGGAGTGGCTTGGGCATCATGAACATTTTGTCGGTTTATCTTCAGCGAGCTCTTCCTGAGGAGCAGCCTTTAGTTGCAACAATACTATTGCAGCTTGATTTCATGGTATTTCAGAGTTTTGATTCTTTGAAAAGCATATTTAAATAGCTTAAATTTAAAAGTAGAGATAGCTGGAGTTGGTATCTCGGTCTTCTAAAGTTGTAATCTTCTTCTTCGGCCTCTTTGACAAGAAAATAGTACAGTTGTGTCTTGTTAACAGTGATTGCTTTTAAATAATTTGAATGGTTCCCACATGAAGTTTTGCAGTCACATTGCAGGAAGACCCCCTCAACTGCAGCATATTCAGAGAAGAGGCCATCGTGACGATTATAACTGCCTTGAACTCTCGAATATGTCAAGAAAAGGCACAGGACAATTTGGCTAGAGCTCTCTTGATTTTGGGAGGTCGGTTTTCATATACCGGAGAACCAAGCACAAAAAATCGGCTTCTACAACAAGCAGGTTTCAAAGAGAACTCTGACGATTCATCCCACAGCAAGCATCTGTATGATGACATCGTGCAATTGGTGAGCTTTACTCCAAATTCTGATGGATTTTGTTATATTTAATTGACAACAATTGTTTTAGTTAGATTCTCATATTGATTTAAATATACAAATTTGCCTCACTCCAAATGATCAGTATGAAGAGGAAGAAGATGTGGTGAATTGGCAGTTAAAAGCAGCTAATGTGTTGTTTAACCATGGACATAAGAGTTTATTGTCTGCCCTTTCGACATCAATGACTAGTTGTATCCCAAGTCTAGCAAAAGCAACTCTTATCACGGTTTCGTGGATGAGCAGATACCTGTTTGTTATTAAAGACGAGAAGTTATGTTTAATGGCACCCTCGGTTCTAGTACCGCCCTTGATAAAATACTTGAATCGCGACAAAGATGTCGAGGACCAAGTCCTCGCAACATATTCATTGCTTAATCTCAGCAAGTATACAGGTGAGAGTTGTTTCACTCTTTACATTTTCAGTCAAAATATAACATCAAACAGGATCTTCATTGTTCTTTTGAACATTGTGTACACAGAATGCAAGCATATCTTCCGATTGTACGATGAAGACGCTCTACACCATCTTCAAAATCTTTCTCTAGTGACATGGACAGCAGAAGAGCTAATCTTGATCATTAAAAGCGGATCCAGGCATCCATATACCCAACAAGAGGATTCACACACTAAAAAAAGCTCAAGAAAATGATTCAGGTTTCTCTTCTTTCCTGGTTGTGGCCATTTCCTGCTCATTAAGATGATCATATGTATTTTTTTTTTTTTTTTATTTGATTGATTATTCCATTTCGAGCCGTTACTTGTAATTTCTAGTTACATTTACGACCTCCTATCCTTCTGTAAATAGTAAAGTGTAATGACAAAAGCCCCATCGTTGATGTTAAAAACAGAAAAATATTGAAATGTTTTTAACTGGGGTTGTGTTGTTTTGGAGTCGGGCAGCCATTAGCAAATGTTGCTTTCAAAATTTGGTGGGGAGTTTCTATCAGTTGTCTTCTGATAAATGGGATGAAATGCATTATAAGGCAAAAGGCAAGTGAAAGTGGGGGCAATGACTTGTTGGATGCTCACTTGGGAAACAATCTCTTAAGTTCTTTTGCTCTTGTTTTCTTTTTTTTGTTTTTTTGTTTTTTTTTTCCCCTCTTGAAGCACTTATGGCCCCCAAGTCTTTGCATCTTGGACAGTGGCAAAGCTTGGCATGCCACATATTTGTTTTGGAGTAAGGCAACAATTAGTTACATTTACAACCTCCGGTCCATCGAACTGAGCTGTCGATTTAAGAAAAATAAAAACTAATGTTAAGCAATATTCGAACCAATTACTCAAATTAGAATTGGCAATATTTGAAGTGATTTTAGGTGATTCTAAAGTTCACAAAAACACTTTTGGTTTCTCTTTGTTGTTTTCTGAAAGTCACCTACATATGTGTTTCATATGGAATCAGTCCGGACAGCGTTGAGAATGTTTTTGAGTGGGAATGATATTAAAAGTGGAAGAAAGTTGAAGGCTTTGGAAGAAACTTCCAAGTTGGAAAATTGCATTATTTTTTTGTGAGAAGAGAGAAGGTGAGTGTGTTTGGAATACGTTTTCAAGTGTTTAATTTAAAAAATAAGAGTGTTTGGTAACTATTAAAAATAGATTTTGAAGTGTATTCTAAAATGTTTTTTTTTTTTAATCAAAAGAGTAAACAAAAATGAGTTTTTTTACAAAACATTTTTTTCTTAAGTCAATCCGAACGGGTCTATAATATATATATATGATTATAAAGACTATTGAGAGATAGACAAAAACTTTTCAAGTTCCCACTACCACTACTCGCCAAGAAACAAGAGGAGAAAGCTGTTAGTTTGCCAGCTTATACACAATACAAAATCCACCACACTTTTGTCTAAATGTAAGGCAAGCAAAAGGGAACTTCAAAACCAAACCAAATCAAACCAATTACATCTTAACCATATATATAACATTTGATGAAAACCAACTATGATTGCCTAAGGGGGAATAAGTTAATTTATTTCCATACTATTGTTTAAGGAGATAACTTGCATGATTAAACAATAAAACTCTTATATTGTATAAAATAATAAAAGCTAAGATATCTGAGCTAGATGATTTTCACAATAACATGAGTTAGAATAATATATATCTTAATTCATAATATTGATCTAGTGAGATTATATTTCTCTCTCTTGACCTTCCTTTAATTAGAACTTGATCCTATTTTTTTTTTTTATTGAAAAAAAAGCTACTTAATAAAGTAGATGATGAATCCTTATGGTTTTATCCTTATATAGACATCTATGGATTGTTTATTTAGGGATATTTTACTTGATTGACCAAGTAAAATAATGGACTAAAAGATAAAAGAAATAGATAACGTACATGAACCAACATTAATGATCATATTAAATTTAAATTAAATGTAACAAAGTTAAGATATGGAATCTATAATAATCGTTTGTAGAGTTACATTTGGATTGTCATAAGCAAAGAAACTATTTGGTAATAATTCAAGAAGAAGGAGAGGAGAGAGAAAGGATAACAAATTTTAATTTAAAATATCATGTCAATAAATAAATGGCTTCTGGGGTGTTTGGTTGGAATTGTAAGTTTGGGGTTTAAGTTGGGGAGATTTAGGTCGTCTTAGAAATGGGTGTAGGTTTAAGAACTCTGCGATTGGAAGGTTTAAGATGTATGGGAATGGAGTATAGACTTAAAAATTTTGGGTTCGTGTATTTCATTGCACTTAATAAGCGGTTAGATCATAGATTAGTTAAAATTTTTAATCTTAATTATTTATTTTTATTATTTGAATATAGTTTAAGGTTTTTTTTTTTAAAAAAAAAAAGAAATATAGTTAAGTTAAAATTAAAAATTTTAGAAATTTTCAAATATAATTAAATTTAAAATTAAAATTGTATCTCTTGTCTTTTTTAGTTAACTAACTTAAATATGAAAGAAAAATGACTCATTTAAACAAAATTCATCGGGTAAATATTTTTTTTTAAATGACCAATCTAAAATTAAATATTATTTATATAACTAATTTTACTTTAGTAGTTGGTAATTCGAAATCAATTCAATTTTAATTGTCAATTCGAGCATAACTCAATTAACTTTAGAGTCTATGTTGATAATTTCGAATCCTCCTATCCTTAGTGGTTTTAAAAAAAAACTCAATTTTAATTATGTTTAAAAAAATAAAGAAAATTTGTTTCGATCAATTTTGAAATTGAGATTCCACTAAAATTAGATCTTTTTTTAAAAAATTCATAAGTTGATAATTTAATTTTACTAACTAAGAAAACAAACCAACAATGTAAATTAATTCAAGTCGGTAATTCACCCCATATTATTGAAATAAAAAAATATTAAAAAATGACGATTAATTTATTATTATTTGCAAAGTATAAAAATAAGGTACTTAATGCAGTTTACAAGAGTGAGGGATATGTTTTGACATAACTCACGTGCTCCTTGAGTCAAATTCTTGAGAAGTCACCCAACTTAGATTCATTCGAGTTAAACACCTTTAATTTTGAAGTTCTTATGACTGAGCCACTGAAACAAAAGATGAATTTTGTTAGTATAAGTAGTAACTATCACTAATTTGAGGGTTGTCTGGATTGTTGTAATAGAATTAGGATTATTAGGAATCTAATCACAATGAGGTTGTTTGGAATCTGATTACAATGTTTTGAGTGCAGGGTTAAGTTTGTTGGATTTCTGATTATTGTGTTTGGATTAAATGGTTGGGTTTTGTTGGATTTGTCTACTCTTTTTTATAATTATTATTTTGACTGTTTTTGTATCTTTGTTATATACATCATATTACTTAGGTTCGTGACATTATATAAATCATAGTTTAATGAACGTTATGGCGCCTCCTGCTTTTCATGAAAAGTTATTTTCTCATCAATTCAAGTCTAATTTTGGATCTCACCTTGTTACTTATTTTGGAATAAGTTGTGGGTTCGATGAAATTAAATTTTGGCTTAATTTAGCTTTTAGATGGATGTTTGAAATCTACTACAGATAAATTAGATTTAAAATATATTTAATTAAAGACCTTTAAGACCTATTTGGTAAAGAATTTGAAAACAAAAATATGAAAACAAATTATTCAATGAAAACAGAGTTGTATTTTATGTTTTCATATATGTGTTCGGTAGCAAATGCAGAAACTGGATTCTAATTTAAACATCTATTTAAGGGTTCGTTTGGATTAATTTTAAAAAATAAATGTTCTTCAAAATTTTATCTTCATTTAAACACTTTTGATAAAGACTATTTAAAATAAAGATGCAAATGGCTTTTAAAATCTATTTTGAGTGATTGCCAAACAATTATATTTCTTTCAAAATGACTTATTTTTTGAATTAAACGCTTGAAAATGTATTCCAACACACCCTAACATGTGTTTAATACTATATATATTTATAAATCATAAAAGTAGTTCTAGTTACCTACTAATATTTAGATAACAATAAATTATTATTAATTTATTTATGAATATAATTTATGTTAAAAAAAATTATACAAGTATTATTTTGTCACACCCTCTCCTAGATTACCCTCTTAACCTAGAGAAGGACATGAAGATAGGGAATCCCAACCCTTTTATGACATTCACTGCCCAACTCCTTAACTTAACTTAGCAACCATTTCATTTAACTTGCAAAATAAAGATATATTTCATCCAACCTTAATATTTAAGGTCATGTACCTTTACCCCTGAATATAGTTTACAACCTTGCTAATATGCCTATAACCAATACTAAGTACATACGACGTAAACAAAACACACTAAGAGTTGGGATGACGCAGTGGCAAACAAGTCTTGATGAGGCTAAGCACCGTAAACTCTTTCGCTACCTGGGAAGAGAAAATATTAAAAACATGAGCTAAGAAACCCAGTGAGTGATTAATTTAATCAAACATACTTTTAGCATTTAAAAACATTATGTGATGAGAGCTAGTAAAACATGCTTTGAAATACAAGCTTATAAAATATGCCAGTGGACTAAAACATTCAAAACATCATCTCTTGTAAAAACTCATAGCATAGCTTTTAACCTTGGTTGAGGTAAAACACTGCTCAATACTTTCAACGTCGAAACCTTAGCTGTGGTAGAGTAATATCCACACTAACAACGTCAATATCTCTCATACGTGCACTTAGAATCCCATCTAGGCTCACTGGTCCTCCCAAATACGTTCTTCTCGTCCTTCAGTATTTGGGACCTTGGTTGAGGTAGAACACTGCTCAGTATTCTCAACGTCGAAACCTTAGCTGTGGTAGAGTAATCTCCACACCAACAACGTCAATATCTTTCATATGTGCATGTAGAATCCCATCTAGGCTCACCGGTCCTCCCAAATACCTTCATCTCGTCCTTCGGTATTTGGGACCTTGGTTGAGGTAGAACACTGCTTAATACTCTCAACGTCGAAACCTTAGCTGTGGTAGAGTAATCTCCACACCAACGTCAATATCTCTCATACGTGCATGTAGAATCCCATCTAGGCTCACTGGTCCTCCCAAATACCTTCTTCTCGTCCTTCAGTATTTAGGACTAGGAAATTCTCTAAGATACCTTCTTAACGTCCTTTAGTATCAAGGTTTATATAACATAACTATAGGACATTCAATTAGTTTGGAAATCATGCTTTAAGAACATATTTAAATATGCCTATCAATAATTGGTGTAAAAGCACATGAATAAGCCTTCTCATACTTTAAAACATGCTTTCAAACTTCTCATACTTTAAAACATGCTTTCCAAACTAGAGTGTAAAGCCATATCAAATTATGGTTCAACACATAGTTCCAAAACATAACAAGAAAATTGTTTTTCTAAACTCAAGTATTTTAACATGTTCAAGAAGAGGTTCAACGCTTGCCTTCATAAATCATAGTTAAATCATTTTTTTAATCAAATCATAAGATAAGTTTAAAAGAAACATAAACTCAAGCAAAAATATGTCAAACGAATGTCACTAACAGACATTTGAAGGCTCTCAAGGACTTGTAGGCCACTTTGATCTTTGTTTGTCCTGAAAACAGAGTTTAGTTTCCATTATCCTCTAAGCAACCTCTTAACTTAAAAATAATTCTTAATTGAGTCCTTAATGTCCATACTCAATTACGTGAATAATTAGAAATTCCTTGATGTTTTAAGCTTAGACCATCAACTCAACATATAGTGTGTCAACACATAGCCAAATGAATGCATGGTTGTACAAGGTAGGGGCATGACAATGCAATGGTGGGCGCAAGTCTTGAGTGTGCAAGCTGACAGATGGGCAGTGCTGGGTGTCACATTCTAACTTGGAGATAGTAGATTGTGAGCCCACGTATGCAGACAGTGTAGTGGCGACACAAGAGTGTCGACACATCTGGCAATGACAGAGGGCCAAGAGAAGTGCCGTGATGCCACCGAGGAGGACGGTGCATCACCCAACACACCAAGATAAGTGGATAAGCATGTCAAGTTGAACAACAAGTAAGAAGACAAGCATCAATGCCATCGGCAAGTGTTAGTGGCAAAGCTCAATAGGGACCACGTGGGGCCCCGGGCCATGACCTCTCTAGAGTTAGATCCATATCGACAAAGGATGGAAGCACGTCAGATTTCGTGTCAATCGAAAGTCAAACGGGCGCTCTACGTGGGTGAGTGACCCCTCGCCACGTTGCATATGGATGAGTGTCAAAGAAGGAAATGTTCAGAATGTACTGTAAGGGGGAAGCATGGTGTTGGCTCTTCACAACCGCTGGGCCTTAGAGCCTAAGTGAGCTACCACATGGCACACGAGTGTATCATGGCGTGGGCGAGTATCGCGGGACGAGTGTCTCAAGCATCTTCCTGTGAGGAGGAGTAATTCAAGGACAGTGTCGGGTGGCACGGGTGTGCCGGTATTGCGCCTCCTCGGGTGGACTAGAGGTTGCTATATATGGCCGGGTTCTAGCACGGTATTCTTGTATGACATGGTATGGTCGCAAGTGGCGCCATACCGAGATAATGTCCGAGTTGATGGATGTCCTGTTGGTCCCAATATATATATGAGCAACCCAAGGGTCGATCCTCGATAAGCGTGCATGTATGTGAATGAGGAACTTGTAATGTGTGAAGGGGGCGTTGTGCAATGCCAAGAGTAAATCTGGGTATAAGCGTTGAGTTGAGAGCCTTCTTTGAGACAAAGCCATTGATGGGCGAAAGGATGCCCACTGTGCAATAAGTCGGGCAAGCGTTCGAGACAAGTCGTGAAGCCAGAGGAGTGGAAGCTCAGTTGAGGAAGTTGGAACTCGCCCAAGGTCCAACAAAGCATAAAGGTTTGAGAAACGAATGTATTGGCTATAAGGTAGCCTTTAGGCTGGCCATGCAAGAAAGAATGTCATGGCGCCGCACGGTAAGAGAAGTACGACCGTGACATTTGGTATCAGAGCCACTCTTTTGAGTGAAGTTGGACGAGACAGATAGAAAGAAGCTTGAGGGTGAATTGAAGACGTCACAAAGGCGTCAAGAGTGCCAATTTGGCAGGGTAGTTGTGAGTCAGCATCAGAGACGCGTTGTTAGCGTTTAATCGGACATCAAGGATAACCCAGTTGCCATAAAGGGGACGCCATAGTTGTGTCAAGAGTACCAGTTTGGCAGGGCAGTTGTGTCAGTCTGTATGAAAAGAGATAGAAAATGGGTTGAAGTCAGACTTTTCGAGTCCCAAGAAATGCCGAAAGTAAGGTTCCATGTTGGAAGGAGTCAAACCCGTCAGAAAGCAAGAACCAAACTCTGCCGCCTTGGAGTTTGGCTGTTCCAAGGTTAGATCCCAATAAGGTCAGAGGCAAAAAAAAAAAAAAAAAGTTTCACAGTGCTCCCGAAAAGGTACAGTGGAGCTATTATAAAAGCAGAATGCGGAGTGAGCCGCAAAGAAGGAAGCCACACATCAGTGACCCGTGATGAGAACTAGTCAGAGACTGAGTGTCAAAAAGGCATAGGAAAGCGATAAGACATCGACGGATGCCAAGTGGGCAATGGTAGAAAAGCAAGGGAAGCTATCTACGTTCGCTTGCATTGGGTTCGCATAAGCCAGGGAAGTTTTGAAAGTGGCAAAGAAGGTCCAAGGGAAGTCCTGTGAGCGACATTCACTTGCCTCGATTCCCTCATAAGCCAAGAAGTTGTGCGTTCAAGTAAGCAAGTCTACCTATTGTTTATAGAAGAAGCAAAAGCTTAGGGAGAGGGTTTGGCGAGAGGCCGAGACTATAATCCCCTTCGAGATGAGTTCAGATAGGCACTTTCGAGGTAGAGAAAAGCCTGGGTGACATTTTGCATGGTCAAGAAGAAGCCAATTAAGAACTGTTCAAAGTCGATGTCGACGTGTGTCGATATTTGTCTAGTGCAGAAGATGTGAACAGGAAGTAGGTGGTCACATAGGGGATACCCTAGTAGGGCATGGTGACATCCAAGTCACCTGAAGAGAAAGAAATGCAAAAGCTGAGAAGAGACCGAAAAGATAGGCCAAAATGCACAAAAAGAAGAGAGAAACCAGAAGGTGAACCAGGTAGGGTGCCTTCGAAGGAGCCATTCGTCGTCAGAGGGGTGACGTTAAGTGGCTATTAACGAAAGGGCAAAGAGTCGGAGAGACACTGTTGGCCAAAGTGTAAGAGCGAGATTAAGCAAGAGAAGAGTCACGAGAGTGGACATTGCGGCCAAGAAGAGCCACCCCAGAGGTAAGTAACTCGAGAAGAGGAGTTGCTTGCCCTGTAAAGTGCTCTAAAAGTCGTGAGCACGCAAGTCCCCAAACCGTCCCCAAAGAGATAGATGGAGGACTTTACAAGTGAGAGTCTAAATAGCCAAGATTCGCTCAGGTGAAGGGTCGTCAGTTTGGCAAAAAGGAAAAGAGCAAGAAAGAGGAAGTAAGCAGTGGGTTTCAGTTGGAAGCGGTGTTGCAAGCTTTTTAGCCACACACAAGAAAAGCTGACTCGAAAGGAAGAAGTCATCTTGAAGAAGAGCAAGGGAAGAAGAGTTGGCTGCTTTCGAAAGGAACTCAGTTTGTCAGCAGTCCAAGGGACAGAAAGGGTTGAGTAAACCTGCTTGAACCGAGAGCAAAGGTGCCCAAGGGTGTTCCAGTGTCCTGAGAGGAATGTTCCAGCCAAGTCCTTGAGTAGGGCGCAAGTAGGCCGCAAAGGAACAGCCTCCCAAGAACCATCCAAAGTTGATGATCCTCGGACATGCCGAAAAGTGAGAAGCGGAGACAATCAGCCAGTCAAAAGAAGAAGAGTATCATCGAGGGCGATGACGAGAATAAGTGGGGGAGAGTTTTGCAACCTCATGTGAATCAAAAATGGGTTGCACCCCGAGTAGGTCATCGAGGGCAATGACGAGAATAAATGAGAGAGAGTATTACAATCTCATGTGAATCAAAGAGGATTGTATCCAAGTGTGTCATCAAAGATGATGACAGTTTAAGTGAGGGAGAGTGTCACAATCTAACTTGGAGATAGTAGATTGTGACCCCACGTGTGCAGACAGTGTAGTGGCGACACAAGAGTGTCGACACATCTGGCAATGACAGAGGGCCAAGAGAAGTGTCGTGATGCGACCGAGGAGGACGGTGCATCACCCAGCACACCAAGATAAGTGGATAAGCATGTCAAGTTGAACAACAAGTAAGAAGACAATCATCAATGTCATCGGCAAGTGTTAGTGGCAAAGCTCAACAGGGACCACGTGGGGCCCCGGGCTATGACTTCAGAAGTGGGGCATCGTTGTGAGTTTGGACTAGCGACTCTAGAGTTAGATCCATATCGACAGAGGATGGAAGCACATCAGATTCCGTGTCAATCGAAAGTTAGACGGGCGCTCTACGTGGGTGAGTGACCCCTCGCCACGTTGCATATGCATGGGTGTCAAAGAAGGAAATGTTCATAATGTATTATAAAGGGGAAGGCATGGTGTTGGCTCTCCACCACCCTTGGGCCTTAGGGCCTAAGTGAGTTACCACATGGCACACAAGTGTGTCATGGCGTGGGCGAGTGTCGCAGGACGAGTGTCTCGGGTATTTTCCTGTGAGGAGGAGTAACTCAAGGACAGTGTTAGGTGGCATGGGTGTGCCGACATTGCGCCTCCTCGGGTGGACTAGAGATTGCTATATATGGCCGGGTTCCGGCACGGTATTTTCGTACGACATGGTATGGTCGCAAGTATCGCCATACCGAGATAATGTCCGAGTTTATAGATGTCTTGTTGCTCTCCTTATATATACGAGCGACCCAAGGGTCAATCCTCGATAAGCGTGCATGTATGTGAAAGAGGAATTTGTAATGTGTGAAGGGGGTGTTGTTGTGCAATGCCGAGAGTAAATCTGGGTATAAGCATTGAGTTGAGAACCTTCTTCGAGACGAAGCCATTGATGGGCAAAAGGATGCCCATGTGTGCGATAAGTCGGGCAAGCGTTCGAGACAAGTCGTGAAGCCAGAGGATCGGAAGTTCAGGTGAGGAAGTTGGAACTCGCCCAAGGTCTGACAAAGCATAAAGGTTTGAGAAAAGAATGTATTGGCTATAAGTTAGCCTTTAGGCTGGCCATGCGAGAAAGAATGTCATAGCGCCGCACAGTAAGAGAAGTACGACCGTGACATTGGGCATGTGCGTGAGGCTTGGTTGCTGGCACACTTGTGGGGCTAGACACATGGTCGTGAGTACCTGATGCTGACCATGTGGGGATGGTGTGCGAGTTAAGCATGTTGGCAACCCCTTCAACACTCTAGTCCCAGCCGACAACTTCCTTCCCTTGAATCCTAAGTTCCAGGCTCATCTTTCAGTATGTTTTTCTCAAAATTTAACCAAACAATATGCCCATTTTCTTCTATAACCTCTTGTACAATATTTAAACTAACTTAACTCCAAATTTGAGCCTCTGATTCCACCTCAAGAGCTCAAAATTCATCAAATCTTCACCTTTTTCGGTTGGCCTAGAATTCTTGAACATGCTCGGTTCTTCTTCAATTTTCAACACATTCCCGCATGAATTTCCTCAATTTATTCACCTATATGTCCACTATCTATTGTTCAAGTTTGATGAAATAATCTTAGACTTTTCTGTTATAGATAACTCATTATCGCATATTTAAAATAATCCACTATTATATCAAATAACTAATTAACCATAAGGTCTTAAGGTATAAATCCCAACAATAGAAGCACATGTAGGAGGGACTACTTGCTATAAATCTAATAAATTCTCTTTTTCATCGTTCTAAATGCAACATTAGATTTTGCTGTAGGGTCAAATTTCCCAACTATTTTTTGGTGTTTATGTTGTATTTATTGCTTTCTTGTTTAATAAAATTCATTTTAATTTTTGGTTTGCAATAAATTAAAAGTAAAAACAAAAAAATGAAAAATTGGTTACGTACTTTTGGATTTGTTCCATTTCCTGTTCTTGTATTTTTTTTATTGTCCAATTAATTTGGAGCCTATATTTTTAATAAGTCTTACAATTAGTCCTCGTAGGTAGTTTATTGTTTATTTTCTTATTCTATATGAGTATTCCTTTATAGATTGTGAAAAGTGTCTTTTTTTTTTTGTTGCATGAAAATTATTTTTATTATTTTAATCAATTTCTATACCAGATAACTTTGAATAATTAAAATTGGACAATTTAAAATATATGGACCAAAATGAAACAAAATTCAAAGTAGGAGTATACCAAATCAACCTATCCCAGACCATACAATTTAGGTTGAGTTATAAATTCATTTAGCTTGAGTTATGTTAAAATTTCAAATAAATAAAAATTTTATGGATTTGATTGATTCATGAGTTCACCTAAAATGACCAAATCCAACTCAAACTTCTCATTAATTTTAAAAATATGCCTTTTACTTATGATACAATTATGTATACATATATTTATTTTACTTTTATTTAATTTCATGATTTTTTGGGATCATTTATTCTCCAACAACTCCTAAAAATAATTTATAGTAGAAAGAAACAGTTTATAATATAAATTAAAATTGAGTCCTTAATTTTAGTGCAGTATATGAAAATAATTAAATAAATTTTTTTACATATTAACATTTTACTTATTGGTAGAATAAAAATTTAAATAAATGGCTGTAGTAACCTAAAACAACCTAATCCAAATGTTACATAATTGGGTTGGGTTGAATTCATTATTTAATGGGCATTCTACACTAGTAACCTAATTAAATAGGCTAAATTACAAGAATGTCGCAAATCAACTATTTTTTTTTTGGTATGAATGGCTTAATGAATTACAATATTACATAGAAATCAAGCCTAAAGTTCATAACACTCCATCAATTTAAAAAAAAAAAAAAAAAGAAAAAGGGAAATTCAAAAAGACACAAATATTGGAAAAATATGAAAATTATGTGCTGTAATCCACCAAAATTGGGGATTCTAAATTTTAAGTCAAGATTTAAAATATTATATATATACTAAAATGAAAATATACAATATATATTATATAACAATCTAAAATTTGTATTAGTTCTAAATACATTTGAAATAAATCTAGTATATATTTAAAGTAACATTGTATATATTTGAAATAAATACCGTATGTATACATATAAATGAAACATGCATCAAAACGAATATTTGTAACAATAATTTTGTATTAAATACAATCCATCAAATTTATGGATTCTTAAGACAAAATTCAAAATATGTGACAAATTGAAAAAAAAAAAAAAAATCTTAAAACACAACTCCCAACGTCAAGTGACTGATGTTACGACAATTTTTGCATTGATGGATTATAAAACAGATTTAATAAATACTCAATTCAGTTTGAATTTTTTTAAATATTTTAATTATAAAATAATATAAAAATTTAATAGGAGAGAAAATAATACAAACATTTTCCTAACTTTAAGTGATATATATCATATTGGTTGATGAACAAAATAAAAAATCATTAAATAAAGATATAAAATTAATGATAACGTATGGTGAAATATCTCCAAATTAATTTTTACTAATTATCTAATATAATTAAAGTTTAAGAAATTTGTAAAATATTGCTAGTGAAATAGTTCAATTTTATAAATCTTTCTTATTTGGGTTAAAGAAACTTACAACTAGGGTTGTTCATGGGTTGGGTTGAAGGACTTTTTAGACCTCACCCAATCATTTGGATTGTAAATTTCATTTATTTAAATTTTTATTCTAAAAAGAAGTAAAATGTTAATATGTAAAAATTTGATTTAATTATTTTCATATATTGAATTAAGATTAAAAACTCAATTTCAGTTTATAAGATGAAAATTTATTTCCAAAGCGCTAAAAAACTATTTTTAAGAGTTGTTGAGGAATAAATTATTTAAAAAAATTAATGAAATTAAATAAAATTAGGGCTCTTTTCAAATATAGAAAAGGAACCAAAATATTTACAAATATAACAAAATTTCATTGTCTATTTGCAATAGACAGCGATAGACTACTATTTGTGTCACGATAGACACATATAGTAATTCATTACAGTCTATCGCAGATAGACGGTGTATTTTGCTATTAGTTGTAAATACTTTTAGTAGTTTTACTATTTAAGATAATTTCAGTTGTAAATATTTTTAGTAGTTTTACCATTTAAGATAATTTCCCATAAAAACTAAAATAAATATTAGAAAAATTATCTTAAATGGAAAAACTGTTAAAAATATCTACAACTAATAATAAAATACACAGTTTATCACGATCTATCATAGTGAAATTTTGCTATATTTATAAATATTTTGGTTCCTTTTACTATATTTGAAGAGAATCCTAAATATTATGTATATGTAATTATATCATAAGAAAAAAAATATATTTTAAGGTTAATAATAAGTTCAAGTTGGTTTTGGTTGATTTAAGTTATTTTAGGTGACCCATAAACCAACCCAATCCATAAAAACTTTCATTTATTTGAACCAAACCCGAGTCAAATGAGTTGATAACCCAACCCAAATTGCATGGGTTGAGTTGAGTTGAGTTGATCGAATTTTTAGGGTTATCGGGTTTTATGAACACCCCTACTTACAACTTAAACAATTATAACCTCTTCTTCAAATGGCACTAAAAATATATTATATTCCATAGGTCTTTGAGCTTTTAATTTTTTTTTTTTTTTGTCTAATACGTCATTGTCAGATTCAATAATTTTAAAAACTAACTATCCATTTAATATAAGATTACATTTGGAAAATTGCTATTTCTAGCCTAAAAAAGTTTTTGGTGTAAAAAATAACCTCTTTTTCAAAAGCTTTTTTTTTTAGTATGTTTCTTACTTTTTAAGATTTTAAGTGGAAGACCCACATAAGTAAACTTCAATTTTGTCCCCATTCAAGTGCCTCAAATTTTTCATTACCAATCACAACTTTTCATTCCCAACCTCATTGTCTTTCTATTTTGTTTGTCTACATTTTTTTTTCTTTTTTTTTTTTACAAATTTCACCCAATATTTCTGATTGATTTGTTGTAATATTTAAATAAAAGATTTGGAAAAAAAAAGTTTTGTTGGAATTTTCCGTAATAGAATGGCAAATAACTTTTTTTTAAAAAAACTTAAACTATATCCCTATTAAAATTCTTGTAAGTTTAATTGCAATTGAATTGGTTGAATTGGATAACTTAAATTAACTAGGTTTAAGTTTTAAAAAATGGAATTGGTTGAAGTAAAAAATGAGATTGCCTAAAAATAATTAAAAAAAATTAGAATTGAAATTGGGTAAAAAAAAAGCCTAAAAACTAATGAAATTGAAATGGGTTAAAAAACTATAAATTAAAAATTGGAATTAGAATTAGATTAAAAAAATAAATCTAAAACTTACGAGAAATCTTCTATAGGTTCTATTTCTTTTCTTTTTAAGCTTAAATGAATTCTAATTTATTTATCTCCTAAGTTTAAATATTTAGTTAGAGACTAAAAAAAAAGAAGCCTATTAGAAGTTTTCCTTAAAGTTGCAAAATTTCCGGTAGGCCTTTTTTTTTTTTTTTTTTTTTTTTTTTTTTT
>QLSR01000164.1:299461-324475 GCA_031780015.1 Citrullus colocynthis
TTCTAAGTTTAAGTCAGTTAATTTTTTAATTACTATTCTTATTTTTTAGATTTTTTTTTATTAAAAAACACTTAAAATTTATAGGAAAACCATATCTTATTATTTTATGCATTTTTACATAAGTTTTAAAGTTTTTTTTATTAACAGGAAAAAAAACGTAAAACATAAGTTTAGGAAAACAATAAGATTTGGAAATATTTGGTTCTAAATTAGAGGAAAATTGTTTTCTATAATTTTTAAGTTTTTTTTTATTACTATTATTATTTTTTAAATTAAAAAAAATTTACAAGAAAATGTTTCAAATCTTAATAGTAGTCTATTTGGGTATGAAAAGCTGGGTTAAGTAAAAGTAAAATTAAATTCATTTGATTGAGGGACAAAATTATATTTTCATTATGTGGTGTCCTCTATTCAAAATGTGAAAATGTAAAAAATAGGTTAGAAAAAGAAATTCGTTAGATTTGTTTCTAAAAAACTTTTTGGTTTAGAAATAACAATTTTTCCATTACATTTTGTATTTAATGACACCTCAAAACTTTAATTTTGTGTTTAATAAGTAAAAATAAAATTAAAATTTAAAGGACCTATGGAATATAAAGTAAAAGCATGATTAGATTGTTGAAAAAAATTTAGAGATATATTAAAAACAAAAATTATACAAAACAGTATACTTTTGGTCCCTAAAATTCTTGAATCACTAAGTTATCAAACTTGATACTTAACCAATATATATCTATCTATTATTGTTATTTTAAAATAAAAAATAAAAATATTTTCTTCTTTTTCTCACCACATCTCATTCATTTCTAGTGCTAATATATTTCTTTTTCTTTTTCCCGAGTGTTCTTCCAAAAAAGAAAAAAAAACTTAGAGAACATAATGGGGTGAAGGAGAAATGGTAATAAATATATATCTTTTTGCCACATCAACAATTTAAAATATATGAAATTATTATATTTTAGCGAAAAGACAGTGTAATTAGCCCAATATTACATGCTAAACAATAGTTATTTTTGTGCATCTCACAAAATTTTCCTATCATAATTTGTTATATGTTAAATTTTTTTCATTTCTTTTTTTTTAAAATTTTTTCTTTTGATTGGCCTCACCTCCATCTTCGAGCTGGGAGGTTCGAACTGCATTCCCAAAAAAAAAAGAAAACCTTAAAGTAATATTTGGGTGCATTCTAAGATCTATCCTAAGGTTAACATCAAATAAAAGTATTAGGGACAAGGTCCAAATACTTCAAACTTCAAAAGCTAAAATGTCAAAAGTTTAAAAATTCACAGATTAAGGGTGCATTTAAAATATCTTTTCAAATTTTAACTTAAAAAATAACTTATTTTGAAAGAAATATCGATGTTTGACAGTAACTCAAAATGAATTTTTTAAAGCAAGTGGTTTTATTTTAAACACTTATTATAAAAGATAGGGCTATTTTCAAATATAGCAAAACGAACTAAAATATCTACAAATATAGCAAAATTTCACTGTTTATCTATGATAAATCGCAATAGACGATGTATTTTGCTGTTAGTTGAAATTTTCAACAGTTTTACTATTTAAAATAATTTTCCTAAAAGATATTTAAATGAAAATCAATTTTTCAGAAGCATATATATTTTTTTGAGTTCATCCAAATCCTCGTAAGAGTAATTATTCAAATTAGGAAAAAACAAAATCAGGGTTAAATTTGTAATTTACTTGACGCGAGGCGGTTGGTTTGTTCTGAAAGATACGGCAAGAGGTGGCGGTTGGCGTGAACGGCGGTGTACGATGGAGACGTATATATACCAAACCCACAGTTTCCGCCATTACTGCAAGTTTGCAACACTCCACAAAGCCCTTCGTTCTCTCCAAGCTTCTCAACTTCTCTTTACAGACACAGGAATAAACCTTCAGCTTCCACACTAGGCAAAGGCTCTAAGCCTTCCTTCCGCTCCAAGTAAACCTTCTACCTCTCCTTTCGTACTTTCATCTTTCATCTAACTTCCCCTGTCTCATTCCCCATCTACACCTGAAATTTCCAGCTCTCTTTTGCTTCTCTCTTCTTTCGACATGAGCAGAGACGATTGTTTTACGACGCAGCTGATTGATAAAAATGGCGAGTTCAACGCCACTGCCCTTGAAGATTTCATCCGGAAGATTAAGTTGGCTGAGTGTGGCCTTTCTTATGCGGTGGTCTCTATCATGGGGCCTCAGAGTAGTGGTATGTTTGTGGAGGTTGCACTTGTTCGAATCATTTTGTATTTTGCTGGTTTGCCTGCAGTTGTTTATGCTATACCTAGACCGTCGTTGCATTTTCATCGTTTATATCTATCTCGATGCATTTTGTTGTTACAATAAAGGTGGTTCTAATTTATCATTCTCATTTCCTCTACATTGCTTTGCTAGCCAGCTTGCAAAAGTTTCGGTTCTAATATTGCAATTTGGTGTGGTGTTGGTCTTTGTGGGAATGTGGAAATGGCAATGTTTAAGGAACGAGGATAACGTTGATCAGATTTCACATTTAAGGTCCTCAGTTAAATGCTGATGGCGAAAATCCTTTGGTCCAATGGTAACTTTGCCCTCCTTTGGAGGCTGTGGTTTGAAAGAAACTCTAGCATATTTAGTTATCAAGAAACTAATAGCGACTTTCTTTTTTCCTTTTCTTTTTTTTTTTCTTTTTTTTTTTTGTATATATAAAAAAAAAAAAATTTGGTTACGCTATATATTAGTTAGCATGGAAGAAGGGGAAAAAATTGTCACTGATGAACTATCTTGAGATGAAGATGGCTTAAAGTCTTGTTGTGCGTAGTATTACATCATTCGTCCCTTTTGTCTTTAGGCCTGGGAGGAAGTTAGTATTGTTGTCTAGTTGATTGGAACTGCCTAAGAGCTCTCTCTCCCATTGTCTTTCTGTGGGAGCAAAGGTCCATAGATTACATATTCTGTAACCTTAGATTCTCTCCTCATTTTATGGATCCGACATGTCTAATATACTGTGCTAATACTTTGTTCTCCTCCCTCTTCTTGTATGGTTAGGGAAGAGCACATTACTGAATCATCTTTTCCACACAAATTTTAGGGAGATGGATGCATACAAGGGAAGGTTCTTTCCTCTACCCTGTTTTCTCTTGACACACACCCACAGAAACCATAGAGTTGGGATTGTGGAGGCATAAAAAATTTATACTGGTTTCTAATTCTTATTTTATAACTATGCTCCTTTGCATATATTACCATGTTAGACTAAGCTAATAAAATATAACTTAGGGTTCAAACTACCAAGGGCATTTGGGTTGCGAAGTGTGCTGGCGTTGAGCCCTGCACAATTGCCATGGACTTGGAGGGCACTGATGGAAGAGAAAGAGGAGAGGTAAAAATGTGGTTTTGGGATTTATATTATTATTTTTTATACCTGTTTCTACCTTTTAATATCCTGCCATGAGTTTGTACTTGCATTGCCGTGAATGGATAAATATGAAAAAAACCAATGAATGTTTGTACAAGTGTTATTATTGTTAGCATTTTATCCAATCATGTTATAATATTTCTGTAATGTCTAAATTCTTTCTACTTTCAGGATGATACTGCTTTTGAGAAACAGAGTGCGCTTTTTGCTTTGGCAATCTCTGATGTTGTTTTGATAAATATGTAAGTTTTGGCGTAAAGGACTGTTTGCTTCCTTTGAATATTGTTATCACAATCATGGCTATTGTTACTATTTTTCTAATAAATGAATTTTATTGATAAACAAAAGAATGAGACATAAAGGAAGGAAAAATAACTTCAAGAAAAACCTTTTTTACATGAAAAGTAGAAAGTAGAAAGTGTATACCTTTTTGATTGGACGAGTCATATGACTCATAACTACCAAGTAGAGCTTGTGGGATGAAAAATTAACTCCATATTAGAAGATTCTACTAAGAAGCACGACATGACGACATAGACACATACATGGCGACACATCAATTTTTTAAAAAGTAGGACATGGAAACATTGGGGGCACATTTTTTTTACATAAAATATATGTGTCTATATTGATATACTTATTATTCTTTATAGATAAAACATTTAAACATAAAAACAAAATATGCTTCACTAAAAACATACGAAGTTAAGTCAATTAGCGACATTTGAAATCTTAAAAGATTAAAAAGATTTAGTTGGGTATGACTAGAGGATTAAGATGTCATCCTAATACTTTAGGATTGGTTTAAATCTATATGAGAATCTCAAATTCGTCCCCCTGAATTTTTGGTTAAATATTATTTACAGTCTATCCAAGCCATCCAGCTGTGTCTGAAATTAGAAAAAGAATTTCTCTTCCAGACGCATTCTTTAGACTGTCAGACACGTGTCTGAATGTAGTTGTGTCTAACACAGACACTTTGCCAAAATCAACGTGTATGTTGATGGTTTGATGAGCCTTTGTAGGAGAAACACAGGATTCTAACATATTTTCTAACAATAGAAAATTACAGGGCTTCTTCAATAGGCGCTTGTCATTCGTAAGTGGGTTATCATGTTATAGCATATATATTAAGTGTATTATGCAAATATCAAGGTTATGTTTAGGTATCCATTAGTGGCGTCTATTATAAGTTTACTCTCCACTACAATAGTCTGCCCATATTTATGAATCCTAGTGAATGTAAGACATAAAGTTTTCACATATTTAAAGAGGCTCATAACCTGGAAGCTTCTGATGAGTAAGACTCTATGACAGTTCTTATTTAAAAAATTGTACTTGGTAGCTTACTCTTTCCAATTGACCATAAGGTAGCTTTTTCTGGATGATGGACAAGAGTCATTACCATTAGGTTACTCTGTTCTGCTGTAGAGGTTACAAACAAACAAACTTCAGATATCTTTCTATTATTTGGTTTGATGTATGAATCTGCATATTATCCCAGCTGCAAAATTTTCTTTTAAGTTTTATATTCTTGATTACATGGAGTACAAATTATTTTGACGCCTGAAGTGGTGATCATACTTCTTGTAAACCATGTACAGATGGTGCCATGATATTGGCCGAGAGCATGCTGCAAACAGGCCTCTTCTGAAGACAATCTTTGAGGTAATATCTCTATGGGTTTATTTTCTGTTTGATGTAAGGCTCCTGTAAATAACATTTTGTGGCAATTACTGCTAATTGTAGGTCATGATCCGGTTGTTCAGCCCTCGTAAAACAACTCTACTGTTTGTTATACGTGACAAGACTAAGGTTGGTTGTTGATTTAACAAGTCAAATGTTTTGTGTTCCTTCCAAAAAGCTCACAGTTCAGTCTTGTTGAATGTTTTCTGATATTCTTGTACTTGGATAACCATGAAGACCCCATTTCCGCATTTGGAATCTATTCTGAAGGAAGATATTCAGAAGGTATTTATTTCTTTGGTGCTCTGCTGCACTGCAAAAGCTTTAAACATTCTTTCTGGAGAATTAAAATAAACATGTTTTGGAGATTAGTCCTGTCTGTCTGTCTCTACTCTTTCAAAATGTTGGTGGAGAATTCTTTGATGCTGAAGAAAAATGAAAATTGTTAAGTAACTGGTAGTTGTTTTGCTGGAAATGCTCTGGAGATGGTCTCATAATACAGAATTGCTAAGTCTGTTCATTGGTTGTGTATCCCAGCTAGAGCAAGAAAACTGATTTGTTTAGATTGAATATGTCAACCAAATGGTTCTGTTCATAAAATTAAATATTCTAACTTTTGAGGTTGAGCATCGTGAACTTATTTGAAATCTCTATTCGGAAGTGGTGGAGCTGGTTCTACTTGTATCATGGTCTCCCCTTCTAGTAAAGCTATTTAAGGGCCTGCATTTCAAGTGTCCTCTTCTGGATGATTTTCTTTCCCCTTCTTGATGCAGATATGGAAAGCTGTTCATAAACCAGATTCCCTTAAGGATACTCCCCTTAGTGAATTTTTTAATGTAAGTTTGTTCTTATGGTTGGAATTGTATATCTTTATTTCAACGTCTATTTGTAGGCATTTTCATGTCATGTATGCCTAATAGAAATATTTTGGCTCGAAGGTGGAAATCTTTGCTTTGTCAAGCTATGAAGAGAAAGAAAGAAAGTTTAAAGAAGAGGTAGCATTTTACAAGTTAAAATGGCTGGCGGGGCACTAATTTAAAGATTTTTCCAGCATTTAGTATATTTTTTTTAATTAGTGATAACAAACGGGTATGTTGCATTATGTTGCAATGTCTAAGGATTCCCTTCCTATTTGTTGATCATTGATTCAGAATCTGTGGTGCTGATATTTGTTTTCAGAGCTATAACCCTTTTTTTCTTCCTTCTGCTGATATCTACTGTTTCTGCTAAATTCAATTGCTCATGTCGTATGATTTGTCTTATGTAGGTTGCTCAACTGAGGCAACGGTTTTTTCGTTCTATTTCTCCAGGAGGAATAGCAGGTGATCGGCGAGGTGTTATCCCTGCTTCAGGATTTTCTTTCAGTGTGCAGCAAATATGGAAAATCATAAAGGAAAACAAGGACCTGAATCTCCCTGCACACAAGGTTTTATTTTTACTCTCTTCATCAGGATGAGATAAATTTCATTTGTAGGGTACAAGATTGATGTATAAACCAAGAAGAGAAAGTTTTTTATAACTTTTCTGGAAAAGAAAGGATTTGAAGATTTTTTATTTATTATTTATTTTTTTTATTTGAAGATGTTATACATTCCATTTTTAAAAAATAATAAAAAAAAATGTAAAACCTTTGTAATCGATGTCCCGTAAAGTATCTATGAAGTGCAAAGTATCCTACTCCAAGTACAGTCCAAATAGAAATATTTGCAGTAGGGACTCTTTGTACTCCTATCCTTTCATGTTTCCTATTGTGTTTACCATGAGCCATTACTGAGTTGATGTCAATACTCGATACTGTGCTGAAAATAGTTCCTCTTAAAAATTTGAACCAAAATGAGAAAAAATATGCAAGTTAAAGTAAAGTGCTGGTGCTTCAAAACACATCCACCCAAATGAATGAATATAAGGAACAGCGTATCAAAGATGATCAATGTCATCCTTCATGTATTGAGGTTGTATATAAATGAGGTATTTTGATGGGTGGCAACCAAGTGAAAATGATTTACCTTTGTTCAATCATATTATCGTATGAAGGGGGATGATTCAAGCTTCCCACTGATAAAAAGATTAAGACTTCACAGATCAAGCTCTAGTATCTTTAAGATGATGAGAAAAGAGATTCTAACAGTAAAAAGAAATGAAGAAAGTTGATGGGCTTCCATCATGTCAATTTCTTTGATATTATCATAACTCCGTGTTGCATTTAATTTTTCCAGGGAAAATTCATTTCCAGCTTCTAATATGAGATTAATTAATATTATCAGGTAATGGTTGCCAGTGTGCGGTGTGAAGAGATCGCCAATGAGAAGTTTAGTCACTTAACAACCGATGAGGTCTGACGTATTCAAATTCCCTCTATGTGTCCTTTTACTTTGGAATTTTTCTAGATTGGCTTTGATACCTTGATCTGGCTTTTACTCAGAGGTGGTTGGCATTAGATGAAGCAGTAAAAAAGGGTCCTGTATTGGGCTTTGGGAAAAAGCTGAGCTCGATCTTAGAATCCTATTTCAAAGAGTATGTTCTCATCTTATTTAGGATCATTTATCACTTAAATTAACGCACTTTGATGGAGCTTGTTTTGACATATTCTACTACTCAGGAGTACAAGTTAAATTTTAGATATACCAACTCCAGAGTCTGATACTTCCTATCCATATCTATGGCTGCTGAAAAATGAAAGGAAGAAACAATAGTAGTAATATAGTGTAGTGTTGTTCTTCATGATCGAACAGGCAGGGAAGAGGAGAAAAAAAATAGCCAGCTGCTAATACTTGTTAGAGTTTCTTGAGTGGTGCAAGTTTGTTTTTTTTTTAAAATAATCTTTTGTTCAATAATTTAGCCAAATTAATTATTGAACATTCATTTGGACAAGGAAAACTGTTCCAAGTTTGATGTTATGTGATTCTTGTGCAATTTCCTCATCTCGGTCATGGTTTATCATATCTACAATTTTATGCATGAACATATGTGGGTTAGATTCTTAATTTTCCATTATTTGTTTTCCCATAGATATGATCAAGAGGCAGCATTTTTTGATGAAGAAGTGAAAAATGCTAAACGAAAACAACTGGTGTCAAGGGTATTGGAGGTTAGTCTGGAGCATTTTATTCTATTGCAAAGCTCCCACCCCACCCTCTTATTCCAGCTGTGGAATGAGAGAGGTTTTGTTGCATGTTGGATTTTCACTGTGTACATATTATTTCTGCTATACTTCAAGAATGATTTAGTAATTCCTTTTAGTCCCATTTGTGAAGTTTTGACTAACGGATTGCATAAACAGTATTACTTGTGTTGGCAGACACAGCAACATTTGAAGCATAATCTGTTTCAACCTTTTGAATTTAATTTGTGATGCTAGGGACATTAATTTTACTCTTCAACATCTTATCAGTTAATTATCTACTTAAAAAGCACAATGCTGACATAATTAGAATAACGTCCTTACATCAAAAGCTTCTTTACATTTTGTGGAGTAATCTGATTCTAACCATTGTGGATTGACTTAGTAATTGCACCAGGCAGTTTATGCATCCTTAATTAGTGATTAGTAAAGGTTCGAATGTATTACCTTGAACATATTTTGGAACCATGACCACCATAGTTTTCTTCACATAGAAAGGCTCTGTTTTTGTCTTTGCTTTCACTTTGTAGGAGTATTATCTGATTCCTGCTGTATGCACTTTGCAGTTTGTATATCCTTCTTATGTTGTCATGTTGGGACATCTGCGGTCTAAAGCCTTTGAGGATTTTAAAAAAAGACTAGAACAGTCTATGAATGATGGAGAAGGATTTGCACCGACTGTTCGCAAGTGCACCGAAACTTGCATGCTTGAGTTTGACCGAGGGTCTGCAGGTGAAATAGCATATTGTAATTTAGTCTCTTATTAATTGGCATAACTTTAAAAAGTACGCATATGATGGTTGGTTTGCTTGAGCATTTTGGGAGATTGAAGTCTTCTATTTTACATTCAGAAGCAATTGTATAAAACAAGTAGAAATCATAATCTCGTATGCTTGTTTTCATTAATTAACCAATCTCTTGCTCTTAGATGCGGCTGTGCAGCAAGCAAATTGGGACCCTTCAAAATTCCGGGAAAAACTACGCCATGATATTGACAGGCATGCATTATCTGTTCAAAATGAAAAGCTTTCAGAAATTATGGCCAGCTACAAGGTAAGTTTCTGACTTAAAGGAATTTGCATGCTTTCTCTTCCCCCCTCCACCTTCTCCAGAATGATGGCTGCTATACTTTTTGTTATGTTAATAAATATATGCATTTTAATCTACAGAAACGGCTTACTGAAGCATTGAGTCAACCAGTAAGATCTCTACTTGAAGCTAGTGGGAAAGATACCTGGGCTTCAATAAGAAAGATTCTTCAACATGAGACTGAAATTACCATATCAAAGTTTTCAGCTGATATTGCTGGTTTTGAGTTGGATCAAGAAAAAGTTGACAACATGGTCCTAAATCTAAGGAACCATGCTAGAGATGTGGTAGAAAACAGAGCAAGAGAAGAAGCAGACAAGGTTCTAATGCACATGAAGGATAGGTAGAAAATGACATGTTTGATCTGACCCCTACATCTCTCTTTGTATTGGTTATTCATTTCCCTGTTTTCTTCTTTCAGGTTTTCAACTATCTTCTATCATGACAATGATTCATTGCCTAGGACCTGGACTGAGGAGGAAGATATTAAAACTATTACTAAAGACGCTCGGGCAGCAGTGAGTTTCTAGGATTTCAATGATCAATCTTAATTTCACTCTACCCTGCCTCTTAAACCTTGAAAGACAAACTATCACTGTCTTGCAGTCCTTGAAGATTTTATCTGTATTGGCTGCTATACGTTTAGACGAGAAGCCAGATACGATTGAAAATATCCTCACATCATCTTTGATGAACGAAGCTATTGCAAGTTCTGGACCTTCTTCTGATCCTCTTGCCTCAAGTACATGGGAGAAGGTACTGTAGGATGATCATTGTTGCCCTGTGCAATAATAGCATTGTGAGACAGTCTACTCATTAAAAAAATGCTCATGAATTAGGTTTCTGAAAAGGATACTCTGATTACTCCAGTGCAATGCAAGTACTTGTGGAGGCAGTTCAAATCAGAGACTGAATATATGGTTACTCAAGCTATAACAGCACAGGTCAAGTTTTTCATGCACTTTTTTGCGCTTGCTGTACTATATATTTTAGTCTTCATTTACCTACACGTTGATTTCGAAGTGTATTTTATTATATTATTTATTTTTTCTCATATTTTGGTGTGGGTTTCAGTACATATCAAATAGCTTTACCTTATCACTAGTCCAAACTTCAATTTTTATGAAAAAACATCTTGAAGGCAGGTCTAAATCTTATCGATGTGAAGAAGTCTGATGATGATTACTTGTGTAAAAGATCTCCTTGCAATAGAGAATTGCATTTTGAAGTTTCATTATGAATTTACATTATGAGAAGTTTCCTAACAGTTTCCCATTCATCAATTATACTTTTTTTTTTCCTTCACATGTACAAACACGGAAAGCTTACTTAGTTTTAATTTAATTCCATTCTTCATTGCCATGTTGTATCCATAAGTTTAAATTAGAGACTGTTTTTGCTTGTTATTAACATTACACGCCTGCTATTTTCAGGAGGCTTATAAGAGGAGAAACTACTGGCTGCCTCCTCCATGGGCAATTCTGGCAATGTTTATCCTTGGCTTCAATGAAATTATGCTTCTATTAAGGTATGAGCAGGATTCTATCATCTTGCATAGTAATTGATGTTATTTTAATTTCTCATTTGCCCAGTCCATAAACCGTGCTTATTGTTCCTTTTTCTATTTTTTTAATAATATTAAATGCAACAGAAATCCACTATATCTCGTTGTTATATTTGTGGTATATCTATTCTCGAAGGCCCTATGGATTCAAATGGACCTAGGGAGGGCGTTTCAAAGTGGGCCGGTAAGTTTCTATCTTGAACATAGGCATAAGCAAGGATTAAAATATCCGTTGATTAGTCAATATATCTATTGATAGTATCTGTAAATTGGAGAGTTTGAGAGCATCAATTAATCTCAATTTGAAGACATACTCTAATATTAAGATCTATAATTTATAATTTAGTTTGAAAGTAAAAATAACTTAATTATTAATTTAAATCATTTTTATAATTTTTTTTCTTACTTTGGGAAGTAGTATGTGTCATGGTTCTTTGTTTGCCGCTGATATTTGTTGTGAAATTCTATGGCCTAACATTTTACAACAATATATGGTTTTCATCAGTAATACATAATCCCATGGAGTGTGAACATGTTTTCGGACATGGTTTGAAATTGTTCTTGCGGACAGTAGCGCTTTAATTTTACGTGTTTTTGGTTATGATTTTGCTGATTTTGGCTTGTGCGTCTCGCATTTTTGAGCAGTTGGTCGGACTTCTTTCCATTTCATCTCAGTTGCTTCCATCTGTTATGAACCTATTTAAAACACTTGCTGAACAAGCTTATGTATATACAAATCCCCAACCAACAAGACCCTCAAACTCCCAGAGTTTCCGTAGCCAGACAATTCAATCAAATCCTGATACTAATACAGTTCTTGAGCCATCAGCTGCAACCAATGTTGAGTCGTCGTTGGTATCATCCAATGTTGACTCATGCTCTGACAGCGAAATGGAATACTCAAGCCCAAATTGGCAGACTAAAAGCCTCCTACAAGCTGATCGAATCTAATGAATGTTCCCTGAATGTAAGTATTGATGTACATGGGTATCAGAATTACTTTGGAATGGAAGTCCTCTAAAGTTGGAATTGGTGCACGTTATAAACAGTATGATCTATATCTTAGTACACAATGTAATACGTGTAATATGTCCTTAACTATGCAAATTATAGATATATATATAAACAACTTTCTGTTTTAAGGGAATGGATCCCATAAATGCATGAACCTAGTTGACCAAGCCATAGTAAGCAAAATTAATTGACATATGGTATTGTTCATGATGAAGAGGTTTGTGATTTGAATTCTCCAAATACTCAACTTTGCATAGTTCATTGCATGTATTGGTCTATGTGGTTTTTTATAACTCCAATTGAATTAAAATTAGAATTTTGATTTAAAATGTTTAATACATTTAACTTTTTCATGTGCATAAGATATTAATTTAATTTGCGTTTGACGTTTTGAGTTGTTTATCTCTTCCTCTATTGTTTTCAATTTATTTCATAAATAATTATTAATTTTTCTAATACTTTAGTGGGATTGTTGGAGAAGAATACTTTTATTTAAGTATTTCGAGATAGGATTAGAATTTGATACGATTATTAGTTTGTAGTTTTAATCGACAAACTTTAAAGTTTAGAGGTATAATTAAATTGATATTTATTTTAAATGTTTCTTAAAAGTTTTAATTTAATTTTAAGTAGTTTGGGATTAGTTTCAATTTAGTCCATTAGCCGAACATTTAGTTTGAAAATTTCTATTTGGTTCTGTACTTTTACTTTACTTTTCCACTTGTAAATTTAACAAAATATTACTAGGGACATTGCAAATCTAGCAACCACTTTTAACTTTTACTACATTTGCAAAACTGAGTTATTGCAAATTATCAGCTTTGTTGTTGGCTCGCAGATATACTAAATATTTTTGTTACTTATTGAAAATTCTTTTTTTTTCTTTTTAATTTGATAATATAATTTAATAACCTGTGAGATTTTAATCAAACCATTTAAACCGAATTGAAACTTCTTGAATCATGGAGATGAAATTGAACCTAAACTTAGACCAGACAAACCATAGAAATCAATTTTATAATTAATCTATTTATCACAACCATCTATCAATTTTACATGTAAAAAATTCTGCCATTAAATAGTCAACAAACTTCTATCACCATAACATAACATTTCAATAATATGTTTAGATATTATTTTATATATATACATTGAGTTTCTTAAAAGTATTACATTATAATTATAATTAGGGAAGAAGATTCAGCCCTACAACTTAAAAAAAAAAGAAAAAACAACATCACCAAACTGCTTGAGCTATGCTCAGGTCGGCATACACAAAAGTAACGTAAGTAGTATATAAGTAGTGATCAAGATAGCAAATGGCCAACAACCAAGTGAAAGCCAAATTGACAAAATAGGGTAGACAAAGAAAAGCAAAACTAACTAAATCTCCACGGAAATGGGATTTTGGGGAAATAATAGTAGTATGATATATCACCACATTGAGTCTCCCATGGCTTGGTCCACAACCATATCCATCTCAAAGATGGGCCTGGATTGTGAGCCCATGAGCCTTGATGAGGGTGACCCACTATTACTTGGGCTTGTTGGGCTTAGCCCATAGTTTGAAAATGATGCTGTCTGACGCACCCTTAGGTGGACCACCTCGGCTTGAGCCAAAGCCAGCTGAGTTTGGAGGGCGTCTATCTGCTGCTGCAGAGACGATATTGCTCCGACGCACCCATACACCGGGTCGCGCACTCGAGCATTTGCTTCATACACCAAACTGCTCACTGCATCTCCACGTTGGTGAACTGGCAACTCCTGCAATGTTCACAATAACATCAATTTTTTTATTTTTTATTAAAGAGAAATATATACATGAGAATAAGAAGATTTAAACTTGTGAAATAGAATTTTGTTTAGCCGTGGTGTCATCGGAGAATTGTTTTTAACCTACAAGTTAGATCAGAATCTTCTTATAATAAAATAGAATATCATGGTTAAATTAAATTTTAACTTTAACTTCATATTGTTTTATTTATGAACTTCCTCCCTTATTTCGGGTTTACATCTCTAATTTTTTAAATATTGTTGTGTAGTTAGTTAACTTTCAAATATTTTGTTTTAGGCCCTAAAGTTTGCAATGAAAAAAAAAAAGAAAAAAACCTTCTCAACTAATCTTAGACATTTAAGCCAGGTTTAGTAGCCATTTGGGTTTTCATTTTTGGTTTTTGAAAAATAATCCTATTTATTTTGAATTTTTTATAATGATTTACATATTTCTTAAATAAAAGAGTTGAATTTCTAGCTAAATATTAAAAAAAAAAAGTATTTATTTTCATTTTTTTTTAATTTTCAAAACTTGAATTAATTGTCAAAAACATTGGTTAAAAATATAGTTAAACAAAGTGGAGAGTGGTTATAGATTTAATTTTTTAAAAATATCAAATGATTATTAAATAAGCATCAGTAATTAGAGGAATAAACAAATAACATGTTTTTATCATAAATTTTTGTTAAAAATTTTAAAGAAAATATGTGGCAACATGCAAATTAATTGTTTATTTTATAAAGTAAACAAATATTGGAAGGTAAACAAACAAACTAAAATTTAGACCAAAATTCTAGTGGTCAATATTATAATATATTCTAAGTTCAATTGTATTATAAAAAGTTAAGAGGGTATGGTAGTTTCTAATTTGGTTTTTATTTGTTTGTTGTCCCTCCACAAACAAGCAAAAGGGGTCGGTGGCTCCCCACAATTAACCCAAAAAGTCCATATAAAACATTTTTTCCCTTCTTTTTTAGCTAAATTAAATATATGTTTTTTTTTAAAAAAATAATAATTAAAATATAATATAGAAAAATTATCTTAAATGACAAAATTGCTGAAAATATTTACAACTAACCGCAAAATACATAGTCTATCTGCATTAGATTGCGATAGATTACTATCTGTGTCACGATAGTAGTCTACTGCAATCTATCGGGATCTATCGCACATACACAGTAAAATTTTGCTATATTTATAAATATTTTGCTTCTTTTTTTATATTTAAAAAGAACCCTTAAATATATGTTTTTTTCCTCTAACAACCAGAAATTTATTAATTAAACTTTTTTTAAAAAAATCACATCATGTACAAGGCAAATTGGGAGAAAAGGTTAAAAGCTAAAATCCAAATGGCATGTGATTTGAGATAATTTATTTAAAATTTTAGATCTGAAAATTAATTAATTTATCAATTGTAGTCTCCTTTAATGGCCTAAGTTGACCTTAAATTTATTAATTAACTATATTCTCTTCTTACTAGCTTTTTATGGAAAAATTAATTCATTTTATACATTTTCTTAACCAAACTAACATATTTTTCTAAAAAATAAAAATAAAAATAAAAAATAAAATTCAACATGTTAGCAACTTATTTTTTTTCATTTCTTATAAACTAAAATTATATGTTATTATAACTGAAGTTCTTCATTTTAATTAGTTATAAGTACAATAAGATTTCCGTGATTTTCATTTGTTGCCAACTATGTCTTGATTTAACGTGTGTATTAACTTTTTTAAACTAATAGAAGGGTACATGTTTACAAATTTGTAATCAAGTAGGTTTCTAAAGTAATAGCCAAAGTTATAAGGTTGCTTTTGTAATTTCATTAATTTGTTTGGTCTACATCATGAATTTGGCTTGAAACCAACTCTTTTTTCAAAGAGTTGTTTGAATTTTTTTTTTTAAAGAAAAAAAAAAAAAGAAATTTTGATGCTTTTCTTAAATGAAAAGACACACCTTTTTGTATTTTCCACAACAATATTTTATTAATTAATTAACGGTCGCAATGAAAGGTTATACCGTTAAAGTTGATAGCAATAGCCACCATTTTCTTTTCTTTAAAATTTCTTAATTAAAAAGAAAGAAATAATCTTATTTAAATATATTAATTATATATTTAGTTATTATATATTGAACACATTTGATTCTTGTATTACTTTGAAACTTTTAAAACTCCAATTACATCCCTGACATTTGAATTATATTATTATTTTATTTATTTTGGTGATTGATTCCTTTATAGTTATTAGCATGTGATAGTAACTCAACTACAATTTGTCAACATTTTCACAATAGAATTAACAATAAAGTTCTAAAATTTGTCAACATTTTCACAATAGAATTAACAATAAAGTTCTAATGTCAAAATGAGCATAGTTTGACTCACATCAGACATATAATATCAATTTCAAATGTTAGATCTCCACTTCGCTATAATGTCAAAAAAAAAATCTATATATAATCTAAAAATTCTTAGAGTTTAATAAATATCTAGGGAGAAAAAATCTCTATTTTGTAACAATAAATGACAACAAATAAATCAAAGTTTTTTTTAATTTTTAATTCAACAATATAAAATAAATAAGAGATTCAAACATTTAAACCTTTTAGTTATGTATATATATTACTTTTGATAATTAATCTTTTGACATCTGTCCGAAAACACTGCAGCCAAACCAAAGAGTCATGATAAAGTTAGAATAGTTTTGGTCAAAGATTGTTGCAAAATTCCTAAACCACTTTCATACACTGCCCAAGAGAAACCCAAAAAGAGAAAAAAAAAACCATTTAATCAAACCTTTTTTTTTTAATTCAACAATGATAATGATAAGACTCCAACTCATAACATTATTCTAAGAAATGATAAGTTAACACGAACATAACTCAACAATAATTAACATTCCTTCCTTCTTTTAAAATCATATATTTAAATTTTCATACTTCAATTATAATAATAAAAAAAAAAAAAAATTAGAGAAAGACAATAAAAAAAACATGAACATATCCATTGATAAACTAAAAAAATAGAGGTGGGGTTTAGAGGAAATTAAGAAAGAAAGGTGGTAAGTTAGTTAATATGTGTTTTAGGTAATTAATGGTAGTAACTTAAGTTATAATTTAAGAGTGAAAAAGAAGAGAGATGACCTGGAGCATTTTGTTGACATTGCTAGCACCAAAAACCTTATGAACATTGGCAAACTTATGAGGTTGGTCTGCTGGAAAGTATGGAGCAAATACACATTCCTCTCCACACCTTCTTCTCAGCAGCTTGCATGCTGCACATGGCGCTGCTCCTGTTCCTCCTTGTTTCCTTCCATTCTCCGTCTTCATCCTCGTCCTCTCGTTTCCCGACACGTGCGTGCCACGACTCTCTCTCTCTGCCCTTTTGTAAACAATAGGAATTTTGATCCACAATTGGACACTGCCCCCCTCTACTCCTTCATCCTCTCACTCACACACACACTCTCTCTCTATATATATATATAAACTAGCCACACCAAACACCTAGACTAGAAAAGAAAAAGAACAACATGATCTTTTGGTGGGACCTCCCTCTTTTTTTTTTTTCTTTTTTAAAATTTGAATATTTTGAATTACTATTTGATGTGTGACAAACTTTTTTTCTTCCTGGTAAGAAGTGTAGAAAAATGAGTATAGTCTAAACTGCATAACCTTATGATATTATTTAAATATTACTGCTTTTAGTTTCTATACTTTTAAGGTAATAGTTGGGTGTATCCCCTCACATCATTCACACACAAAAAAAAAAAAAAAAAAATTAAAAATATATTCCGAAATAAAATAGGAAGAACGTGACACATGACAAATTATAATTGGATAATTATTTAGTGAGATGTACAAAGATAGGTATTACCCAAGTTGCACTTTTCTACTTTTAAAACTTTTGTTCGTTTTCATCCGTGTAATTTTAAGAAAGAACTATTTAACTTTTGAAGAGTATATAAACCAAAATGAAACCGATTTATTATTATTATTATTTAGGAATTAAATTGTGAGTTAATGTGAAAAGAGAGAGAGAAGAAGCTGGCGTGAGGGATCCTATCTGATTAGATTAGGTTAGATTACTTTAGCCACATTGATTTTGTTTTTTCTTCTACTTTTGTTATTTTTATTTTAATTTTAATTTTTGAAAGGAGGGAGGTGGAGGTCGGGGTTGGGGTTTCATTTTCTTTTTCTTTCTACATTAACATTATGATGTATTTGCATGCGGTGGATTACTTTGTTTATATATATATATATTATTTCTAGTTTCGGTGGTTACACTTTATTACAAATATTATTTTAATTCAATTTTTGTACACATAATTATACCCAATAATAATGAAACGCGTCGTTTTGAGTATTGTGCTGTGGAAAGACATGAAAGGCTCATAAAATAGATGACCCCTCCAATGAGTGACTGACTTAGACAACCAAACAAACCTTTTTTTTCTTTTTATTACAAAATATGTGAGTGCAAATTTTAGTATCTTACGCTAGTTGAATCATACTTATGTTAGCAACAAATAAAGTTTTACTTTTATTTTTTGTTTTAAAAAATTAATCCTACGTTCTTATGATGAATGTCGATTTTATTTAAAAAATATTTGTAAACTTGTAAATATGATTTGTGTTTGGTTTATTCTTCTAATTTCATTCTCATTGTTATATCAACTAATGTACTTTATATTTTGTATATAAATAATATATTTGATATATTTTATAGGTTAAAAGTTATTTTTAGTCCTTAAACTTTCATAAAAATAACGATTTAGTTCCTAAATTTTGATTTGTAACAATTTAGTCTCTGTACTTTCAATTTTGTAACAATTTAGTCTTTATATTTTAGAGTTTTGTAATAATTTAGTCCCTAATGTAGAAATTATTGTAAAAATTTAATAAGACTTCTTGCATAAATAAACAGATAAACTCAATATTTTTACAAATTACATAGTCTACATCATAAAATAATAAAAATTGACACCTAGTTTTGATGATTTTTTCTATGTTAGGGTAGTAATTGTTACCAATTTACAAGTACACGGACTAAATTGTTACATACTAAAGTTTAGCGACTAAATTGTTACAAAATTGAAAGTACAAGGACTAAATCGTTACAGACTAAAGTTTAGGAACCAAATTGTTACTTCTAAAAAAGTATAGGGACCAAAAATATTTTTAACGTATTCTGTATTTTGTATATTAGTTGTACATTAGATCTATTTTATATTTTGTCTATCAATCAACTATATATATTGTATTTCGTATATCAATCACGTATCTAGTATATCAAATATACATATTTTGTATGTAAGTCAACTGATATATCCAATATTGTATCAAAATTCATTCAAAGTTTATTTTAAATAATATACATTAATGTATCAATAGTATACCCATACTTATTTTTTTTTTTTTTAAAAAAAGCGTGATAAGTATACTAATCTATACTTAAAATTCATGAGTGTATTAGTTTCTAATCTATACTTAAAATTTACATTTTCTGAACGTGAATTGATATACTAATGATAAACTTGATATACATTTTACATTGTCTTTAGTGACTCATGTAAAGCATACTCTTTAGTTTCAATCTAGGCTTCTCCTAAATTGTGATTCCATGACATTTAAAAACTATCACAACTAAAATTTGCAACTGTTATTTTCAATCATTGTATCACCTGTAAAGGTATGGGCATCAATGATAGTTTTTGAAAAATGTCATAATTAAACTCTTAATGACAATAAATAATCGTCAATAAAGAATAATTACTGACAATGATAAACTGTCATTGTCAGGTTTACCATGACATGTTATCATTTCTATAAATTAACTAAAAATTGGCTTATTTTGTAGCACCATGATCGACGATAGTTATAAAATGTCAAAAAAGAATACATAGTGACATTTCTTTCTTGGCAAGAATATCTGAACCATGATATTTTTTTATTGTTAATGAATATCTAAACCATGACAAATTTTTTTATAGTTGTTTCTTTGAACCATGTCACTTATGATTTCCATAATCGATTAATCCTATTTAAACACAATAACAACACAAAATGTGAGTTCCCCTCACCTTCACTCAAAGTGATTTCCAATACGCTCATAAGTAAACAATCTAGTTTAAACGACTATAGGACACCCTCAACAGCAAGGAAGGCAAAGATTATTATAAATAGTGCATACGGGTATGTTTTTTAAAAAACTCTAAAAGTCTTAACACATACTTTTTTCTCATTTAAATGGACTAACTCTAAAAATAAACAAGACAACAATATATAATATGACTCAACCTTGAGAAGATTTTCTAGAAAGGAAAAAATATTCTCTACAAGAAGAGGAAAGTAGGCCACCAAGTCTGCACTACACAGTGACAAATAATTAAGGAAAAAATTCTTCAGTCAGAATTTGCATGGCATGGCATGGCATGGAACATGATGCTTGACATAATACAAGACATATTATAAAACATGTTGCTCAAGTTTTATCTATAATAAAATCAGCCAATCCACATTACAATAACAATGGCTTTTTTCAAACACAATTGAGAAACTTAGTTAAAGAATGACTTTGGGGCATTTGGAGCACTTTAAACTTTTTTTTTTTTTTTTTGGTTAAGCACAATAAAATTAGAGGTTTGTATTTATTTGGTCTCTAAACATAGTGTTGGACCGGAAACAAAAACTGAGGCCCAAAAATAAAATGCTGAAGCCCGAAATTGAGAGTGGCTTGAGGTAGGTGTATCGAAAGGATGAGAAAAAGCCACGCCAATGTCTTGAATGTAATACAAGTGGAATGCCTTGTCTGCAAGGAAAAATTGAAAGAAGCAAAATTGATTGTGAAACTTTATTTCTCTCTGTTTCTGATTCTCTCTCGCAGCCCTAACCCTTCTTCGAGTTTCAATGGTGTTTTGAGGTTGAAAATTGAAAGAAAACTTGCTGCATGAATGAAATAAAGAAAGGGAGGAAGAAGAAGATAATGAACACACAAGATTTACATGGTTTGGCCAATAATGCCTACATCCACGAAGGAAGCTTGCAGATAAGTCTTTATTTCTCTCTTGTGTAAAATAATTTCTATTTCTGATTTGTATTTATAACTTATACAAATCAGTTACAAGATGTTACTTTTTGTTGTAACAAAAAGAAATAAAACTTATAGTTGGATTCACACATTTTTTTTAAAAAAATTTTTACACATAGCTAAATGATCAATATAAGTTAAATTACAAGTTTACTCCCTAAAATTTGAGTTGTGTCCCTTTGGTCTCTAAAACTTTATGAAGTGTCTAATATATAGGTCGTTAACTTTTAATTTTAGGTATTCGACATATTTGAAATTCTTAGAAATTATTTGATCTATTAGATGTAAATTGGTTAAATTACAAATTTGATCCCTACGGTTTGAAGAAATTAGAATTTAGTCCCTATAGTTTTAAAATTTAGAATTTAGTCCCATATGATTTGATAAAATCTCATAAATAATCTCTATGGTTTGATAATTAAAATCTTCATTAATAGTCTTAGGGACAATTTAAGAAGGCTTTATCAAACCATATTGACTAAATTATTTTAATTATAAACTATAGAGACTAAATTCTCTCTCCAAACCATAGAGACTAATTCTTTTTCCAAACCATAGGGACTAAAATTTTAATTTAATCATGTAAATTTGAATATTATGTCTAACGAGAACCCTAAAATTTCAATTTTGTGTCAATATATATATCTATGACTATTTTTAAAAATTTTCGAAAATATGGGGACTAAATTTTAATTTTTGGAAGTTCAGTAACCAAATAGACACAAATCTCCTAATTCAAGAATTACATTTATAATATAGGCTAAATTATAGAAAGCACCCTTGAACTTTGTACTTTTGTTTAAAACATATCCTTGAACTTCCATTTTTTTAATTATACCCTTAAACTTTATAAAAATTGATAAATAAAATACCCTTATCATTAGTATGTGGACAGAAACCATTAGACCTCCTTTCAAAGTTACCTCTGAGATTTCAAAAATTATATTCGTACCCTTGGCTTTAAAACAAGTTTTTAAAAAAATGCTCTTATCTTTAGTATATGGATAGGAACCATTTATCTACACTTAATCACCTTCCTAAGAGAATTGAATACCCCCATTCAATTAAGGTATATAAGCTAGAAAGATGAAAAGAATCATGGAACTACTAAGAGAATTGAATCCCAATGGAAGCGTGCAACCACGTTCTTTGATTTCTTGAAAGAATTAAAAATACAAGAATAAAAAGAAGGTTAAACACCATACCTCTGCCGATCCACAACTAGAACAAAAAAATCCTCTCCTCAAACCACTAAGCTCCTATTCACAATCTTCCTCTTTCCATGAGATCTTCCTTGCTATGACTCTGGCAAGGATTCGACTTGTGGGAACTACTTTTGAAAGATGAGAGGGAATGGGGAAGAAGAATCTTTAGAGAACTGTCCTTTAAAAAATTGGGAGAATTTTTCTTGTAAGAAACTCTGCAGAATGATTGTAGAGATTATGTTTTAGAGTCACCCATAAGGGCTCCTTAGTGCCCTATTTATAGAACTCTATTGGGTTACTAATCTTATTAGGATAAATTATCTGCAGAGATTTTAAATTAAATATGTAATAATATCTCATATTAAAAGATTTTAAATATTTAGATCATATTTAAATATTATTATTATTTTTTTTTTGCAGACTTTCATTAATTTGAATGACATTCAAATAAATTAATTATCCCATAATCTATTTAATTTGAATCTTATTATAATTTATTTATTTGAATAAATTAATTCTCCATATTATAAAGTTATAATTTTGAATCTCATTTAAATAAACTTTAAACTTTATAATTTTCCAATACAATTAATATTTTCCCTCATAAATTTGAACATTTCAAATTTTTCTTTCAACATGTTTGATCTTTGTTAGTCCGTGGTGAGCTAGCAAGGAGACCTTATGGACCGACATATTAGAAGCTCCAATGAATTACCGTTTTACCCCTTTAATTACATCTTACTCCTTAAGTACCACTGATTCCTCTAATGAGCAATGTATTCATAGTCCTACCATGAACAAAGTCTCTATTGAGCCAATGAGAGGGCATGTACCCTTTGTTCAAGACCCGAAATCAGCACTTAGGGGAACTACTTATCTACTTACCCTAAAGGCGGGAATGAGTGAATTTCATTTTGTATAATTATGTTCCCAACTCCCCACTCGGTCTCGTCCAAAAATGATATGTTTATTGAGTTGGCAACTCCGACCATTCTCACCCATACAAATTAAAGAATAAGCCCTCACAGGTAGGAGTCCATAACTCAATTAGGATTGAGATTGAGTTGCATATGATTATCCTATGAAATATTAATCTCTCCAGTCAACGACATTACAAAGAGAGATTAAGTATTTTGCAGTTTCGTCTTATACAATCTCATTGCATTAGATCTCATCATTTGTAATATTTACAACATTTATAACACTTACAAGGTGGGCCGTATCCATAGTGTTACCAAGATAAGACACCAAACCTTAATCGTCCATATATTATAGACCTTTTAGGTTATTACTTGAACATTATCCACTATATGTCCACTACATTTTGTTTAAGTCTCATGAAATAACATTGGATTTTTCCCGTAATGGATAACTCATTATTGCATATTTAAAATAAGCATTTATTATATCAACTAATTAATTAACTACGAGACTTTAAGGCATAAATCCCAACAGTTTTAACAAAGTTGTACTTTAGTAGTCGAGTGTGTGCTAACACGTTGTTTGAGTTTAGCATACAAAAAGGGGCATGGAAAATTATTAGGTAATAATTTTGAAGACAACTCAAGATAACTTCAAAGGAATTGACTATACGAATAGGAAAAAAATTCTTTTTTCTAAACGTTAATAGTATTAGTGCAACTGTTGTAAGTTTAGTACTATTTTTAAAACGAGGTACTAACGATTTATGTCTATATATTCTAACAGTAAAGGTATTTTTAATTTTTTTAAAGTTTAGGTACTATTGAAATTTTTGAAAATTTACGAGTATTTTTTAACTAAACGTTCTAATGATTTTCATAAAATACTAATAACTCTAATGTTTGTTTCCTTTTTATAAAAAATTTAAGAATATTATCGAAACCTTTCAAAGTTAAAAGATATTAGCCTATAATTTAACCATAAATTTATATACTAATAATGGCAACTTTGTTTGTTAGTAGAGGCATAAAGCAAATAAATTAGGAATATTATATGAGCAAAGCATATTTTTGAAAAGGGAGTCTAGATCATACTAAAGTAATTCTCATGTCTCATATTTCAAAATAAGGAAGTTGAAAATAAGCATCACTAAAGAATATATTGCATGTTTTACATCTGCCTTTAAAATGCATATATGAGAATTTCAATGTTTCTTCTTTCTTCTTTCTTCTTTCTTCTTCTTCTTTTAGTTCACCATCATGAAGAGATACGAAACTTTAAACATTTCTTAGTTAATATTACATATTTTAGTGGGTCGAGGTATATTTAAATTAGCAACACAATTTTCTCTTTAACTTATATATCATTTTTCTTTTTTTCTTTTAGGGAGTGCCACTCTTAAAGAGACACTCAATTTTCTTTATATATATATATATATATTATGGAGAGACACATTCAACTTTTTTATATATATATATATATATTTTAACTTATTCCCATTAAAACTTTATTTTTTTTACCCAATTTTCTTTTTCTTCTTAAACTAATTTTTCTCTTTTAATGTAAAAAATCACATTATATATCTAATTCACATTCAAAGAGAGATTTTTCTTTTCATGGTACCTACCTTCCACTTTTTTTTACTCTTTTATCTCTAATAAGAAATTTTAAAAAAAATGCGTGTTTTTTTATTTACTTTTAATGTGAATTAGTTAGAGATAAAACAGGGGAAAAGTGAATGGTAAGTTTTTGCCTAACATGAATTTTTAATTTTTTTCTCTTTCAATGTGAATTAGAGATAAAATGTGTTTAAAAAAAAAAATCTAATATCTTATCATATAACATGAATGATAGGATGAGACTTTTTTTTAAAAGAAAATTTCGTGTATATTAGAGATAAAATGTATATATGTATTTTTTAATGTGAACTAGTTAGAAATAAAATGGGGAGAAAAAGGAAGGGTAGGTTTTTAGATATATATATTTAAAAATCTATTAGAGTTAAAATGTGATTTTTTTTTTTCAAAAAAACTATTATCATTAACTCTAATAGAATTGTTTTACAAAAAAAATATCTAAAAACCTACCTCCACTTTTTTCTCTATTTTCTCTCTAACTAATCCACGTTAAAAATAAATTTAAAAAAACGTACATT
>QLSR01000164.1:324564-342247 GCA_031780015.1 Citrullus colocynthis
AAAAAAAAAAAAAAAAAAAAAAAAGGAAAACGCACTACTTAAAAATAATTTTTTTAAAAAGAAGGTTGAATGCGTCTCTCCCTAAAAGACAAGAAAAAAATGGCCTGATTTCCCTAAGTTTTTTTTTCTCAAAACTACCCATTTTTCATAATTTTTTTTTTCAAAAACTACCCTATCTATCCAATTAACCCTGAATTTCACATTCAATTGGATTTTTTTTTTCTTTCATGAAAATCAAATAAAAATATCCATACGGTGTATTTAATTAATTATAAAAAATACATGTATAGTATGAAATTGACACAACTTTATATATATAAAAAAAAAGACACAGAAATTGTCAACATAATGTAATTCAACGATGTCGATTAAGACATGAAGGTGAAGGTTTAAACTCATATCCTCCGATGTTTTTTACTTAAAAAATGACACCTTATGTTCTTGTTAAATTCTTTAGAATTATTCAAAAACTAATTAATTCAAATAGTTGATTTTATGCCTTGATCAAATTTAATTTTGTTCTCGATTTTGATTGAATTCTTGTTTAAAATTAGTGAGTATTTGAGATTTTTACTAAACTTTTAATTCTTGCTTAAAATTAGTGAGTATTTGGGATTTTTACTAAGCTTTCAATTCTTGTTTAAAATTAGTGAGTATTTGGGATTTTTACTATGCTTTTAATTCTTGTCTAAAATTAGTGAGTGAATTTAATGCATAATTGAATGGATGATAAAAATTGTTGTTTAGTGTAGAGTTCATTTTCATAAAACTAAAACTTATTAGAGTGAATGATTGATATATGTTGTTAAGTTTTAGATTAAAATTTGACTTTTCTTATGTATAAAATAGAAAATATGCATTTTCTCCCTAGAGGTAAGAGATTTGTAATATTTCTTTGAGTTGTTAGAAGCTTCGGATCTTCACACTTTCATCTGTATTATTAAATTTCGAAAAAAAAATGCAAAATATTGAAGTTAGTTTTGTAATTGTGCACATTAATATTATTTATAAGCGCTTTGCATAAAATTAAGTTTGACTAGTCATAACTTTGTTAATACTCACGAGTTGTACAATAAATTTAACTATAATGTTTTTTCTTTTTTGAAATTCTATCAATTTTGTATTACACAATTGTTCTATAATTCGTGGAAGGGAATATTAATTATTTTAATGATTTTTCTTATGACAATTTATAAGATGTTATACGTTTAAGTTGTCGAGTGATTGTCATATTTATCCAAGTTTGAGTTACATGTTAATGAAATTGGAAGTTTATAGTACAAAGTTGTACAACTTGATAAGTTTAAAGGTAGGAAATGATGGTATTGACATGTGTTTCGTCTCTTGAGGTTTGTGGTTCAATTCTCACCCCAAAATTATTATAATTAAGAAAGAAGTAGAAATTGATTACATAAATTAGAATAAAATGGAATAATGGAATACAAGTTTTAGATTTCTTTTAGAGTTGTTTTCAAATATAGCAAAATTAGCCAAAATGTTTACAAATATAGAAACTTTATTGTCTATCAGTGATAGACTGCGAGAGACTTTTATCGATTAGTTATAGAAGTCTATTTGTGACACCCTAACCTTTGACCTAGTTGCTTATGAGATATAAAGAGAAGAAATTAGGGTAAAGGGTGTAAAGTTGAAAAAACAAACCTGTGAAGTTAGAAAAATTTTATGGTGGAAAAACTAGGGTTGTGGAGTAAGCCAGAATTTGGTTAAAGTGTTATTTTGGTCAAGTGTTAGATTTTGGAAGTAAATTGGACTTTTGGAAGTAGTTTGGACACTTCAAAAGGTTGAAAAGGCTTTTGGAAGATGTAAGGAACTTTTCCGGAAGAAGTCCAAATTTACAGGAAAAGTCAACGAAAGTTACCGGCAAAAGTCAACGGAAGTTACCAAGAAGTCAACTTATTGGGAAGAAGAGGTTACTGGGAAGAGGAACTTACCGAGAAGCAATTTTCAGGAGTTGAACCAGCGAAACTTATTAGGATTGAACCGACGGAACTTACCGAGAAGAAAAGGCGAAAGGCTGAACCGCCAAAAAATACCGAAAAATTACACTGAAAAATTGGACTGAACCGTCAAAACTTATCAGGAAACCGGACTAGAAAAGTGAACTGGTAGAACTTTATGGGAATTGTTGAACCGGCAGAACTTTATGGGAAAAGTGGTAGAATGCAATTTTCTTCATTTTGGCCGAAATTTCTGTGTTATGCGGTGGAATTTTGGATTTTTACACTTCAAAAGAGTGAGGTGTTGAGCTGCATGTTGAGAAATTCATGCGAATTTGATGTGTTTTGATGCATGAAGCCTTAAACATGCAAATTGACAAATTATATGTGAAGTGTCAGCAATTTGGTGAAGTTCACTGCTTTTAAATAGGTTCAATTGGGAAGGAATTTTATTGTAAGCAGCTGAGAGAGTTATTTTGGAAAGAGAGAAGGAGAGAAAGAAAAAGAGAAGAAAGAGAAAAGAGAGAAAGAAGCTTGCTTGCCGGGAGGAGCTAAGGGAAGCATTTAGTTCGTAAGGAGGCAGGACAAGTTGTGAGTAATTGAATTTCATTTAAAATGATTATTACTCTCGATGTTTATGGAATATTCGATTTATTACAAAATACGAGATTTATGGTTGTGAGTAATGGAATTTCTTTTAAAATGATCATTACTCTCGATACTTTGGAATATCCGATTGAGATTTATGGTTGTGAGTAACACAACTTCATTGAAAATGACTATGACTCTCGATGTTTCTGGAACATTCAGTTTATTACAAAATATGAGATTTATGGTTTGAAAAACTTTATTTCGATAAATGATTTATTCACTCGATGTTTATCGAATGCCTGGTTTATATTTTTGATATTTCTAGAAAGCTCGATTTATTACAAAATATAAGATTTCTGGCATAAGTTGAATTTCATAAGCATGTATTTCTTCAATTGTTTTGAACAAGCTCTTACATAGTTTTGAGCATGATGCTCTGGAATTCCGAGCTTTTGTGAAAAACATGTTGTTGAAAAATACTCTGGAACTTCTAAGAAATTGTTAAACTTGTGTTTATAAAAGATTTAACTTGCTTTTATTTGAAAATGGTCCCCAATGCCAAAGGACTAGGAGAAGGCACCTGGGCAATCTAAATATGGTCTCTAATGTCGAAGTACTGGGAGAAGGCATTAGACAGCCTGAATATGGTCCCCAATACCGAAGAACTGGGAGAAGGCATCTGGGCAGCTTGGATTGGTCCCCAATGCCGATGGACTTGGTGAAGGTATATAGGCAGCCTGAATTATAATTCCTATGTCCACATAGAGGGAGATTTTTTGTTGTTGTCTTTAGATTACTCCACTCAACTAAGATTATTCGACGTTGGGTATGATGAGATTATTCCATCTCAACTAAGGTTGTTTTCGACGTTGAGTTACTCCGCCTCAACTAAGGAAAAATTCTTTCAAGCATATACAAATATTTATAAGCTTTAAATGCTTTATGATTTGATTTACGAGCATGATTTCATTGGGCTTTTAAGCTAGGAATGGTTTTTATATACAAATGTTTATATGCTTTCAATCAAGAACGGTTTTCAAAACTTGTTACTCATTGGGCTATTTAGCTCATCCTTTCAAATGTTTTCCAACTTTCCAGGTAGCGAGCGAAACCGGGGTGCTTAGCTTACTCGTGAAAACTCGTTTGAGTTTGCTGTTTAAGTTTTGGACTTGTAAATATTTATACTTAAATCTAGCATTGTACATATTAATGTCTAAGGAGTGGTGGTAATGTGTAAGACTTTGTTGTATCTTAATAAAGGTTTAATTTTGAGATTATTATTTATGGCTTGGATGTGACGATTATCATTTGTGGCCTGGATGTAAGATATATTTTTGTACTTGGTTGATTTGTTGAAGAAAGTTAAGTTGACAGTGGATGTTGTGAGGAGTCAATGTCTGTCATCCTCACGCCTCTTTTCGGGTTAAGAGGGTAACTCGGGAGGGGGTATGACACTATCGCTGTCTAATAGACAGTAAAATTTTTCTATATTTGTAAATAAATATTTTTTTAGTTATAATAATTTCTCTTTCTTTTATCCAAATAATTTTTTAGATTTCCAAAATGTAGCATGAGTCATGGTTTTACCACTGGCTAAATGAATATATTGCCGAGCTTTATACTTTTCTTTTTAATTGTCACTTAACTTTATACTTAAAAATATTTTAACACTAAACTTTCAAAAGTTTCAATAATATTCTTAAACTTTTAAAAAAACAAATTTGATTACCATTTGTTTTGGAAGAAAACTGTTAGTACTTTATTTCAAAAATACCTTTGAACTTTCAAAATTGCAATAAAATTCCTAAATAGTTGAAAAGTTCAAGAATACCCTTATTGTTAGTGTACGGACAGAAACTATTAATACCTCGTTTAAAAAATATCCTTGAAATTTCAAAAGTTACATTAATACTCTTAACCTTTCAAATTTTTGTTTTAAATGCACATACTATTATTATAGTGCGCAATTTATTTAAAGTTATCTTAAATACCCTTATTGTTAGTGTATAGACAAAAATCGTTAATACCTCGTTTCAAAAATATCCTTGAAATTTCAAAAGTTGCATTAATACTCTTAACCTTTCAAATTTTTGTTTTAAATGCACATACTATTATTACAGTGATCAATCTATTTAAAGTTATCTTGTGTGGGAAAATATCAATTTCAAAGCAACTTATATAGATACCCTCTTTTTCCATATAGTGACTCTCATTTTTCTCCCATTTTCTCCAATTTGTCCAATTCTTACACCAAATTTTCTCGACAAACAAATATAAACTAAAACTTCAAGTTAAAACATAAAATCCGGCAAAATATTACAAAATATCACAAAATTTCAAATTAAAAAGCTTCCCTTAAAACTCGGTAAATCAATAAATAACCAAATAAAAAAGGACCAACAAAGGAATATTATCTCGATCATGAAGAATTTTCTGAACTAACCATAATAAAAGTTTAAATGGCAGAAAAAAAAAAACAAACAAATAAACAAAGTCTTCCTTACTAAAAGTTTGTTAATACACATATTTTCTTCTTTTCTCTCCTACTAGTTGTCCTCAAAATTATGATTCAAATCTCAAATCTCAATATGTCTATAATTTTCAATGTATCGTTCTTTTTGTGTATTAAACTCAAACAACATATTAACGCACAATCAACTACTAACGTACAACCTTATTAAAACATTTAAGTTCTTAGGTCCCTTTGTGGCTTCATTATTATCTTTCTTCTCGCTGTACTCTATATATCTTAATTGAGCGGGGTAATTTTTGTAATTAGATAAACAAAGGTCAATCAGTTAACATTAAATAGCAAAATCAATAATAAGAAGAGAATCGAGGAACAAAGGAAAACAAAGAAGGGGAGTAAGAGTATATGATATTGAAGCACAAATGGGAGAAAAAGAGGAAAATAGAGAAGTGTTAGGTCATAAATTGAAGTAGGGGAGAGAGAGAAAATGAAAAAGGGAGGTAATGGAGTATAAATAAATGGTAACAACATTTTAAACTTTTTTTTTACTTTTTTTGAAAGGTAAGGGTAGAATGCAACTTTCAAAAGTTCGACGGTATTTGTGCAACTATATATTAACAATTTCTATTCATATAATATCATAGAGTATTTTCTATTTTTTTTTTTTTAGTATAAGGTTATTTTTTAGACAAATTAGTGCTAATGGTCTTTATCCAAAATTAACAGTAAATGTATTTTTAAACTCTTGAAACTTTGAATATTTAGGGGTTTTTTTTGACACAAAGTAACAAGCTTCAATGTCATTTTTTTTTATAATTTAGCCAATAAGTTATACCTTAAAAATTTTAGCTAAATAAAATATATTTTAATTAAATAAAGAGTGACGAAAAATCTCAAACTATGAGGCACACCATTATTTTATGTGACCGAATCAAGTTTTATTTTTAAACTTAATTTCTTTTTAATGCTTAACTGACTAAAATATTATTGAATTTTTTCGATGACCATTCTTTTATTAGATTTTTTAGTGTAGAAATGTAAACCTTCAATTTTCAAGGAAGGAATACATATTGTTATGGGTAAATTTAGACGGATGCTAAAACAAACTAAATTCACCATTAGTTGGACTTGAATTGAACAAAAATAAGGTTTAGGACTAAAATACCCAACACAATTCCTAAACAAGCCTTGGACTAGATGAGCCACAGTCAGGGCCCACATCAGCCTCAACCAGGTATGAGATCTAGGCTGACCTTTTTGGCTCAAATGTCACACCCTCTCTTGTATTAACCTCCTTAAGAAAAACATAAAAAGAAAGAATGAGCTGGAAGCCCAGTGAGTGGTGAACAATATATATAAGCATTGGGTTCCTCTTGACTCTTGAGCACATCAAACATTTCAAATATTAACATCATAGTAACGAGGTTATCTACTCAAACCTCAACACCAATTTTCTTTGTATCGCATCTATTTTCTTGCTGGCTCTACCTTGCACAGTAGATCATCATTTCCTCTATATGCACATAAATCCACCTCTTATGGGCTTAAAAGCTAGACTCGTTGGTCCTCTGACCCTCCCACGTGAGGTTCTTCTCATGGGCTAAGAATCTAGGCCACAGAAATCCTTCGACCATTCCGTGAGAAGTCGCTACAGGTTCGGATTCTAGATCTTTAGATCCTCCGACCATCTTGTGTGTAGTTCCGTTACAAGCTAAAAAACTAAATCCAAAGATCCTCTAACCATCCTTTGCGGTGTTCCCTTTCCCTTACCATAAGAGCAATACTATTAAGTAAGGAAACAACATTAACTTTTAAAAGATAACCACTCATAGTAAGTAAGGAATTGAGTCTCTAAGTCATTTCATCCTTTCTTCGGATCCTTTGTTTCTTCAAAACCTAGCTTGCTCTTCACTTCTGAGCACATGACTAGGCTTCTGGCTCCCAGAAAATGGCAGCAGATAGCACTATGGACGCCCAAAACTTATTGGATGATTGGAGCCCAATTTGGATGTCTAGAACTGTGTTTTGGATGCTTGGCTGAGTTGGACGCCTAGACTGGTCTTGTTGGATGCCTGCAATCCTTTCCTTCTTTCCCGAGCAAAACTCTTTCTTCCTTCTAAGCTTCCTTGGTGAAACTTGTTTAGAACTTGTGTGTGAGTAAACTTCCATGGTCTCAACCCCTACTTATAGACTTAGGAAGATCATCCTTGTCATCTTAAAATTCTACTAAGTTCAACATATCAACTCCTAAGTGTCTTTACCATACATACTAACACATGCATGCTGCCAACTCCTTTTTCAGAATTGTCTAAGTGTCCAACTCTTGTGAAACTCACCTCATAGCTCAACACCACCTACTTTGACACTTAGTCAAGCTCATGCTATGCTGAAACTTCACCTGTTGAAGTGTTCAACTCGGAGTTAGCCACCTCCTTCTTACTTTTCATCTTTTCGGACACTACCTAAGGCTTTTTCAAGACTTCCTATGCATCCAACTAAGCCCGATTTAACCAACCATGCGTCCAATTTAGGGTCCACCATGGGTTCAACTTATTCCTTTTTGAGGTATGCTTCCAATGTTACCTTGTAACCAACATGAACCATCCAACACTCAACCAAAGTTTCTTTCCTAGTGAGGCATGCGTTCAACTCTCCTTGGTTCACACTACCATGCGTCCAAGGCCTCTTGTACTTAGCCAAAATTTCACCTTGTTAGCCATACCATGCGTCCAACTCTCTATGCTTGCACCTTGGTCTAAGTGTTTGCCTTTAACCAAGATAGGTTGCTAAACAGTTAAGCCAAAATTTTACACAAACAAATCATGCATCCAATCCTCTAGTTTTGACCTAAATTTCTCTTTTCAACTATCATAAGTCGTCCAACATTTAGACAAAAGCTTCCTGAGACACCAACCATGCGTCTAAAACTCTGTCTTCTCCCCTAGGGCATGTGTTCAACCTTGATTCTAGGGTTGATGAGTTGATCTTCTCACATTTGGTCCTATGCTTCCAACTTTCTCTTCCAAAATTTAGTCAATTTCCTCAATCCTTAAACCTATGAGTTCAACCCGAGTTTACCTCATAGTTTCTACTTCAAAGGCATATTTTTCTCAAAGCATGGTTCAATACTCTAAAAATTTCATTGCATACTTTTCTCCCAATCTCTTCTATGACCAATTCTCTCTTCAAAACTCAAACTTGGACAAACACTTTTTCTTCCCCAAGTTATGCTCAACGCCTAGTGTTCCTTATAACCTAAAAAATTTTCTAACTCCACAAGCTCAGAAGTTCATCCTACTAACTCCCCTCAAATTTTTCTAATTCCACAGGCTTGTGTCAACTTTTCACATAAAAGTTTCTCCCATTTCTTCCTAACTCCACAAGTCTCATTTTAACTTTTGCTAGGAAGTTATTTCAGGATTTCAGGTATAAAAATTCTACCCCTCTTATGGAGTTATAATGCCATATATATAGGTCATCTAGCCAATATATATGCCATCATAACTCCAAAAGAAGTAAGTCAACTCTAAATCAAAAACTTTTTGCTACATCTTAAAGCCTTTCACTAACTTAGGAATCATAGTCGGTGTGATAAGTCTCATGACGATGCCCAAGCTATTATTTGTTGTGTGTCATGTTTTCCTTAACTAAACAAATTGACTATTGAACACATACAAATCAAGTGGCATCTTCTCTGTCTACATTTGCATGTCAATATATGATGTTGTTTTCGGGGAAGACAAGTTGTAATTGAACATGTGAACAAGAATCCAAAATGAGTAGGAGGATTGATTCAAAATATTGAAAAGAAAGAAAACTAGTATGATCAGGATCAACATCCCAGGAGGATACAAATCGAGGCAAACTTCCCTGGTCCTCAAAATTAACCATCTTGGTTTGAGGTCTCCTAAATCTAGCCTAAGGGATGGTTGACTCGAGGACAAGATGGTTCTGTGGAAGAAAAAATTAAGGGCATGGACCAAAGTTTAACCTAGATTTTGCAAATTATGAATTCATAAGATCAAGTTGAAAAGAGCTGACATAAACACTCTTATCTAACTGCTGTCAATGAAAAAGTCCTATTAAAAGAACATGTGGGTGAATCATACATTCATAGTCATGAAAAATAGTAAACTCTAGTAGAGAGAAATCAAATAGTGCTGCAAGCGAAGTAAAGAAGTCGCACTGGCAGACCTTATGAGCTAACATCCACATTACACACCTTAATGAAGGTCTGAGGCCAAACCTTATTCGTAGAAGAAGAGTTCACGATCAAAAGTTTATGTAGGATTGACGTACAATACTTTATTGAGCAGAAATAGAGGGAGAAAGTGATAACTTATAGAAATACAAGTTATTGTAGCCTTTTAAGTAGAATAATTAAGGAAATGCAATGGAAAATTTGTTAACTTGAGAAGGAAGTCATGCAAAAAGAATACCTTTGCATTCCATATTTGCAAAACTTGTTGTCCTAAAATATTATAAGTTTAACATCTCTTAAACTCAGGACTTGAATACAAAAGAAGCAAAAATTGGCAAAGGGAGCTAACGTTGTAGTCGTTGGACGTGTAAGAAGAATCAAACCAACTTAACCTTGCATAGAAAGAAGAACCATGCGACAAATAGAAGCATGAAGTAAAGGAAATGACAAACGCATGGACGTTGGCCAGTCTAATCAACGTGCAAGTTGGGAACTAATTTGAAACAGAAGCGGCAGAACCAATGAACCTGTGGTGCCAAGAAGCTGAAGAATTTCCATTTGACGCGTATAAATAGCCTATGCTCGCACATTAAAGGAGTTTGGCTTCCTCTCTTCTGATTGCTATCAAATGTCCACTATCTTGGAAGGCACATAACTCGTTGCCCAATTTCGCTCCTCAAATACTTTACCGTTCTCACCAAAATCATAGTAGTGGCAAGATCGGGTCAAACACAAGGAGCCTTTAAACTTCTCAATTAGATGGTTTGCAATCCCAACCAATGGGGTAGGGGGGGTTTGAAGTCGTTTTGTTTCAAATAAAATATAAACAACCTAAAGAAAAATCATGAAGAAACGATTTAAAAATCAATGTGCGTAAGCCTAGCTTGGGTTGCAACATAATTTTTCCTATTTGAAATATTTGATCATTGAATTTTCATTATCAAAACCAATAAATTGCTTACTCCTAATTAGTTTAATTAGAAATGCTAATTGAATTGTCCTAAGCAACTAACTAGTTTACTTTGAAAAGATGAAACAGATGCATAATCGAATTAAACTAATTGCATTACAATCTAAGGCATGCTAGGAGGAATATTTACCTAGAAACACCATGATGAAATATTCAATTGGTTCAATCTTAAGTTCTTTAGAACAATACTTATCAAGTTTGATTTGCAAGCCAACCTAACTTATTACTTCTAGAGATTAACATACAATTTATTGTCACACATTATACATTAATCAAAGCGATGATTATAAAATCCTGAAACACACGATAATACAATCTACTTCAAGATAAGAACAAAATTGAGCCAACAATACAAGATTAAAATTGATTCGAAATCTCACAAATACATCAAAGTTGGGAAAATTCCTAAAAACCCAAGCTAGAAGTAATACCTTAGTCCATAATCAACATATTGATCAATGGGGGAGAGTTTAGATACATAAACTGACCAAAAGTGAGAAGAAAATTGAGAGAACTCGTGTGGAAGGTCGACTAGAATGACAGATAAATTGACCTAGCGGCTAAAATTTTCTTTTATAAAATTGGGCTAGCGTCGCGACCCTAGGATACAATGTCGTGGCGCTGACGGGAATCTTCGCGTGCCCATGATCAGAGCGCTACGACATTGTAAGGCAGCGCTGCGATGCCCAAGTCTTGTCTCAAATCCTCAGTTCTCGGGAAAAAGTGACGTGGCGCTGTGGCTTAAGGAGCATTTCGGTCATTTTGCTTCCTTCTTTTCTAGTTCATACAATTAAGCATCGTTTTAGGTTTAACGTCTGGTTCTACCTTAAGAGTGCTTGACATCTGTAAATGATGAAATAAGCATATAAAATCTAAGGACAACCTCGAATTAAGTAGAGCAAGGTAGCACATTTTCAGTGCTATCAAACACCCCCACCTTAATTCTTGATCATTCTCGAGCAAGGTAGAATAAAAACACACGGTCATACAAAATATGCTTAGTCAATTATACAAGGTTCGTTACTCACATCTCAACGATCTCCCAGAATTAAACTTACACTCAACAATGGTCTCAAATCATAATCAATCAAAGAAGCACAATTTAAAAATGATTCTAAATTAATTCATGCAAGAGTGAATTCAAAGTCCTTCTAATTAGGTCCTAGCATCCCATAATGGTTTTAAATAGCCCTCAATTTGTTTTTCCCCTACACTGGCTCACAAATTATCAAGTGTCAAAAAAAATTCAAAGCAGTAATATGTCAACTAAGGTGCCTAAATTTGAACTCTAAGGTCCTAAACTTGCATTTATTCTACCTAAGGGTATCAACTTTCACACATCACTGAAAGGAACTATACTCTTTTCTTGCAGGTGTCCTAACTAATCACAATGAAGATAGCGCTTTCTACCCCTAGTCATGCATAACATTAGAAGTTTAAATTTTATTTCTCATGATATTTCTTTTTCAACACAACATTTTATCTGTAGAATTTTTTTAACAAGCACATAATCATTTTTACTCTTTAGTATTACATTACAATTCATCATATAAGACACTCTCTAATTAGTGGGGCCTATTAAAGTGACAACAAGAATACAAGCTAAGTAATATAATTCTAAGCATGCGAGACCTAATATAGGTAGACAAAGAACTTAAGTGTGCATGAAAAATTATATTTTTTTTTTTAAAAAAAGGGCTAAAAGTCATGATGATTCATTTCAAACATCATATCATACAAGAAAATCAAAGAGAGTGCGTCATCAACTAGTCATCATAATGAACTAAGCAGAAACATGAGCAAGCAAGCAATTAAGCACAAAAATAGCCTGAGCCTAGATGCTCAAGGGCTCCAGCCAGAATGTAGACATACCCCACCCTCAACTTAAAACTTCACATTGTCCCTAATGTGCTAAAGAATTAAAGAACAGGGACAAAAGCAAGAGAAATATAAAACTTCCCTGAAATTTTAGCATAGAGGATTGCAATGATATCTGGCTCAAAATAATAATCCTCTCTCATCTTCTCATGAGCAGCAAAAGCTAAATCAAGAAAGATAAAAAGAATTCAGCTCAAGGAAAATAAAAATAAACAAAAAAGAAACCTACATGGAGTAAGCAATAAAAGTAAATCTTGACTGCCTCTAGGTAGAGCAAATTTTTAAGGTGGTTATGCTCGACAGTATTAGGCTCTATCAGCCATATTCAGAGTTGAAAGCCTTGTTACCATCCGATGAGTTGAAAGCCTTGCTAACATCTGATACCCCCAACTTAGTAGGTTAGTCACTACCTTGAAAAAGAACAGAATTAAAAAATGTAGGGTAAGTAGTAGTGGGATTATCATAAACAAAAAAATTTCACATTTTTCTCTGGGACTTAAGAGTTAAAGACCCTTTATCCACATTGATCACTACCCTAGCGGTCTTTAAAAAGGGTTTCCCTAAAAGCACAAATAATTCATAAATATAAGAGGAAGAATTAATATCCATATTGATCACATAAAATTCAGAAGGAAAAGTTAGGTCATTTACTCGGACCAACACGTCCCTAACTAAACCTATAAGCCTAACTAAAGAATGATATGCTAACTACACCAAAAGGCCAGTGGGGTTCAAGATATGAGATTAAATATCAGCATACATAGGAGCAGACATTATATTGATTTCAAGCCCTAGATCTAACATGGCATGCTTAAATTTTCTAGTGCTAATCTGACAAGGCATAGAAAATGTACATGGGTCTTTGCATTTAATGGGTAAATTACCTAAAACAACAACCTCCTGTTTCTGATCATTCTCTTCCTTCTTTTTTTTTTCTCAGGAAGCTCAATCCATACCCTCTTTCCCTCAGCAGTAGGGGTTCCTACCTCAGAAGACTGAGCAGACCTCACCTCCTCCTCGTGTGATCCTTCTTGAGCAACAGTCAATCTGCTTGGAAAAGAAGCACGGGGGACATTAGTAATAATGTTAAAATCAAGAGTGGATCAAATCTTATCCCGTATCTTCTTGGTGAAATGGCCATTTTCCCTTAGAGTCCACAACAAGCTTAATCACTTGTTCAGGAACAGGTGTTGGGGAGCTCTCCATGCAGCTCACAGTGGAGATCGCACTGACATTATGTACATTGGGCACCAGTTGGGAGGTAGCTTGATAGCACTCTAAATGTGCTATCTCATCCTACTTAATTCGGGTTCGTTCCTTGGTTTCTTCACGTTTATTTAGTGAGTTTACAAGTATCAAGTACTTGAGAGGTAAACCATGACGTTAGAGAGAAAATGGAGCTAAAATGGATCGATTCGAGGCCCTAATGAAGCAACCGGACCAAACAAGTTTGGATTGTGCTATTGAAGGCATGGCGGAGGGGCTGGCGAAAGCAACCTCCTAGATTTTCGAATAAGCATCATGGCGCTACGAAGTTTGATGGAAAAAAAAAAAAAAAGAAGCATGTGTCACTTGGAGTGTCTCGACACTAGCTGGATTTTGCCTATAATTAATCTAGCTGCCAACTTGGAGAAGATAACGAATTCACCTATATTCTCTTGGCAAATTAGAGTTTTCCCCTTAATTTCTACCCAATTTCTTGTACTGAATAATTGTTTATTCAGAAGATTCAATTTTGAAGATGATTTTTAGCTAAATTTGTAAGTTCTAGCTTGGGATTAGGGTTTCTTCTTAATTTACCTTTTGTGAGACTTGTTTTTATATGCAATTTGAACTTTTCTTGTATTGACGATGTTTTCTACCGTAATGAATTTCTTGATTTTGTCTAATTGAGATTGCTTCTTACGCTAGTTGATTTTGCATAGTTAATTGCTATAGATTCACTCTTAATCCGTGATTGTTAACTAGGTGATTCTTTTTGTAGCAATTGGTTAGGTTAATCTATGAGTTTTTGGGCATCTCTTGAGTGGATAATATTAATCAACCAAGTAGAACACCAATATTGAACATATAATTAGTCGCTCTCTATTATTTGTTCACCTTAGCAATTTTCCTCTTAAACTTAATGCGTTAGGCTAAATAACTTTTATGCGTTCATAATTGCATTGTAGCCTAATTGATCAATTGGGGCTTTTAATCAGCATTCCTAGTTAATTGGCTAAGGAATAGATGCAAGATTAGATCACACATATTGGTTGTAACAACTCGACTAGCAACTATCTAATCGGACCATGATTCAGTGCATGCACAACTCATAGAAACGACGAATGCAAAATGGTAAATAATGACTCATGATTTTCATGAAAATTTTACTTGTTGTCAACCAAGAAACCAGGACAATAGCAAATAAATGAAAATTTTGATTCGGGGTACCCCTGAGTAAAACAATAAAAGAAACTCATAGATGAAAATTCCGCGTAACAAATAGGGAGACAAGTCGTAAAACAAACTGGACTGTGGACAAAAACTCATAAAAAGAAAACATGCAACAATTAGGCTGAAGCTGCTACGGGTCCCCTAATGTCATCAAGGTTTCCTTCTGTCATTCGTCGGCACGTTCCTTCCTTTACCTGAAAAAAAACATAAGAGGAAAGGATGAGTAATTTTATTACTCAGTAAGTAACCCTACTACCGAGGTCAGGCTAGGCACCTATGTCCAATAAGTGCATCAAACATGTGAGACATACATGTCTATCATACATCATATTACTATAAGTGAATGGTTAGACTCGCCCCACTGTTGGTCATTGGTGCCCACAATTCTCTAGTGAGTCCCAAGGAGACACTTAACTCTGGTGACCCCTGAGGGACACAATCTCTGGTGAACCCGAAGGAACACAATCTCTGGTGATCCCGAATGAACACAATCTCTAGTGGACACCTAACCAATATAGGGGGGGCACTACTACTCATTGTACATGGTCAATAAACTTCACAATCATTTCATCACATGAATCTATACACTAACAGTAAGGTTCATAAACATTTAACAGCATGGGTTCATATACTAACAGGCACATATACTTTAAGACACGAAAAAACGCATACAGGCACAGTATCTCATAAGTGGCTCTAGAACCTTACTATACCATGGCGACTACACATATGGCCCGAGGGCGGTTTAGGTAGTAAGACTACTTACCTTGAGTCTGGGTCCAAAATTGCTAAATGCACCGTAAGTCCTTGCAAAGATCCTGGATAAGATTGAAAGCAAAGTCCCTAACTTGAGTTAATCATCATCCTAGTCCATAAACGAAACCAAAGTTACCTCAAGAGAGTCCTTACTCAAAGGATAGTCTGATCGCGGACGCAGAAGAAGGAGAAGAGCGTTGAAGGCGGCGAAAGAAGGAAACTGGTGCGGCAATTGACGCGTGAACGTAGAGGAAGAAGGAAGCTGGCGCGGCGACTGAAAATGCAAATGCAGAGGACGGAAAGGCTAGCGCGGCGACTGACGCGTGAATGCAGAGGAAGAATGAAAAGCTGGCGCGATGAGAACGCGTGCACGAGGAAGAAGGAACACTAGAGGCGGCGAGGACGCATGAATGCAGAGACTAATGTTCTCTTTTTCTTTCTTTCTCTGCACGCAAGACGAGAAAGGTTTATAAACCCTAATCCCTCTTTCCAATAATTTCACCTTTTCCTTTTCCCAAAACAAAATAAAATCTCCTCTTCCTTGCCCCAACAAAATAAAATCTCCTTTTCCTTCCCCCAATAAAAATAAAATCTCCTTTTCTTTATTTTATTTTGTTATCCTTTATTTATCCTTTTTTTTTTCCAAGATAAATTATCTCTTGCCAAATTCCAAAAATTTCCTTAAATTCACCCAAATCTCACCAATCATTACAATTTACCAAATTTTACAACTTAACCCCTTAATTTAAATTAAATTATCTTTACTACTGAAAATTAAATTCCTAACTTTCAACAAATTACAAATGATGCCAGATGACCTACATTAACTTGATAGGGGACTTTACCTCCTAGCTTAGGTCTAGGTGAAACTCATGGATCGATTTTGAGGATTTTTGTTCTTAATCTATATTTCTCTTTGATTTTCAGTGGTTCTTGAATGTGTTTAAATTTCTATGCTTAGATGTATGATAGACAGGATCAACCATCATCCATTCTTTGATAGCTAGAGATTAGGGATGCTCTAATGTATTTTTAGTCTCAAATGGGCAAAGTCCAAAGCATGCTTGTTGTGAATTCTAGGTTGTTTCGAATAACCCTTTTACACATTGCATGACTAGGATGTTTCAAGAATGCAATCAATTAGTAACTTAAGGCTATCCAGGTTACTAATTGTCTTAGTTGAACCTACAAGTTTAATGCAATTTTTTGCTTGTTATGAACGTTATCAAACCCAAACAACTAAGCGATTAATCAAATTAAGAAATTAGTTAAAGTGAATGTGAGAATTCTACGGCTGGTATCGAACCCAGTTAATTGAGCATTTGTTTTAATTAAAGTGATTAATTAGTAATTAGGACCCTTGTCGTGGGCTATCTGGGCATGTTGGATAAGTGCATTAAATTGAGAGAGATAATCCTGAGTAATCCTATGATCAATCAAACATCGGGTGGATACTAAGTTCTAAGCTAGGCGTTTCCCTTTACTTTTTCCATACTTTTATTTTTTTTAATTTAAATTATGCAAATTACATTCCCGCACTTTATTAAAAAAGAAACTCCTAGTTTTTTTATTGCTTTCCATAGACCAATTTAGCTTAGAGAGATCGTATCTTAGGCTCTTTGTGGTTTGATCCCAGACTTGCCACTTGTGCTACTTCGTAGTATAAGTAGTTGATTCGATGAATTATAAATTTTATTTGATTGTCGGAGAGAGGTTTAGGACGCCCATTCTCACAAACAACATCAAATAGGAAGGTTGTCAAGTTCAACTGCTCCTCAATCACACTATGGGAGGCATGCCATTACACACGATGTAGAACTCCTTTAGATGCTTATGAGGATCCTCACCTGCACACTCATGGAAAGCAGGAAGTAAGTGAATGTGACCAGTTTTAAGTTTGAAATTACTTGTCGTTTCGAGATAGGTAATGCAAAGGGGTTGTTGAGTCAAGCTTGGGGTTGAGAGGTTCCGCAATGTGCGTTTAGCAAGCTGTACCATTGTCTCTTGTTGTTGTTCTTCTTTTGAAAACTCTTCTTTTGTCTCTGTGCCTTTCGCACAGATTTTTTCTTCTCTAGCTCTTTGCTCTCAAACTTCTCTCATTCGTCTTCTTTCCTCTCGTACAAGCTCAACAAAATACAACAAAGAATTTCAATCATAGGAGGATCGGGTCATACAAACAAAGAAAAATAATCAAGCACAAACAAGAACTGTAAACCTTTTAAGAGAGAAATTTCTTAGCCCCTTAGCAATGGCACAAATTTGGAAGGCGTAGAACTCGTCGCCCAATTTCACTCCCCAAATACTTTACCATTCCCACAAAAACTGTAGTAGTGGCAAGATCCGGTGGAACACAAAGAGCCCTTGAACTTCTCAATTAAATGGTTTACAGTCATATGATAACCAATTTGGGGGGGGGGGGGGGG
>QLSR01000164.1:342470-352763 GCA_031780015.1 Citrullus colocynthis
AAGAAAGAGGGGGGGGGGGGGGGGGGGGGTTGAAGTTTTTTTTTGCAAATAAAATTTAAACAACCTAAAGAAAAAAAACACGAAGAAATGATTTAAAAATCAATGTGTGAAAGCTTAGCTTGGGTTGCAACATAATTTTGCCTATTCGAAATATTTGATCATTGAATTTTCACTATCAAAATCAATTAATTGCTTACTCCTATCCAATTTAATTAGAAATGCTAATCAAACTGTCCTATGAAACTAACTAGTTTACTTCAAAAAGATGAGACACATGCATAATCGAATTAAACTAATTTTATTATGATCTACAACACATTAAGAAGAATATATACATGGAAACTCCATGGTTAAATATTCCATTGGTTCAATCTTAAGTTGGTTAGAACAATACTTATCAAGTTTTGATTTGCAAGCCAACCTAACTTATTACTTCTAGAGATTAACATACAATTTATTGTCACACAGTGTACATTAATCAAAGCAATGATTATAAAATCCTAAAATGCATGATAGTACAATCTAATTCAAGATAAGAACATAATTGAACCAACAACATAAGATTAAAATTGATTCAAAATATCACAAATACATCAAAGTTGGGAAAATTCCTAGAAACCCATAATCGACATACTGATCAATTAAGGAGAGTTCGGATACATAGCTGACCAAACGGGAGAAGAAAATTGAGAGAACTCGTGTGGAAGGTCACTTGGAACGAAAAGTAAATCGACCTAGAGGCTAAAATTTTCTTTTATAAAATCGGGTTGATGTTGATACATGTTATGAAATGCATGTTTTTAAAGCTCATTTTAGTATCTTTTCTTATCGAAAGTAATTTTTTTCATATTAAAATCTCCCATATATGTTTCAAATGAATAAAATGAATCAATATGAGGTCTTTAGTTGCTAAAAGTGTAATCATATCATTTCGGGCATGTTTTGGGTGCTTTTACGTTGATTTTTGGCTATCTTACAAAAATTGTCTTCGATGCACCCACATCTCCAAATGTGACCTTCATTTCTAGAAATGTTGACTAGTCGTCTGCAGGCGCGATTTATCCATTCTCTAGTCGTTTTTAGCTCCAAAATTGACTGGGTAGCTCTGGATTCATAGATTTCTGCCCTCCCTAGCAACCTTGAAGCCTATATAAAGGTGTGAAACCTTTTCCTCAAGAACAAGCTCTTCCTTGATGAAATACAATCATTCCTAGAAGATAGAACTCCCAAAGTATTTTCAGTATCTACTTTTATTTTTTATTTTTGTTATGTTCTATTCATCTTGTAATTATGACTTTGGGAGTAATGAAAGTATTTTGTTCATCCTTTAATAAGAGCTAAATTCACTAAGGGGTTCAGCTATGTGGATGTCCTAGGGATTGATGGCATGATTATTACATAAGTGTCATACCATGCTTGCTTGCTTTTTTCTCCTGTTGATTTTAATGCTTAATAATGTTAAGTTGAATTAGCCACTTAATTTAGCATTCTAGCGGAGTTCTAATGCTAAGAAGGTTAGGATGTAAGCGGAGTTCACAAGAGAATATGAGTAATAGCTTAGGTATAGGAATACCACGTCACCTTAGATATAAGGGATACCATAGGATAATGAATAAGAGCAAGAATTAATCTAATTAGCAGCTAACCATACAAATATATGCTTAGCTCCTTAGGCACCTAAAGGAACTTGATACAAGACCAAATAGGTGAAGATTCTATCCATGAGTTAGGCAATGTGCTATTATGATACTACCTCATCACTTGAGTCAGAATGAACTAAGAAAAAAACATAGTTAAAACCCTACTTCCATCATTGATTATCTTTCTATTTTTAAGCTTTATTCATCAACTCACAACAATTTCATCTTAGTTACTTTAGTCACTTGATTGCTCTACTTTAAAACAAACCTAATCAGATTGCTATTCTCATGGGATTCGACTCTTGTAATACTCCGAGATTATTATTTCATCAGCAGTGTATGCTTGCATTAGACCATATTTACTGCTAGTCTCATGTGCTGGTGGATCAAGTTTTTGGAGTCGTTGCTAGGGACTAGATTAAATCTTTTTGGTTTGTTCAAAGCTTTGCTGGTTAATGCAACCACATCAACTCTCTCTTAAGGAAAATACTAATGCTCTCTATTTAAGTTTGTTTTGCAGTTTTTGAAGAGTTAGTGCATGAGAAGAAGGCCTTTCCTTTTTTAAGCAGATCCTAGATAGAAAGAACCTTCCATAGTTGAAGGAAAACAAAGACAAAAGCATTGTGAGGAGAAAGAGTTGAGCACACAAGTTGATTTAAAGGAAGCTGCGTTTGTGCAACAAAATCCAATGAATCCGTTAGAAGATGATCCTCTTATTCCTCCTAGGAATAATGTCCAACAAAATAGAGATCAACAACCACAACCTCAACCCTAACCTTAACCTGTTGTTCAACCTCAAAATCCCATCTACATTGCTGAAGATAGGGATAGGGCAATTAGAGATTATGCAGCACCCATGTTACAAATTCTTGACATAGGGATTCTTGATTTCCAATCGAAGTAACAACATTTGAAATGAAATTTTGATGTTTCTAATGTTGAATTCTTTTTGATAGTTCACTAGACTACGAAAAGCACCAAAAAAGTGCTTTTCTTATCTTTAATTTAGGGATGTTTTTATTAGACTTAATGTGTTTGCTAGCGGTTTTCATGTGATTATGAAGAAATTAACTGTCCAAAGTAAAAAAAAAAAAAAATCAAACTGAGCCAAAACCGGAAGAATTGAAAAAACCCTAGAAAACGGGGCAACTCAGCCAAGAGCGTTGCTGCACTATAGACCCGAGAGAATTAAAAATCAGCATCTGTTAGAGCGTAACTACGCTTGCCGAGAGCGTTGCTACATTGGGCGAGGATCGTCGCAACGCTGCAACACTACGCTTGAAACCGAGCAACAATATTAGGCAGTGTCACGTCGCTGTCCAAGAGCGTTGCTGCACTACCCTTATGATGACTAACAGTGTCGTGCGCTTTCCAAAAGCACAGCGACGACAACTTTTTTTTTTTTTAGCCTTTCTTTGGTTGATAAATTGTGGTGATTGCATTTATGGACTTCAATAATTTTATGTGGCCTTGTGGAGAGTTTCAACCTACCCTAAGTCCAACATCATCATCACCACCACCACCCATTAGTCCTAACCATTATCCTTTTAGTGGCCCTAGGCATGAGTATGTGAGTCATCGCTCCTATGAGTATGAATGTTATGATTCAACACTGAGAGAGGAGAGACCTTCCCTAGAAGATGTATTAAAAGAATATATCTTAGAAAGTAAAGTGAGGATGGTCATTTAGGAAGAGAGAGAGAGAGGTTAACTAGGATAGAAGCTCAAGTGGTAGAGAATGAGGCTACCCTAAATCACATATGCAATCAACGTAGTCTAATAGTTGATGCCATTAAGGCCTTAAGTGAGGATAATTTTTCTAATGCCACTTAGGTTGGGGAACCTAGAGTCATGTACTATGATGATGAGGATGAGTTAGAGGTAGGTGAGTTAATTCAAGATGAGGGTTGTAGATTTGAGAGTACAGTTGAGTTTAAATTTAATTAGGGAACCCAGGAGATTAAGGTTGAGGTTGAAGAACCTAGTGTGCCATCTTTGGAGAGTCTTCCCATTAGTGAACTTTCTCGCCCTCATGAGCCTTGTCAAGTAGAATTAACCAAAGAGTGATTTGTGAGAATGGGGAAGAAATTATGCTTAATGTTGAGGATGATATCCAAGAGATAAAGTTTGATGTTGAAAGCCAAATTCTTTATCCCTAGAAGAGCCTCCTATTCTTGAAAATTCGTTCCTTATTTATCATGAACCTTGTTAATGTTTTTATGATTTTGAGTTTTTTTACTTTACATATATGAAAAATAACAAAAATATTTCCTTGCTTTCAGGAGCCCACAAAAAGAGAGTAAGCCTACAAGGCTTTGTAGGTTACATTGATTCAAGCAAGAAAGGCCCTGAAAAATGAAATATGTGTCTTGATAAAGAATCTCCTTGGGCATCTAGTTGGAAGACGTTAAATCCAATACTTCTTGGGAGGCAACCCAAGTTTTACTTGCTTTATTGTTATTTCAATTATTTCCTTTCTTGTAATTTTATTCCTTTAGTAGGTTGGCTTCCATGACATTCCTAATAATTGTCTAGTTTCTCACGCAAAATTTCTTTATCAACACAAACTACCCATTCCGCCAAGCCTTTTGGTGGACTCCTGCACGCTCTCAAGCTTGTATCTTTTTGATTTATTCTTTTATGCATTGAGGAAAATGCATCATTCTAAGTTTGGGTGGAGGCGTACTGTGTACTTGTGTTTGTTTTTCTTATCCTGCTATGCATGCTAATATGTTTTCAATGATTATATGCATGTTAAGTGAATTTTGGAAAATTTTGAAAATTTTGAAAATTTTTCAAAAGATTTGAGCTTTAAAAGATGATGAGAATGTTTTATGGTTGTGTGCTTTTGATGTTGATTGGCTATGATGAGACTTCAATATACATAATAGATGACTCATTGTGGAAATAGGATAGTAGTATCTTAAGTTTTGATCTATTTAAGTCCCTTTTGAAGTCTTCCATATTTTTGAGCACATAGTCACTCTAATTTAGAGCCTTCAACTTAGAAAAGGATTAAGTTGAGTGTAATTGGTTGTCACTCAGAAAGGCCCCACCAGTTAGAGAGTTGAAATGCATGATTGTTTGTAATATTAGACTAAGGAAGAAGAAAAGATTACTTATGCCTTTGACAAAGTGTACACAAAAATGTATGAGCCTTAATGCCTATTTTTTGTATCAATCAAAATGATAAACTTTTAATGAGTATTCATGGATTGGGAAGTTGTCCTTTGTTGTGATCAGTAAAGACACCTGGAAATTGACTAGGTACGAATCCCTACAGTGAATGTGTGAAAGCTAGTAGCCCTAAGTAAAAGAATGCAAGTTTAAGCCGGCTATGGAAAAAATCTTGAAATATTAAGGCACCTTAGTGAACATATTACTTGCTTGAAATGTGTGAATTCTTTAAGATTGGTGCATGGGCTAGAGTTGGGAGAAAACTAGAAAAACTCTCTTAAGTCCTAATTTGAGTTATTGTTTTTGAATTAAATGAGACTTGCATACACACACATGGGGGATGACAAGATTTGGCCTTGGATGATCTTAACAATATAGATGTCGATCAAACATTCAAAAACATTAAGAACGGTCATGCTAGAAAGTATAAATGCAAATTAACATTCAAGAAGCAAAGTGTTCAACAATTTAAACCTAAGAATTCATCTACCCCTAAAACTATGAAAACTTTAGCCTAACATGGCTTCCATAGACAAAACCACAGTAGAATCACAAAATACAACAAATAAACCAAGAATAAAGAAAGGGAAGGAAAGTTATCCAGCTTCCAAGCTCGTCTTTGGGATGGATTTGGCCTTCCAACAATCCTTGAACCTTCCGACATCATGGAATCATCATATCTTGCACTAAGCTCTCACTCTCGGTCTCTATTTCTCCAATTTTTGATGTCTAGGGTTGCTGGAAATCCCTCAATATATAGACGTGGTTGCCTAAATATTTTTCAAATTTGCAAGAGCGAGAAAAAAAAAACCAAGAGCGCAACGACGTTGTCCTTCATCATAGGGGTAGCGTAGCAATGCTCTTAGGCAGCGTCGCGTCATCGTTTTCTAATTTCAAGCGCAGCACTGCAGCACAGTGACACTCTCTTCTCAATGTCACGCGCTCCATGCCAACGTAGCGACGCTCGCATTTTTTATGCTTTCAGGTTTGGAGCGCAGAGGGCAGCGCAGTGACACTCTTGGTTGCGTTGCCATGTTTCTAGGGCTTTTCCACTTTTTCTTCCGTTTTTCGCTCAATTTTGGCTCTTTTGGCTTTGGACACTTTTATTACCAGAAAAACACTAGCAAACACATTAAATCCAATAAAATCATCCCTAAATCAAAGGCAAGAAAAATACTTTTTAGGTGTTTTTTATCTATCAACATCCATAGCCAACCTCAGTAAAGCTGCCATCCATTAAAGTCAAAGGGAGCAAGAGATTGTGACTGGCGGCTTGACATTCCTATCCTTTAAATATATGTTCTGATTTTTACATTGAGTCTGTATTGAGAAATCGACATTGTGACATATTTATCTTGAATATAAACCATGACTTACATCATCTTTCCATGTATTTTTATTTCTCCATCATGAGCTGCTAAATTATTAATGGGTTGGGAAGAATAAATTAGCATTCTCGCAGGTTTTACATAAGTTGAAGTTCATCTTATTTAATGTGTGCTTAATCTAGTGCTTGAATTCATCTAATCAACGCGTTTAAGTAGAAATAACTAACTACTCGAGAGAACAAGTAGTTGTGAAAATCATTAAACAAGAAAAGAAGTGGCTTTAGAGATAAAGTTAACCTTTTGTTCAGTATTAACTTGAGTATGCACCTTAGAGATAAGATTTATGTGGCTCAAAATACATTGGGAGGTGAATACCCCATTTTTGATAAGTTAAAGACATGAACAAGTGCTTGTGCAAAATTTAGGTGAATGTTAGTGAATCTTCTCAACCCTACTTCCTTAACTGATTTTTCCTTTGTTCAACGCAAGCTGCTTTCATTTGTATTGCATTTCATCCATCAACGCGTACCATTCTTCTTCACTCAACGCATCACACTTCCATCACCTTTCTTCCCTTTCACCTTCACCCTTTCTTTCTTCTTTTTGCTTTAGTTATTGTTTCCATTTTTAAACAAACATCATTATTCAATTTGATCAATATCTCTCTGTAAAAGAGTCATTGGAACCAATGCAAATTAATTCTTAAGTCCTTATGATCGACCCTGGTACTTGCCAGAAAACTCCACTTTAATTGATGAATATTGCACGCATATGAATTCTCAACAGAAAGCTCAGATTGAAACTGAGGTAGAAAGCCACTGGTGGAAGGCCGAGCTGCAAAAAATGTAGAAAGATTTAGGAAACATCAAGGGGACATCCAAAAGATGAAAGACACTGAGGGAGACAACTTAAACTCTTTGCTTGAAAAAATAGATATTTTCCTTTACTAATGAGATCATGGCTGAGGAATTTCCTCCAAAGTTTAAGGTCAAATGTGATTATGGGTGGAACTTCCTCCACAGTCCAATTTGATAAAATTAAAAGTTTAGGGTAAAAATTGATATAATTTAATATGTTTATACACAAAAATTGTTTTTTTCTATATATATAGTAAATATTCAAATTCCCCGTCTCAAAAGAAAGTCAATAGGCTAAATGTGTAACCATAATTAAACATTTATTTGATAATCATTTGGTTTTGGATTTTGAGTTTTTGAAAATTGAACGTAAAAGCATTACTTTTATTTATGAGATTCCTTGTTTTATTATCTACTTTTTAGCGTTGTCTTCAAAGTCTAATCTAGGTTCTAAAAACTATAAAAAAAAAAAAAAAAAAAAAAGTCATGTTTGATAACTATTTAGTTTTATTTATTTATTTTTTCTTTTGAAAAATTAAACTTGTGAACACTACTCCACTTATTAGTTTCTTTGTTTTGTTATCTATAATTTTTAGTAGTATTTTTCAAATCAAAGTCAAGTTCAAAAATTGAAAAAAAAAAAAGAAAAAGAAAACTTGTTAATATATTTTAAAATTTGGCTAAAATTCAAATATACCTGGAAAGGATGGAAATTACCGTAAAAAGTTGGAGAAAATAAATATAATTTTCTAAAAAATGGTTAACAGATAAAGTCAAAATTTTTTAAACATGTGGTTTTTGTTTTTGGATTTATTTTTTTCTTGAGACGTTCTAACTTTTGAATTTGGATATGAATTTAAATGTTTTTTTTTTTTTAGCAAAGTTGATATAAACTATTGTAAAGAAAGTGATAGAACTCAATTTAAAAAAAAACTAAAAGTTAGATGATTATCAAACCAAACAAGTCTAAGATACTGAAGGCAACTAATATAAGATAAGTATATATTTTTATATCATTAAAAATTACATTTTAACCATATTATATTATTTTTGTTATATTCCAACTCAATACCATGTTAAACTTTAGCTCCTCTTCACGGAGAACATCTACTATATTTTAAACTAGAGGTTCGTTTTGTTTTTTATTTTGTTTTTCTAGAATGAGTAGCTTAGATTCTAATTAATGTCCTAAAATGTTACCATTCATTAAGTTTTTCTTTTTTTTCTTCTTTTTGAATAACAATTCATAGAGGTTGGCAGCTTAGAGGTTAAATTACCAATAAAATAGTTGGTTTAATCAAGCATTCGACTTAAAATTTGGATATAAAAAAATATGGTAGAACCAATTGAGTTAAGTTCAAATCAACATTTTCAATAGTCACAATTCATCTTTATTGTTACTTGTTGTTACCAATAATTTAATATAGAGACAAATTTTAAAATTTAACAATTCAGTTAAATATTTTTTTAAATTGGAGAACAAATTTAAGATTAAATTTCAAGATATAACGCACAATTAAAAGTTTAAAACGATAAAATAATGTATAGAAGTAAAAGGACAACTGGTTAATTTATTATGAAAACTGATGAAGGTTAAATTACAAGTTTAGTTCTTAAACATTTAAATTTACATTGAAAAAGTTCATGAACTTTAATAAATATCTAATAAGCTTAACATTAAAAGTATCTAATATGTTTGTAAACTTTCAATTTTTCATTTAATAAATCCTAGATAAGTTAAATTTTAGGGAGAATAATTAAGTATATATCAACATTTTTTAAGAACTGCAAATATATCAAAATCTATTGGTGATAGATTCTATCGCAAATAGACTCCTACCAATGATATAGTTTATTACTGATGGACTCCGAGAACTAAATCTAAATTTTGCTATAACTGGAGATTCTTTTGCATTACGCTATATTCACTAATATTTTCGAATTGATTACTATATATTACATTACAACAACCTCTAAATTTTATTAAAATAAAACAACACTTCTATTATATATGAAATTGAATTGCATGTCTAATAAAACCTTAAACTTTCAATTTTGTGCTTAGTACGTCCGAGAATTTTGGAAAATGTCAAATAAGTTAAATTCGTATTAAATGCAAAATTCAAAGGTAAAAAATTTATTAGACATAAAATTAAAATAATAAAGTTGAGAGACCAACCAAGGTTTAAAATATCAATGTTGACAAGAATTTTGAGGTCTCAATTTTACGAAAATGTCCACATCATTGGAAAACATTTTGTGTTTTTTTTTTCAAAGTCATTGAATTGCAAGAAAAAGAAGATGACTTACAGCCTGAGGTCAAAGCACAATCAAACGATAACAAATCCAAAAAGACTAAGAGAAACAATGACACAAAAACAAAGAAAAGGAAAACATCACTCAAGAAAAAAAGGTCCCAAGGAGAAGAACTAGCTTGAGTCCTCTCAATAGAGGCCTCACGCCACTATAAACAACATAGAAAAGCTTCAGACCGAACAACCTAATTGACAAATTGAAAAGGACACACGGTTGTACGATCGATGCAAAGGTTATGCTCCCGCAAAATATGATAAATAACAACACATCAAGTGACTCTCCAAATTTTATATCTCAGCCTATTACTAGTGTTAAAGTGGCAAATCCAAAGAAACTATATATCTCAATAAGTGGTCCTATAGAAGCACGCTCCCCAGACGAGTATGTCTCCCATACGACTTGGCTGACAAGGCAATCAAAGAATAAATAGTCTCTTGTGCTTTTTTAACAAGTTAAAATGTTTATTATTTATACTATATCATATTTTATTTTTTTTTATTTTTGTGAATTTTTTTTACGATAAAATCAAAAATGTTGATTAACCCTCCATCTTGATATCAAATTCATGAAAAATGTAAATTTTAATAGATGAAAAATGGAGATGTCCATTAAAATTTAACACCACAAGACCAACTAAATGCAAACCTTAATACAATAAATATATAAATTGTTGAAGGCACATTGGGCACACAACCCATCGTGTTTAGGCGCATTATTTTATAGATCGTTTTAACTCATTCTAGCTCCTTTTATTTTCCATTAAAAGTTACGCGCATTTGACTGAACGACATGCCACGTGGCAACTTTTCACTGCACCACTCATCAATTTGGTCAAGCACATCAATTTCTATTTACGGACACTTTAGCCTCCTTTCTTTCTTTTATTATTAATTTTTTTTAACCAATTTGCTAACTAAAGTCTTTTGACATTTTCTTTGTTTTGTTTTGTTTTGTTTTTTTTTTTTTTTTTTAAAC
>QLSR01000164.1:352896-377063 GCA_031780015.1 Citrullus colocynthis
TTTTTTTTTTTTTTAAACCAATATGTATGGCGGTGAGTTGCAACTCTTAAACTTTCAATGGTAAAAATTAAACTCTTAAACTTATTAAAGTATTAAAATTATGACTCTCAAACTTACCATAGTTATAGAAACTGAGCCTCTAAATCATAAAAATTGAACTATCAAACTTATATAATTGTTACGATTTCTACAAGTTTAATACTTGTATAAATTTGAGGGCTCAAGTCTAACACTTGTTTAAATTTGATGATATAATTGCAACTACCACTCTATTTTATGAGTCATTTTTGTAATTTGTCCTATTAGCTTTTATTGGTATATTTAGTTTTATGTCACATCACTTAGATTAAAGAAAAAAAAATCTAAAGCTATTATTCTACAACTTTTTCTAATTAACCAATTATTCTTAGATATATGGCTAAAAATATATCTTTTTTAAAAAAGATATATGGCTAAAATAAATCGAAGTAATTTTTCATTTTACAACCATGATATTAGGGATTCAAAATGAGTATATCTTAGTAGAATACTACTTCCCTCACTCATTATACTAAGAGAGATTCCATTTGTAAATATAATCAAAATGTATTTCATAAATATGTCATATCTATATTAACTTTATGTTTGAGATGTTAAGATAATATGACTAAATATATAATTAATCTACAATTTTAACTATTTAATTTAAACCTTTTGTAATATTTATAGATTATTCAATGGCCAATATAATATAAATGCTTGATACAAAGATAAAAGGTAGGTTCTCAAGCCTATAATCTTCTTTCTAATAATTATGATTCAAATTGAAGTAAACCTTTATTTGACCCATGCTAAAAAATACAGGAAACACACATTTTTCTTTTAAAAAAGTTGATATTTAGACACAATTTTTGTCAATTCGAAGTATTATTGTTTTTTTTTTTTTTGTCTTTTTTATTCTCAAATAAAAAAATAATAAGTATATTATATTAAAAGTTCTATTACTTTATCCAATTGAAACTTTTTTTGCTAAGTCAAAAGAATATATAATTGCATAGTTTTTTTTTTTCTTTTTTTTAATACTCTAAAGACTGTTCCAATAATGAAATTTAGAAGGTACTCAACTCAACCCCATCTAGGTTACTATCTATGGTTAAGTACTTCACTTTAATTCCTTTACTCAAATCAATTAATGTGAAAAGTTGCACTCTTAACCATTGGTTCAATTATTCTTTTCAAGAAATAATAAATTATAAAAAAGCAAACTTTAGTTTATTCTCTATACTTGGATATTTCTCCCCCAAGGAAAGAAAAAGGAAAAAACAAACTCATCACTTATCAATATCTAATTCAAAGTATTAGTTAAAATAAGGATAACAACACATGACACCCTAATAAATGTCCTATTTCAATTATATTACCTTTTATATTCATTTTACAAATGTTTAAGTGGGCGGGTCAATTACACGAAAATTGAGATTCAGTTATCTTTTAGTCCCCAACCTATAATTATACTCTTTATGGTGGGCGGTTGGAGAGAGAAAATTGGAGAAAAAAAATACATTTATGATATACTTTTCCATATTTGCAAAATATCTTTATTGTTGGAAAGAGAAAATGCATTTATGAAAAAGTAAATAAAAAATGCATTTTCTCTCTCCAACGTTTGGTACATATGAAAAAGTAAATAATAAATGCATTTTATCTCTCTAATTTTCTCTCTCTAGCCACCCACTATAAAAGGGGTATTTTTTTTCGAAAATAATATTAAATCCCTTATATAAAAATATCTAAATATTTTGGACATTTATGAAAATAAGTTATCAAAAGAGATTAAATCTCTAATAATCTCTTTTAAAGTTTTAATTAAGTACATAGGCTTGAATATGCCTTGATTCTCCACTCACAGAAAAAATGAAAGAAAAGAAAGAAAAAAAAAAAAGAATATGCCTTGATTCAAATTTTTTTTTTTTTTTAATTATTACGATGGTCTTTGCACTTTCAATCTTATTTAATTTTGTCTCTAATAGCTCCCTATCTTAGGCTCTATAATATTGTGGGTTGTTTCATGTGTTTAACTGTTCAAATTTGTAGAAAATCGAGCATATTGTGTATATCGCACAATCATACACGACCTATTAATAACCACTCACAAGTAACTTGAGACCCTTAAATCTTCCTTGTCGATGCAGGGTTGGTCTGGACGCAGATCACCTTGTCTTGGACTTAGAGTGACTCTTCCAAAACGCAGGACAACACTTAAGATCACCCTCTAATACAGTTGGACATAGGAGTGAAGCCTTGGACGTAGAGTTGATCCTTGTTGGAAGAAAAACAACTCCTTTGGACGCAAGGTTGGTTTTTTGGATGCAGGGTTACCCTCTGTTGGATGCAACCTCCTCCTTTTGTGCAAAGTTTGGACACCTAGACTTCTTTAAAAGGTTCTCCACTTCCCTCAAGTTTTGAAATAATTTTTGAGTGAATGACTATGCAACTCTTCTGCCCTATTTATAGGAGTTGGATGACAAGCTTTGTCATCCAATCCTTTCTCCATATGTTGACACTTAAGCTCATGCTTAGGTTCATACATACGTACTTCAACATGCATCCAAACATTTGTGCTCCACAAGTTTCTTTGCATGATATCTTAGTCATGCATCACGACACCTTCTACTTGTGATGTGTTAGACTCCAACGAGGTCACCTAGTGCTTCTACTATATGTCCAACCTAAGCCCGGGAGATGAGCCATGCATCCAACCTATTTCCTCCATGCGTCCAACTTGAGGTTTTTGGAGTATGATCTCTTTTGTTCTCTTTTCTTCTTCCAACATTCCTACATTTAGCCAATTTTCGTTTCCAAACCCTAACTATGCATCCAACATATCTTTCCTTGAGGACTATGCATCCAAGTCTCCTCCATACACTTCCATCGACTTATTGTTAACTCCTCTATGCATTGAGAGTTCATTCTTCCAAGCATATGCGTCACACACCTCCTTCCTTACACACACTTACTTTGCTCCCAACTCCAATCGCCCAAAACTTAACCATTTTTTCACTCCATTTATATAGTATACGTCCATAAGGCTCTCCTCAAGCGTATGTTCTCAACTCTTACTTTCCTATGAGTCCTACCTCTGTTTCCTTAAGTACACTTCCTTTACTTCAAACATGAATCAATCAACACCTAGTCATTTCCTCTAAAACCCTAGGACATGCGCCCAAACCTTCCTTTTCTTCCTTAGGGTTTGCTTTTCAACTCTCAAAGTCATCCAACACTTGCTAAAACTTCCCCAGAGTATGCCCTATGCGTTCAATCCTTATTTGGTGAGGTTCCTTTCCAATAACGCACCATGTGTTCAACCTTTTTCTCTATGACTTTGGATTCCTTCCAACACCTCAACACTTAGTCAAAATCCTCCAAAAAATGTCCCACCATGCATTGAGCTTATGTCCTTTGCATCCCTCAGGGTGATTCTTCCAAAAAGATGTGTTTCTAATTCACAATTGTATTCCAACTATGCTACCAACTCAACCTTCTTCAACACTTTAGTGATATTTTCCTTCCTTTCCTAGGTCTATGCACCCATGCCTTGGTTTTCCATGCATAGTTGTGACAAAATTTCTTGGTTGCCTCCTTGTCGTCCAAGATTCGAAAAATCACCTACCGTGGTTTTTTCCCAAACTCACCTATGACTTATTCTCTTCCCCAAACTCAAGTTTGCTCAAACTCTTTTCTTCCTTACCCTACCTTCAACGCATACTACCCCTGTTCAGAGCCAAAATTTAGCTAATTCCACAAGCCCATATTTTCTGCCTCTAAATTTTTCTAACTCCATAGACTTGTATTCAAGTTTTCCCTTATTTTTCTTAGTTTCTTTTCTTTATGGCATCTAAGCTACTAGGTTAAAGTTCCTGATTTCACATGTGTCAAGGTCCTTTAGGAGGTCTAAGCAGCTAATACCTAATGTTTCCATGGTTAGCTAGATCTTAGATTAATTCAAGTTCAATTTCTTTAATCTTATGGTGCCCCTTATGTCTAAGGTGACGTGACAGTTTTATTTCTAGGCTTGTAGTCCCATATTTTTTTGTAGCATCCGTTGACACCCTAACCTTCTTAGAATTAGAGCTCCACTAGATTGATAAATTAATTGGCCAATTTAACTTACCAATTTTTATCTTTAAAATCAACAAATAGAATGCGTAAAAGAAAGTGGTATGAAGTGCAACATTACTTAAGCCATAACAACCCTAGGGCATCCACATTGTTGAACCCCTAGGAGGATTTAGCTCATGACTAATGATAAAATAATGAATTTTATTGAATCATAAATTATAGCTACAAGATAACGTTTGACAGGTAAAAGAAAGAAAGAAAATACAAGAAATAAATTAAAGAATAATGTTGAAAAATATAACTCTAAGATGCCTTGGGACAAATCCTCAAATCCCTAGTTTTTACCTAGATTGATTCCCCTTTTCCAAGGAAGAATCATTCCTCATCACACGCTTTCATGGGATGAGATGACTTAAATTCGCTATGCCTTAGAGGAACTTTCATTCTTGAGGTTATTGACTTGGGGAGATTGAGAAAACGTCCATGGGGCTGATTAAATGATAGGAACAGTGAGAAGTAGTAATCATCTTGGAGGTGGAAAGTTGTTCTATGAAATGGAAGGGTTCTCCTCCTTTATATAGGCCAAGGTAGTTGAGGAATGACCTAAAATCATATTCTAAATGTTTTTCCAGCAAAATCGAGGTTGCCTAACTAATAAAAACCTAAAAAAACCCAACTACCTTTGACTAGGCTGCATTCTGGAAAATTGGGGCTCACTGATGCAACTGCAGTGAATTTGATGTGATCGTATCAGACAAGAAAATTTGCAATCCAACCTTAAACACCTGCCAAAGTTCATCAAAACACCTCTACATAAGCAATTAATAATTTCTAAGCACTAATAACTTCTCATGAGCTCATTTCACTGAATAAGACTAATTTTTAGGGGAAAACTCATGTAAGAGTCCAATTTTTAAAGTAGAAGTGCACAAATAAAGGCCCAAAAACATGCATTTCATGGCATGCATCATCCATCTTTCCTGGTTGATGTGTTTGAGCTTTAAATTCGTTCATTTTAGCACCATTTTGACCTTAACACCTCGTTCTACCTCTCAGATGCCCTAGATCCATAAAACAACATATTAAAACAATTAAATAATTTAACGACATCGAATTAAGTTGAGGAAAATAGCACATTTCAGGTGTTATTAATAACTAAATTAAAAATTTATTGAAAGTATAAATACTAGAATTAGAAAATTGAGATGATATGGACTAAAATAATTCTCCAATTATATTTGAACTTTTTTTCTCTTCAACATAAATCTTTGTACAAGAGTGAGAGATGATTTTTTTTTATATATATATATAATAAATCCAGCAAACAATTTGTTTAGTGCCTTTTGTGTGATTCGTTGCTTGATATTAAACTTTTCTAGTTAAAGTCAATTCATTCTAGGCAATTAATTAAAAGAGTGAGAATCACATTTTTTTCTTAAAATATAACATATTCCAAAGTTTTTTCCTTTCATTTACATAATCTTTCTAATTTTCACTTCAAATTCATTTTCTTTCTTGAAATATTGTTGTCATGAAATACTATTGTGGCCTACTTTGATTAGTTTTGCATCTTCATGGGTCACCTGAGTAAATGCTTATAGCTAGTGCAGTCAGAGTATCTAGGAAGTTTGTTCCTCTAGTTCTTCTGACAATCTTTTGTGTTTGGGATATTTTGCAGCCATTGGTTGTTTTTAATCTATTGGAGATGGGCGGTGTTGTTTGGTTTAGTTTGGCATTTGATTAGAAGAGGACCCTATTCTTTAGCAGTTTAGTTGGTGGTTATTTTGGATGTAAATCCTTCTGCTAAGGTTTGTGATTTTCCCCAGCCCGATGGGACTTGAGTCTGACCTTTCAATTTTAGAGAGTTGATTCAACTCTTGGAGCAAGTATAGTCAATAGTGGTTGAGGTTGAGAGGGAGGATTGTGTGACCTATCTCTCTTATCATTCTAGAGTGTTTTATATCACTAGTGCTCGAGAGTCTTTAAGGCCTAAGCATTTTGTGGTGCCTTGGTCTAGTCTGCTTTGATTTGGAGGGAATATTCCTAGATACTATTTTACTACCTGACTTGCTATTTAGAATCAGTTACTAGCACATAATCATATTAGCAGGTGATGATATACATCTATGTTTAAATCCTTTGCGTATGTGTTCTTTTGCACTAGTAGAGTTGAGTCTCAAGTCCATTTTTTCTATTTTAGCTAGACTATTTGGGAGAAAATGTGTTGTTGTGGGCAGGGTATTCCTATAGGATCTCTCATTGGGAGAAATAGCTCGACTAGATTTGTCATATTAACTTAGGTAATTCGTTGTCGTGCAAGGCCTAGAGAGTACTTGGTGTGTTCTTATTTATTAAATTAGGAGAGAGCATAACCTTTGTATTCATAAGGCAACCTTACAGCCTCCCCCAAGTGTAACCTTTGGGTGGCAGAAAAGATCTCAAACCATATTCATGGTGTTCTACCTTGTTTAGGGTTGTTGCTTCAAAAGTTATTGATTGTATTTTTTGCAATAAAGCACTATATGGATTGTGCTTTGGATAGATGTACTGCTAGAAGCTGTTTGGGAACCTCACTGTTTGAAAGGGTGTTGTGATGGTTATTTAGACTAAAGTTTTGTTTACAACTTATAGATATGTGTTTTGTAGAGACGAAACTTCATATACATGTGTATTTGAGAAGTTCTTTCTTATTAGCTCATCTCGAGCTAAGATTATTGTGAGGGGTTCTCACATTTAGGGGAGCCTAAGATAGTCTTCTTACAGGACAAGAAAAGATAGCAACAACAAATAAGAGGGATTCTCACACTTAGGGAGAACCTAAGTTATCTTTCACTAAGAGACAGGTTGTGCTTGAGCCATTGTAGAAGTTGTTCAACAAATAAGTACTTCATTGTAATTACTTTATATTAGTGAAGTATCTTTCCTTTGGACATTTTGCCACCTAGATGTAGGTGATATTAAACTGAACTAGGTTACCAATCGTTGTGTCTCTCTATCTTTGTTCTCTCTATCTCTATTTATTGTTTATTTCGTATATGTTTGTTATACATCTTGTAACAACATTGTGTGTGACTTGTTTCATTCTGTGTGAGATATACCTACTTTCATGTTCTGAGTAGCTTAGGGCTTCTATTAATGAGATTCATATTGACTTTTTTCCTTAAGACTTGTATCATCAAGTTGTGTTGTGTGAGTTTTTCTTTTGTGTTTATGGTTATTTTCTCTTCTCTTATCTTTTCTTTCTTTTTTTTTTTTTTATATATATAATTTTTTGATTGTGTTATGATTATGTCTTGGTCTCAGGTTGTGATGCCCCTTTTTCTTTATTGCAATTTTGTACCTTAAAAAATTGAAAATATTAATTCTTATAAACCAACATATCCTTCTTTTAAAATTTTATCAGTAAGCATTTTCCTAGAAAAAGAAGATTATGAAAATTCAATCTCTCTCTCTCCCTTTTTAATTCAATAATGCCGAGGTGGAAATTATGTCACGTAATATTAAAAACAACAACAATAATTATGGATGGTTTTCTAACAAAATAATCTCAAAAGTTGAATGGAAGCAAGCAAAATGTAGGGGATTAAATTTAGGAATCTTTTTAAAAATAGAAAAACGATTAAAAGTAATTATAAATAAAGTAAAATTTTAATTTTATATGATAGATACCGATAGATCCAAATAGACATCTATCACTTTACTAGATAGACATGAATATATGTCCATTTGAATCTATCACATATAAAAAGTGAAATTTTGCTATATTTGTAAATAGTTTGATATTTTATTTATTTATTTATAGTAATTTCTCATTAAATTTAACATTTAACTTAAAATAGAAATTAAGTTAATTATATGGAAGTTTTAAGGATTGAATAATTAAAGATTATTGTAGTGGAAAGAGAAAGAGGTGAATGGGCAGTTATATTTTATGAATGATTATGTTTTTACTCCATTTTGGAAACACTAATTTAAAGCTTCCCACTATCTTTTTCTTCCAAGAAACAAGACACAACCCCCTCATCATGGTTTTCTTTATTTTTCTAAGGTTAACTTACAATCTTTTTTTTTTTTATTTTTCTTTTTCTTTTCTCACTACATAGTAGGTTAAGTTACCACCATGGTCGAAATTTTCTATTGAAATCTCGACAGGCCTTGAGAGAAATTTCGGCTTTTTCTCATTTAAAAAAATATCGAAATTTCAAGAAAATTTTGATTTTTCTTTTTAGCTCAAGTTTTTCAATTTTATGGTTCTAATTACACATAATCGTGTAACTTCACACGCTAATGCCATTTCTAACGAAGGATAAAGTTTTTTTATTTTGATGTGCTACGTTTTCTAATTTTCAACTTTTCTCAACTTTTAGCTTTATTTTTTAATCCGAAACTTTCCTTCTTAAAGAAATTGAATTTGAAAAATCTACCAAAGAGAACCTATATTTATTTTTGACATCATTCAAACTTTTTCCATTAAATTTTTACATCATTTCACTTCAAAATAGAATTGATGTCAATTTTTTTTCTTTCCTCACTCAAAATTTTTATTTTCACATCATTTCACCATAAAATATTTCTAAATTTATATTATTTTGTAATTATTTTTCCATTTCTTTTTTAAATTTACACAAACTTTACGGTATACATCTAAAGAGTGTGTTTGGAATAACTTTACAAGTGTTTAATTTAAAAAATAAGTCATTTCGAAAAAAATACAAGTGTTTGGCAACCACCAAAAATAAATTTTAAAGTAATTAGTGTCTTTATTTTAAATGAAAATAAATTTTTTAAAAACATTTATTTTTTAAGTTAATCCAGATGGGCTTAAGCCACAATCAAATTTTCATTAACTAATTTTAACAATTTCCATCATTTTCCATAAAGTTTTCTGAGATTCCCATTGATATAGATATTTCAAAATAATGGTGACTTCGATATTTCCATTGATATCGATATTTCAAACCTTGGTCACAACTTCAAATTTAGTCTATAGATCTAGTATATTTTTAAATTTTCAATTTTCTTATCAAATAAATCTTTAAATTTGAAAATGTAATAAATTCTTAAACTTTAAAATTTGAGTTTAATAATTCCTTTGCATATTCAACATTTTTCAAATTTAATGAAAATGAAATTGAAGTACTTTATGTCTAATTTTTTACCTAAACTTTCAATTTTATATACAATAGGGTTATGATTTTTCTTTTTTAAAAAGTCAATCAGCACTGACATATATATTAAACACAAAATTCAAAATTGCATGACCTATTAGATAATTGAAAATTTAAAGACATATTAAATACTCAGTATCTTACTTGACATTAGATCTATTAAAAACTTTTGAAAGTTTATGAATCTATATTATAAACAAACTTAAAGTTTTTCAATTAACCTTTACTTTAGTACTCTATGTAAAGTTACTACTATATGTAATATACCAACTCCTTGAAATCGGAGGTTAAAATTCTTGTACTCGATTTGCTAAACTATATATATGTATGTGAATTTTTTTATATTTTTTTTATGTATTTACTGAATTTAACAAATTAGTTTTTACATGAGTACAACTCAATTGATAAAACTTGTATTATCGATTTCGATTAGAGTGGATTTCTCCACACCCACATAACATATTGTTAAAAAATAAAACATATTTTTTAAATAACAAAATCTAAGTACATTGGTTGATTATAATATATATTAAACTCAGTATCAGAGATAACCTAAGATTTTGTGTTAAATATAATATGAAAGTATGTCTAATGATAAAGAATCAAAACTATAGTTTAGTTCAAGAAAAGTTTGAAATAAAAACAAGATACTTAAAAAGTGCCCGGACTAAAAAAACTGGTGCGAAAATCAAGATAATAAATAATATATTTTTTTCCTCTTCATTTTTTAACATTCGTCTTAATTTCTAATCCGAATACATTTTATGTTAGACTTGTTTGAATTAACTTAAAACAAATATATATATATATTCAAACAACTCATTTCTATTTAAACTATTTTGATAAGAAGTGTTTAATTTTCAAACTATTTCAAAAGCTATTCCTTTTCAAAATTACTTATTTTCAAAATTAAACTCTTAAACTAAACACATTCTTAATTTCAAATAAAAAATGTTTTTTTTTTTTCTCTTCAAAATCTCCAAACTAGTAGATGAACGCAAAGTTTTTCTGAATTCTATCCATTTTTAATGAGTTCACGTTATTAATGTGAAATTTTAAAAGTACGTACATAAGTACACATACGAGTGAATCTAACACAAAATACATACAAGTCAAGCACAATATTGTAACAAGTCAATTGACAAACAAACAAACTTAATAACAGACAACAAGAGTAGACATAGAGAGACATAGAGATTGGTAACCCAATTCTGCATAATATCACCTACTTTTGGGGGCAGCTTGTCCAGTGGAAAGAAATTTCACTATCAAAAGATTGGTAACCCAATTCTGCATAATATCACCTACTTTATCATGTTTGAATGTTTTGAATGTCATCTAGTGCTTTGAAAAACCAAGTTCTATTCGTATTTATGTTATTTACGCTATTTACAATTTTGGCCTTACGATTTAGAGAAGTGTGTAATATAAACTCTTTAACCCTCCTGACGCCTCTAAATCTGTAATCTCATATTCTCTCTCTAATAATAAAGTGCTCTCTCTCTCTACCCATGGACGTAGCTAACACATTGTTGGTGAACTGTGACAACCCAAATCATTGAGGTAAATTCTCCTATTAAGATAATTTAAGTTATCTTGCATTAACTGGAATCACTTGGATGTTGAGAAACTTAATTTTCGGTGATAAGGATAATTCAATTTAAGTTAAGGAATTAAGTTTTTAGAATGTGTATTTGAAGTGGTTGGTGGAATTTTATTTGGATTTAAGGAAATATGATGTTGGCAATAAATGATTTAAGTATAATATCCTTTTTGGAAAAAAATATATGTGTAGATTTGATTTGGTTGGGGAAATTAAATAAAGGAGATTTTATTTTGTTTGGGGAAAAGAAAAGGAGATTTTATTTTATTTGGGGAAAAGGAAAATGTGAAATTAATGGAAAGAGGGATTAGTGTTTATTATAAATAAACCTTTCTCGTTTTGCGTGCAGATTAAAAGAAAAAGAAAAAAAAAGAAAATTCTTTTTTTTTTCTCCTTCTCTCTCCTCTGTCCACCCCTCCCAACCCTCCTTCTCCCCCTTGTGTTTCGTCTGCCGGCTCGCGCTCATCGCCGTTCTCCTTCGACAGCCGTCGTCGTGTCGTGGGTTTCGCCATCGTGAATCCTGTGGATACCTTGGGTTTGCTCCTTGTTGGTGGTGCTTTGCGGCGTGGCTGAGATCGTGGTCTTTGGGGTAAGGCGTTGGTGTTTTCCTTTGGCTACTCATGTAGGTTTAGAAATTCTAAGTGTATTTTCTCTTAGAGTGTGTAGACTGTTGCACGTACTGGGAATTGGAAGCAGGTGCAGCAACTTTGAGTTAAACCATCCTTTGGGTAAGGATTCTCTTGAATTAAATTTGGTTTCGTTGGTGGGGTAGGTCGGTGATTAGCTCAAGCTAGGAATTTTGCTCCCAGTTTTATTCAGGAATTTTGCAAGGAATTACGGGCATTTAGCAATTTGGACCTAGGCTCAAGGTAAGTAATCTTACTATCCAAACCTGCTCCGTGCCAGTACGTTTAGCTGCTAAAATGTTGTAGGCTCCTTGGGCCACTCTTGAGATCTCGCTTGTATGTAGTTTTCATGTTTGTAAAGTTATATGTGTCCATTTGCGTAAGAACCTATGTTGTGGAATGCATATGAACTTTATTGATTGTGCACGTTAAGTAGTGGTTATTCTCCTACATTGGTTAGGTGTCTACCAGAGGTTGTGTTCCTTCGGGTTCACCAGAGGTTGTGTTCTTTCGGGATCACCAGAGGTTGTGTTCCTTCGGGATCACCAAAGGTTGTGTTCCTTCGGGTTCAACAAAGGTAAGTGTCTCCTTTGGGATTCACTAGAGGTTTGTGGACACCAATGGCCAACAATAGGACGAGTCTAACCATTCACGCATAGAAATAAGGTGAAGGATAGAAATATGTATGTCTCACATGTTTGGCGCACTTATTGGATATAGGTGCCAAGCCCGACCCCGGTAGTGGGTTACTTACTGAGAAATATAATTACGCATCCTTTCCTCTTATATATTTTTTTCAGGTAAAATGTAAGCCCCATACTCGTTATTGAGAAAAAGTAAATAAAAAGAAATTATAGGGCAGATAAGTAAAGAAAATTGGCCAAGTTGGGGGAGAGTGAAAATGGTTAAGTGTTGATCGTGCGATGAGTGACCATGCGTTGAAGGATGTTTAAGCTTGACAAGAGTTACCGCTGATAAGCATGTGTTGAAAAGGACAGCTCGCCGGGGAAAAAGATGTGAAAGGAGAAGGGTGCAATATGTGTTAATAGAAGTATGCGTTGAAGGCTACTATGTGCTAGAAGTTGGCATCACTATGTGTTGAGATGGCCTTGCGTTGAAGGATGGTATGCGTCGGACATAGAAAAGTGGCCGAGAAGGCCATGCGGTAATCAGCTATCCGGCGTGGAGCAATCAGTGACATAGTAAGTGGAGACTATGCGTTGCCGAAGCCATGCGCGAAAGGTGGTGCTGGCTAATTCTAAAAGGAGGATGAAGTTAGAGCTGGTAAGTCGGTGATTTATATTGACATATAAAGGATTGCATCGAATAATTAAGCCTTTTTGGATACATTTTCGAACTGAGATTAATCCTATTTTGCAGACGAACAACGAGGAGAGTAGAAGAAGGTACTTATATCGAATTTGAGTAGAAATCAGATCAGTTTCATGATGATTTTGAAGCTAGAACCAGAAGCTTGATTGTTACTGATAGACTTGAACACCAATCGGTGTTTGAAGGAGAGTGAATCGAGACGTCGAAGCAATAACTGAAATTTGAGGTAAGTAAGTTGAATAAATTCTTAGCAACTTCCATGAAGGATGTGTAAGCTAAATCCGAGTGAAAATGTGTTAATCTCTAGGAAGAAGTAAGCGGAATTGAACTGCTAAGCAAATCAGGGCAGCCGAAGTTATTTGGGAATAATTCTCAAATGAAGACGAATAATGGCCCGAAATTTTGAGGTAAGCTAGGAAACTCACTACTTTACAAGATTGTAAAAGGAGGGAAGTTCTGATTTTGACTGTAATATGGTTTTTAGCAGGATAAAGGGAGAGTTTGAAAGGAAGGAAGGAAAACTGTGATATCAAGTGTCGCTAAACAGTGGTATCGCTAAGGAGCAGGAGAGTGAGCAGCGGAACGGGTGTCGCTGATAAACGCAAAGGAGCTCTGCGTCTCACAACTCTCGCTGAAGTCTCGCTAGGTATCGCTCCTTAAGATGATATCGCTAGTCTAATTCACTCCGGTTTCGCTAGTGCAACACCCAGCAGTGTAAATCTCGCTGGTAGTCTCGCTAGTAACATAGAGTATCGCTAGTTATTAACATGCATACCTAATGATTTTTGAAAAAGGAGTTCAAAGGAAACCTAATATGAGAAATGTGTTTTACAGGCGAAGAAGAGCTCGAAAAAACATACAATTCGTTTGGGGCCTAAGACAAACTGTGAGTGGCTTTCTAATTTGTCCAAGGATCATCGTTACTAATGTACAAGTGAAAACGAATATATTATATGAATTTCTGTATGTGCGCTGCAAACCACGCCGAAAGACCCTGTGTGAAGGCCTATGGAGATATATGATACATAGTGCCGAGGGACCATGAGTGAAGGCACTAGTGAGATTGATTGGGATAGTTTCCAATGCCGAAGGACCTTGTGGGAAGGCATGAAAATCAGTACATGAAGACTCAGTGCTGAAGGACCATGAGTGAAGGCACTTGAGCAGTGAAATTATAATGAAACTTAGTGCTGAGGGACATTATGAGAAGGCATGAGTGTTGAAACGTCGAAGGACTAAATGTGAAGGCGTATGAATGTATGAATACACGAATATATGAATGTTAGGGACGGAATACTTGATATAAGGTTAATAGCGTTGAGCTTTACTCCGCTGCTTCTTAGAAAAGTATCTATGTTATCTTGTTAAATGGCATGAGTGATCCAGCAACTTGTACTAATAAGATATATATTAATGTTATAAACAGCATTAACTCAAGAATTAGATTGTACTTGATATTTTAGTCACTCACTGGGCTTTAAGCTCCCACCTTTTGTTTATTGTTGTTCGTTTCAGGTAGCGAGCATGTCCGTGACGCCTAGCCTACAGAAGATCCTCGTGTGGGCTTACTTGGTTTTAGTTCTCTGGGATAGTTGTAAATACTCAGTCTGAGTACATATTTTGTCATATATGATTTTGTGGCATAACGAGTGTGGGTTTTGTACTGGCTGCTGAACAAATACACTTGTATGATAAATTATGAGCTGAGAAATCTTATGTATAACTTATGATTACCTTATAATGTTTTCACTAGTATAGAAGTTTGTACATTTGATCTGGTATTGAATTGTATTTCAAGATATAAGATGACGTATATATGTATAGGTTGCACATACTCTTAGGTTAAGAGGGTAATCTGGGAGGGGGTGTGACATAAAGGAAGGAATGTGCCGGCGAATGACAGGAAGAATCCTTGATAGCATCACGGGACCCATAGCAGCTTTCGCTTAGTTTTGCATGTTTTCTTTTTTTATGAAATTTTGTCCAACTGTCTAGTTTCGTTTTGAGACTCGTCTCCCTATTTGTTTATGCTGATTTTCATCTATGAAGCTTCTTTTATTGTTTTCCTTAGGGGTACCCCGAACCAAAATTTCATTTATTTGTTATTGTGCTGAATTCTTGAATTAAAACAAGTAGAAACTTTCATGAAAAACATGGGTCCTTATTTACCATTCTGCATAGTGTCATTTCTTTGAATTGTTGTATGCACTAAGTAATGGTCCGATTAGATAGTTGTTAGTCGGGTCGTTACATGAACCATATAAATCTCTATGTTGATTTTCTACTGTTATGTTTTCTGTTTACTTTTGATTGTCGATTTCTTATAGTACTTTATTTGATAGACTTTCTCTATAGTAACTCACATATAACCTACTCTTCAGTCTCAACTTAGGCTCCCCTAAGTTTGAGATCCCCCCACTTCCACAATTAAGCTTTTCCCAAACTTTGTTTGAGATCTCCTCAAACAGATGTACTTTAGGCTTCCACTAAGTATGACTTCCCTTCACCTATATGAATAAGCTTCTCCCAAGCTAGGTATAAGATCCCCTCAATACAAATATGAAGGAATTGAATCCTCAGCAGAAGCGAATGATCGCCTTGTGCCAATTATTTTCATTATGGAAAACTTAAATTTGAGAACCAGAAACATAGATAAACAATTATTTAAAGTTACAACATGCTTTGATAAATAGGAAAAGATAAGAAATTCAACCTTTGAAGACTTTCTTCCTCTTAAAAAAAATTGATTCTCCATAATGCACGAACAACCAGAACATTCTTGAAACATAATGCACACAGAGAGTGCTCTTGAGACACCACCAAGATGATCTTCCTTACTATTCTCTAGGGAAGAAGAATCAAGGAGTGGTGAGCTCTTCTTTCTCTTTTTGGTGAAAGAACTTTTGTCGAGAGAAAAGATTTTTCTTGAGAGAGTATTTCACATACATAACACTTCTGTATCTTCACTTCTTCTTCTTCAAACTGAATACCATCATCTTCCTTTTTACGTAAGTTATGTGAGAAGAAAGAGGGAAATAACTCCCACTACATGCAAGATAACTCCCTTTTGGGATTTACTCTTAATATTAATTTAATAAAACTAAATCTAATTTAATAATATTAAATCAATATTAATTTAATTATAATTTATTAAATCATATTTAGTATATATAATAAAATAAAATTAATTAATAAACAAATAACTAAATATCACATATTTAATTTAGTTTGAATCATATTCAAATAATATTCTCATAGTTTTAATGTGAATCATATTCATATTAAATTTAACCTATAGTTTTATATGAATCTCATTCATATAATTAAATATTTAAATCTCATTTAAATATTTATTTCTCTCATTACATAAAGTATAAATCTTGAATCTTATTCAAAGATTATATTAATCGTATCATATACAATTAATTCTCTTATTAATTTTAACACTTCAAATTAATCCAAAAATTAACTGATTCTTATTAAACCCTTAATGAGCTAGCAAGGGAACCTTATTGACCTATAGATTAGAAGCTCCAATGATATGAGATTAATTAATTAAACTCTGTAATTAAATTAATCAATATTCATTAACTGTAGAGGTCACTCCAACTATAAACTAACCCCTCTTGAGCCAGTGAAAGGGTGAGACCTCTTTGTTCAAGACTTGAAATCAGAAGGGAGCAATTTATCCAATTACCCTAAAGGTGGAAAGAATTGAATTCTATATTGTGAAGATATGTTTCCAGCTCCCTACTCAAACAAATCCCCAAAATGGTAGGCTTATTGATTCGACAATCTGGCCAATCTCACCCATACAGATCAAAAGATTGTCCTCATAGACATGAGTTCATAACCCACTCAGGATTAAGGTCGAGTCACCTATGGTCATCCTATGAAATGTTAATTTATTCAATTAACAGCATTACAAAGAGAAATTGAACATTTCGCAGTTCAATGTTATACAAACTCTTTATATAGGATACTCCCACTCACATGTCTCTACATGAACGATTTGAATCAAATCATTTGTAATATTTTGCAACTTTTATAACAGTTACAAAGCGGACCATATCCGAAGTATTACCAAGATAAAGCACCCAGCCTTATCCTTATACTACAGACCTTTTGGTTATTACTTAAACATGATCCAAACCTTGTATGTCTACTACATATATGTTTAAGTTTATATAAAATAGCTATGGATCTTAGTTTATTGGATTGAGTTAATGTAAAAGATAAATAAAATAACTCCTTATTTTATTGAATAAATAAATTGTATTCACAACTTTACAAACTGCGAGATCCTAAGAGATTTAGGACACTAGTCCCAACAAAATAAACTTCGGCTCCTCTTAAGTATGAAATATACTCTTTTTCACTTTCAATGATTGACAATAGTTGTAAACACTCAACCTAGTCTAAATGACTATCAACAACTCCCTCAATAGCTATGGAGGACCACAAAGTTCACTAACAGTACAAGTAAAAGTTCTACGTGAATGTTCTTCAGAGGAAAAAAAAAAAAAAACTCTTATTCTAAGGAGCTAACCCTAAAAAAGGCGAAGCCCCATATATAAATGTGGCACAATCTTGAGAAGATATGCAAGGACGAAAATAATCTTCTTTGCAGGAAAAGGAAAGTAGCCTCTGGGAATTTGTTTAACACAAAACAATAACATCACAAAATATGAAACATTTTGTCTATAAAAAAAAATCAACCAATCATTTTGTAGTAACAAGGTGTTGTTTTAACCTTAGAGGGCAATTTGACTTACATGATCTGCACCAAGGTCATTATAAGAATTTGCTTTCAAGGCAATGGTATTGCACAACACAATAATTTGATTCTAGGTTCGTCAACATCTAACAATTTATAATAATTATTATTTTTTGCTACAATATACTAATTATAAATTTAGGGTTGAGGCCAATCAAATAATTTAAGTCTAGATAGTAGTACATTCACTCTTTACTTTCTATTGAAACATACTTCACTTTTATCCTTACTTCATTATGAAAGAAAAATAATAATTAACACCAATGAGAACAATTTGTGTACAAATATAAAACTTCCACACAAAAAAGTGAGACCTATTCTAGCTCTAATCTTAGATTATAGTTTGTTTACCTACATTTTAACTTTTATGAGCAGTTGAATGTATGATAGCAAACTTCATCCATCTTTTAAAATTTAAAACTCTCATCTCAAGAAATTTTATTTATTTTTTTCAATTTTTATAATGATACTCATTCTATTTATAAATTGTAATTGTAATTAATTTTAGGAGGTTGTGAAGCATAAGTGACCACTAATAAATAAACACATAAATTAAATTAGTCAATATGAATATGGTTTAATTTACATAAAGTTCCTACTATCAACCTGAAAGCATAAAGTTTTCCTATTATCAACTTCAAAGTCAAATGTTTGATTCTCTCACCCTACAAACTAAAATAATAATAATAATAATAATAATAATAATAATAAAATAAAACTAAACTAAATTATTATTGCTAAATTTGGGCAATTTCTATTTTCCTTAATAATTTGAAACTACAGTTTAATGTTGTACTCTACACCATAAAAACATATTCTGTTCTAATTATTTCAACCCTTATAATTTCATATTTCATATTGATCAATGATGCACATTAGATATTCTTTTATATTTTGTAAGTTATTTGAACGGACTTTTCCTATCAACTTTACAATGTAACATAGAAATTACAATGTATATACACATATACAACACAAAATAATAATGTAGTTGGTAGGGACCTCTATCTTAAGCAAATTAATGCCTTTCTAAGCTTAATATTTAAGCTTAGTTCCAACTTGTATCTAAATTAAAACAAAAGCTATCTATATTCAACAAATCTTACATTACCTTTTGCCGACAAGAACTAGCTTAATTGGCATACAGGTGTACTATTAGCCTCGAATCAAATATTTGATCCTTCACTTCAAATATCTTAAACAATACCAAAAATAAATAAATAACAATTGTAGGAGATGAGGATTGAACTCTTCGACTCTTAGGAGGAAGAAAACTCTCACTTTGGCCAAATATATATACACATTATTTAAGTCTTGGAGTCAGGTCAATTTTTACATAAAAATTTCAATTTTCATCCCATATCAAAATCCTAAAATCAAATTAAAAAATTGTTTACAAAAATGAACCAGTTTAAGAGTCTGTTTAATTTAGCTTTTCAATATTTAATTTTGGAGGAAGCAGTTGGAGTGTTTGGAAACCACTAAAATAACTTTCGAAAAAAAAAAATAGTTTATAAAATAAGTTGGTTTGAGAGAAACACCTGAAATCAATTTTAAGAAAAATGATATTTGAGTGTTTAGTGATTAATATGTCTCTATTATGTCTAATATATAAAAGTACCAAAATACTCTCTCTAGTCCTCTACCTCACTTCCACCATGGTTGTTATTGTTTACTGTTGCCTGCCATTGGCCACCTTTGGGCAACTTACGTTGGTGGCCACCTCTAGTGACCAACTCCAATGACCACCATTGGCAACCAACTCTGGCGACCGCTTTCGACGACCATCCCCAATGACCAACTTTGGTAGCCACCTCTATCGACTACCATCGGTGACCAACTTTGACGACCATCCCTTGGTGCCCAACTCCAGCGACCAGTTCCCACTAGCTACCAACTCTAGCAACCACCACCACCAACTCTTAGCAACCACCTCTAGCGACCACCTCTGGCAATCAACTTCAATGACCAACTTTAGTGAATGCCTTTGACAAAACCAACTATAATAATGACCACCTCCAATGGTCAGCTCTAGTGAACCAATTACATCAATTATCTCCAACAACTAACTCCTAATGACTAACTCTAATGGACCACAATTAGATCAATATCATATGCTAAAGAAAATTGGTCAGAAGTGTTTTTAAATTATTCATAGTGTTTCATAGTCATCATTTATAGTAATTTGACATTAATAGAAACATTTTTAGTATATAGCAAACCAAACAAACTTGTATCATTCAAATACTTTTGAGAAAAATATAACTAAACACATGACTGTTTTTATTTTAAACCATCTCTATCAAAAGTATTTAAATGAAAATGATCTTTGGACAAACATTTTTTTCATAATCAATCCAAACAGGCTCTAAGCGATTTTGAATTCAACCAAGAAAATAGACTATAGCAATAACTCGACTGACAAAATTTTTTATTATTATGATTATAATACTAATTATTTATTTATTTATTTATTTATGTTGGTTCAAATTCTCCCCCTCTAATTACACATATATAAAGAAATCAAAAGAAAACAAGTAGTGGACAAGATTGGCCACTTTTGGAAGAGATTGTTGACAAGGGGGGTACAAGTTTTTCCAAGACAAAAAAGAATACAAGTTGCATTTTATAGAAAAGGAAATTAGAAGATTGTTTTTCAATAAATCTTAGAAACATTTTTTCCCTAATGGTAGGAAGCATCTTTTCTACTTCAAATATCATCTTCAAAATATTTTAACAAATCTTTCAAATAAATACTATATTAATCCATTTAATGAAAATTATTTTAAATTTTAAAACTAAAAAAATGTCATAATCTCGATTTTGTGGAAACATAAATAGATATATCGATAAAAAAAAATATTCATATATTTAAATCTACATCAGTGATATATTATTGATATTTTACTCATGTTTCATCGACTTTTCGATTATATATTAAAAATGTTGATTCACCCTTTAATGAAAGAAGTTGAAATTATAGACACATAAAAATATCAACAAAAATGCCAACATATTAACATGAATTAAAAATCTTAATGATAGTATAAAAATAGAAATAAATAGCAAAATATATTCACACGATGATAATAAATCACATGAAAACACATCAAATCATGTCAAATCCTCTCTCCCTCCTTAACGATTTAAAATTGCTTTCCACACAATCTTGCATTAAACTAATTTCTAAAGAAGCACTTTTTGTGTTATTACTTGAAAGGGTCAATGCATTAAAAAAAAAAAAAAGAAAGAAAAGAAAAGAAAAAACAAAGGAGCCAATGAAAAGGAATTATGTGATAGAATCTGCCACTAAGGAAACAGTAATAATAGCAAAATGGCAGGTGAGTTAGGTAAAGGGCGGGAAGGGAAACAAATCAACTTTTGGCAGTTGATGAAGACAAAGTTTTAGCAGTTAGGTGTGTGTAGTCAATGATGTTGGGGTGAATAAAACAATTGCTGGTTTAGGGGTGTCTGGGGATCATAATGGAATAGAATGAAATTGTAATGCAATGTAATCCAAAATTAATATCTAGATTAAGCGTTTTGGATTCAATTTGTAATACAAAACTCATTCCGTTCCTACAGTTTTTTATCAAACCCTATTTTCTATCGTTTTCATGTTTCATGATCTCATTTTCGTTTCTTCCTTGAATTTTCACGCATTTCAATATTCCTCTAATTTCCAATGATCCTATTATATTCCAGCTCTCCAAGCAGCCACTAGGTGTTTTGGCCCTGAAATAGCGTAGGACCAACTTTTTATTTTTATATTTTATTATGAACTTAAAATGGATCAATTCGATAGCTTTGTTCGTTTGTAGGTATAATGAAGAATGAAGTTGAAGATTTTTTTAACTTGAAAAGATATGGAGGAATTAGGGAATATTGCATGCTCTTCTACACTATTCATTGGAGAGTTTAGTATGAAAGAAGTCGATAGATAGTATGATAAGATTTACATTCGGGAGAAAAACATCTTTTATTTAGCAATGAGCAATGAGTGAGTTAGTCTTTTGTTTTGTTTTTGTTTGGAGGAGGAGGGAAAGAAAAAGGTCAAATCAAAGAAGGAAGAAAAGTCAACAAATTTAGCAATGATTTGTGTCATGTCTTGCCATCAATGTCGGCAAGAATTGTTTTTTTTTTTTTTTTTTTTTTTTTTCTTTTTCCTTTCTGCCACTTTCTTTCCCATTTTTCTTTTTCTTTGTCTTCTTTTTTTTTTTTTTTCTTTTCTTTTTTTTTTTTCTTTTTTTTTTTTTTTTTTTTTTTCTTTTTCCTAATTACTGTCCCCCCCTTGGTTTTCTAGCTTATGGAATTTCAAAATAAATAAATATATATATAAATGAATTTGTATAAAACTTATAATTAATTTGTTAAAGTGTAAATTGACTAGTGCATAGTAGTTTGTTGAAGTCGTTCCCGTGACTTATGGCAATATTCTTCGAATTTAGGAGATAAAGAGACATGCTTTAAATTTTGAAGAGACTAAGAGGGTAGATTTTATAGGTTAAAAACTATATAATGATCATTCAATTATCAACTCTTGAAAAAATAGTAATTGTTTTCTTATATGATATCAACTTTTATAATTTTTTTTTCTTTTCTTTTTTTTTTTTCCTTTTTTTAGTTTAACACTGTTTAAAATAAGAGTTATTTTCATAGCAATATATCATCCATTTTAAGTTGGGCCAATACTTGGGCTTGGGTTGAGTGATCTATGGTGATGCATTTTATTATTTTGGAAAACTATGATATATCACTACAATCAATCAATACACCATAATTTTTTTTAAAAAAAAATTGATTATTGTTGTAAAATTGAGGAGCAAAATGACGGAAAAACGGGAGCACGAAAATCGAAAAATTATAATATTAAAATAATTAAATAATTAAATAATATAAAAGTAATTAAAACAACTAAATTAAATAAAATAAACTAAAATAAAGAAAGTGGAATTTTATGAAATTTCTCAACATCAATCTTTTCTCTTATTTTCTCTCCAATGTGTGTGTTACAATATCCACAAAAAGCCTCTATTTATAGGCAATTTGGCAAATAGGTAGTGCCATTTATGGCCGATACACATGACCTTTAGCCACTAAGCATATTTATATAATGGACATCTAATTTGCTCTAATATTTATAATAGTTATTAGAAATTTAATCTATGGTTGAAAACTTATTTTCATAAATGTAAAAATATTTATATATTTTTATATAAGAGATTTGATACTATTTTCAGATAAATATACCTTTTATGGTGGACAGCAAAATAGAGAAAATTAGAGATAGAAAATACATTTATTATTTACTTTTCCATATTTATGAAACATTTTTAATGTCTGAGAGAGAAAATGTATTTATTATATTTTATTAATTATTTGAGGTTTCTTCTCATTTTCAATTAGAAGAATAAAATACATTTAATATGATTCTAATTTTCATTTAATGCATTTGACTTATCAAGCAATTCATTTTTCTAACAGATCTATAGTTATTTCAAATATATATATATATATATATCTTAGAACATTATTTTAGATGTTTGCAAATATTTTAACCAATATATGAAATATACCACATCATATAAATCAGAAATTAACTTAATGTTCAACATAAATCCCAGTATATATCGTAAATTTTATTTATATCACAGTATATATCATACATTTCATATTTTTAAATAAACAAAGGTATATACAAATACATATTTCTGAGTTATACATATTTTTATGGTATGAATGGAATTTATGATATATACTATGATTTATGTTGAACATTGAGTGATTTATATACCATATTAAAATTGTTAAATTAATTTTGAATTACACTTATGCAAGGGAACTATTAAAGTTTGATTTATTGAGATTATATATGTAACGACCCGACTAATACATCCTAATCAGACCATTACTCAATGCATGCAATTTCAAGAAAAGATACGACGCTGAGTAGTAAGAAAGAAACAAATGCTACTCAAGGAAATTTTTATTTATTTAACCAAAGAAAACAATGAATAACCATAGAAAAGAATTTTGGATCGGGGTACCCCTGATAAAATCAGAAATAGTTCATGGACAGGAATCCAAACACAAAACAAAAGGACAAGCCTCAAAACACAATTTAACACCTGAACAAAACCTATATATAAACAAAACATGCAGAGCTATGCGGAAGCTACACCGGGTCCCGTGATGTCATCAAGGTATCCTCTTGTCATTCGCCAGCCCGTTTTTTTTTCCTTACCTGAAAAAAAATAAGATGAAAGAATGAGTAATTTTATTACTCAGTAAGTGACCCCACTACCGGAGCCGAGCTAAGCACTCAAGTCCTTTAAGTGCAATAACAATAAGACATGCGCATCTAACATACTTTTATAGGGAACTGGGTATACTCGCCCTACAGTTGGTTTTGGATGTCCACTAACCTCTGGAGCCCCGAAGGAACTCAACCTCTGGTGATCCCGAAGGACCACAATATCTGGTGAACCCGAAGGAACACAACCTCTGGTGACCCCGAAGGACCACAATATCTGGTGAACCCGAAGGAACACAACCTCTGGTGA
>QLSR01000164.1:377646-428988 GCA_031780015.1 Citrullus colocynthis
CGGCCACCTAAGGGAATTTTTATCACATAAGTCTCAAGCATCAACAGTTTTTTAACCAAATTAAGCTATAAATTTTTCCTTGGGTCCGAGATACTTACTCTCACGTTACCGGTTTGGTGACGAGAAATCAGGCGTGGTTTGATTGAAATGGCAGCGGAGGAGCACCGGGGTGGAAGAGAGAGAAAGTAGGCGGCACTGCAAGGAGAGAGAGAGAGAGAGATTGATTGAAACCGCGGTGGCGCTAAAGATGTCGCGGCGGCGCTCCACTTGCGAGGAAGGAGAAGAAGAAGAAGAAAGAAAGAAGAGAAAAATCCCTTTTTACTTTTTCTTTTTTTTTTTTTTATTTTGGCACGCAAATCGATGCCTATTTATAAAAACCCAAATTCCCTATTCCTTCCTCCTTTCCCCTTTTCTTTTCCAACCAAACAAAATAAAATCAAATAAAATCTTCTACAACCAAGATTTACTTCAATTATCCAAATAAAATCAAATAAAATCTTCTACAACCAAGATTTACTTCAATTTCCAATCCCACCAAAATTAATCACCTTATTTTACTTGCCCCAAGATAAAATTATCTTTTTATTATTATTATAATTATTTCTTTTCACACGTAATAACTTAAACTTATTTACTAGGAGGATTTACCCCAACGATTTGGGGTTGTTACAATATATACTATGAAATAAAAGAAATTTACGATATATACCGAAATTTCTGTTGAACATTAAGTCAATTTTGTATATTTCATATACTGGTTAGAAAATTTGCAATTCTCTAAAACAATGTTCTCAGGTGTATTTAAAAATAAAATGTTATATTACATATTAAATTTAACATTGTGCTTAATAAGTACAATTTAAAATCATTTTTAAATTAATTAATCTATTAACTACAAAATTTAAAATTTAAAGTTGAATTAGACTAACTTTTTTTTTCTCTTATTAAATAATTAATTTTTAATATTTATGAGATCTATTATTATATAAAATTAAAATTTGTAAATTTATTAGACATCTACGAACGGATTTCAATTTATTTATTAGTAGTAATTTTCAAAACTCAAGAATTAAACTTGTATTTTAACTCGCAAATAATGTTGTACTCAACAAAGAAAAAAAAAAAACTCCATAATTTGTTAATGATATTTATATTAAATAATACTAATTATAATATAATTATAAATCTTTATAAAATTATTTACTCAAACATATAAGCAAAGATTATACAATCAATTTTTGTATAATCATTTTATAAAGATCTACAAATATTTATACATTTCTATATGTATATGAGAGTAAATTTGGAATTAAGTTTTTCGCATATTTTTCAAGTGTATTAAAAATTAAAATAATATATATATATAGATAGATATTTAAAAACTTAAAAATAAACAGTTAAATGTGAATATATTTGTTATATATAGGAAAATTATTTTAAATGACAAAAGTGTTGAAAATATTTATATAATAGCAAAATATCATAGTATACGATAGATCGTGATAGATTGCGATAGACAGTAAAATTTTGTTATATTTATAAATATTTTGGTTCATTTTCTTATATTTGAAATAACCCATATATATGGGAAATTATCTTAAGTGACAAAATTGCTGAAAATATTTATAACTACTAGCAAAATAACACCGTCTATCTGTGATAGACTACAGATAAGACAATAAAATTTTGCTATATTTGTAAATATTTTGGTTCTTTTTTGCATATAAATATTAAAATGAAAAACTTTTAATTTATTAAACAGATAATATACATAGAAAAGTTACAAATATGTTCAAAATTAAAATAAAAAGGTCCTTTTCTTAGGTTGTTTTATTTTAATATTGTAGTTGGCAAAAAAAGTTGAGAATATGGTTGTTTGGAAAGTATTTAGAAAAATGTGGTAGTTGTGGGTGGAGAGAGAAGGTTGAAACTTCAACCCTCGACCAAGGCAAAATCTCGGTCCAAATCTCGCTCCAAATGTCACTCTCTCTTAGACCCCAAATTAGTCTCGCTCTCGCTCTCGCCCTCTCTCTCAGCTCGCAAACTCGCTCTCTCTCTTAGTCTCACTTTTGCTCTCGCTTGGTCTCGCTCTGGCTTTCAGTGTCGCGTCCCGTCGCCAGCTGCTACCCTACTCATCAGCTTTTACAGAGATTCATTGCTGCTGATCGTAGGCTTTTGCAGAGATTCGCTGGTCGTCTGCCGCCACTGCTCGCTTAGTCTTGTCCATCGGGGCGTCTGTGACTATTGGTCGAGGGTTGAACCCTCAACCAATCTCTTTATAACGCAACTTTCAACCCCTGATATTCCCACTCTTCTTTTCAATACAACGTTCAACCCCCATCTGAATCCCATTTTTCTTCTCCACTCCCCCATTCTTCTCCCCCTCCGAATCCCATTCTTCTCCCCCTCCGAATCCCATTCTTCTTTCCCACTCCCCTATTCTTCCAATTCGGCTTCTTCTTCGTTTTCCTATTTTCTCCATCCAAATTTGATCCATATTCCCCGTATTATTCAAATTTGATCCATCCAAATTTTTGTTTTCCCCAAATTTACAAGGTTTGTAAATATGATCTATGATAATAAATATTTTTTAAAAAATAATATAAAATTTTTCTCCATTCTCATACTATTTTACTTCTTATTACAGTATTGTTGCTATTTGGGAAGCAAACAATAGAAGAAAATGTACATTTTTTATTTGTTAAATTTTTAGTTTTTTTGTTAAGAAAAATAGATTATAGATCCATATTCTCATAGTATTCTATTTTTCGTAGTTTTTATTGCTGATCGGACAACAAATAACAAAAAAAGATTGATTGTCGTCACTTTGAGGAAAAAAAGTAGGATCGTTGCTAAATTTGTGAGTTTCCTTTCCATTTTCTAATATTAATATTATGCTAGCCCCATACTATTTTGAATAGATCTAATATTTATATATCGATGTTATGAGTTTTTTTATATAGTTTAACATTATTGTTTATATTACATTAGATCTATCGTGTTTATATTATATTAGATTTACCATGTTGATAATTTTAATATAATATTTTTCTAATTTGTGTTTTTGTTTTGCATTTTATATTTATAGTTTCTTAATACAAAAAGTTAGGTATACATGTTTTTTTTTTAATATCCGCTTTTTAATTGAAAAAATTTAGGCTTTGTTTAGAGTTTTCTTGAAAAAAAATTAGCTTATGAATTTCTTTTTTAAAAAAATGTAATATTAATTTTTTTATTAGTTTTGTTTTTAAAAAATAATATTAGTTTTAGAATTTTTAAAAAAATAATATTAGTTTTTTAGTATCCGTTTTTTAATTGAAAAAATTTAGTCATTGATTTCGGATCGATATGGTGGCATCATATTGACAGTGAACAATCCAGAAAATGGCTTGCCAAAATGTCACCATGGATTCTGCTTACACCATGTTGTAAGTAATTTTAATAAAAAATATAAGTTCAATACATTAAAAAATTTTGTATATCAGATGTTAGTTCCAAGTTCGCAAGTTTAATAAAGCAATGGAAGACATCAAGCGAATAAATAGGAGTTGAATGAGTTTTTTTTTTACAACATTGGTATTGAGCAATAGACTCAAGCGCACAATGGAGGGTCTAGGTACAGATGGATGACGACGAATCTTTCAGAGTGCATCAATGGAGTCCTCAAAGGAGCTCGAGTGTTGCCGATAAATGCTCTTGTTCAAATAACATTCTACAAATGTGTAACTTATTTTGAGAAAAGAAGAAAAGAAATAAGAGCTGCTTTGGAGCATCGAGATAAATAGACCCAGTAATAATTTTCTTTTTAGTAATTAACAATTTGTTTCAAATATTTTTATAATATTGAGTGAGTAAATATTCAAGTACGCACACGAAAAAATCTCAAAATGGGCTGCAAAATCTAGTAAACATGAAATCCAATCATATGATCGTTATGAAGGCGTATTTCATGTGAAAACCAGACGTCACAGCCTCAATTCTAAAGGAGGAAATATTCAAATATTGAGGCTAAGTGGATCCGAACGATACTGTTCATGAACAAGTGGCAAGCATTTGGCATTCCATGTTCGCATTTTATGGCGGTTTGCTCACGATTTAACATAAACTATGAAGATTTCATTGAGGACTACTATCAACTGTCGACATACGCTGCATGCTACTCTCCTCAATTTCAATCTGTACCGCATGAAGATTACTAGATCACACCTCCTAATATGCCTGTTTTACATGTCGAGTCGACGTTATTGAGAAAACCTGGTAAACCAAAGAGTTCACGATATCATAATGAGATGGCCTGGACAGAACCAAGTTCTCAAGTACGTTGCGGATTTTGTAATCAGTTAGGTCATAATCGAAGGAAATGTTCTTCGTTACAAAGACAGACACCAGACAATTAGAGATTTTTTTCGTTAACATGTCTGTCATGTAACCAATGTTTTAATAATGAAATTAATATTTTTATCATGTGCTCTCGCTATCTCGCTCTCTCTCACTTTTAAGTCCTAATTTATTTGTATATTTTACTCGATAAATATATAATTTGTTTTCTTCTAGATCATGACTTTAAACCCAAGACCGATTGATCCCGATATTTTATACGATCAATCTGTTCATTGATCAACAAATGTATGGCAAGATAAGACTACAGGCGAGATGTGCTGTAGACGTCGTGAGGCGGTTGTTTTTTGTACCATCTCACTTCATCGTCGCATACTACCACTTCTGCGTGCATCAGGTTTTTATGGGGTTGCCAAACTATGATTCATTCAGTTAGACTGGCACCTCATCACTGCAATTGTTGAGAGATGGAGCCTAGAGACCCATACATTTCATATGCCTACTGGAGAAGTCACTATCACGCTCCAGGATATAGAAGTATTGTCTAGGTTACCTGTCGATGGCGAGCCTGTTACTAGGGTAATGCATGACGATTGGCTGCATATTTGTCAGATGCTATCAATGTGACCCCACCTGCAAATAAAATTAGGGGATCAAGATTGAGTCTAACATGGCTAGGGACACAATTTCCAGGACTTGATGATGATGCAGACAAAGAATCTGTCACGAGATACGCGAGAGCATACATACTGTAGATGATGGGCGGAAGTCTATTTTTTGATAAATCAAGTCACTTCGTGCGCCTAATGTTCCTTCCACTATTAGCCAATATCCATAAGGTGGGACGTATTCTTGGGATGGAGCGTGTTTGGCATGGCTGTATAGACAACTATGTAAAGCAATAAAACCTAATGTTCGTGACATCGTTGGGCCTCTGATACTTCTACAAATATGGGCCTGGGAACGATTTCCAACAATGGCTCTACAACTTCGACATGTCAACGATCATCAATTAGCAGAATGAGCCTACGGTTCTCGGTATGTCATTTTAATTTAATTTAGCTAATATTTTTTGTGACTAATATAGTTAATTTTAAAGCTAAGATATTAATTTAACAATATAGGTGAAGAGACCAATTTTGTGTAACTAGGTCAGCCACACATGCAGTGAGTCAATATAGATACATGCTTGATCTGTTCCAACCTGACCAGGTATGTGAATACTAAACTTAATTGAATTTTTTATGCATATTTTTTTTATATACTTGTCTTTAATATTTTTAATATAATATGTTGTTTCAGATTATTTAGGAGCCTTACAAAGCTGTTATAGACACTTTGCCTAATTTTTGTACGAGCGGTCAAGACATATGGCAGACGATAAGCCCACTCATATGTTTTTACATTGGTGAGTGGCATCTTCCTGACAGGGTAATGCGATAGTTTGGTTTCAAACAGGATGTCCCGTCATAGTGCAATATTGAACCCCTACTACATGACATTGACATGAGAACTACAGATTGGTCTGAAAAAGTTGTACATTTGGTAGTGCGATGACACTATCGTATAAGGTCATTGCAGTAGGCATTTCAGTTAGGCAATTCGATAGGGATGCAACTCGAGATTACATTCTTTGGTATAATAATATTACGAGACGCTATATTACTCATTTGGGAGTGGCTTTGGGTCATTTTGTACATAATCAAATATTGTTTACTTATTTTTCATTTAAATTTATTTGAAATATTATCTAATTGTTTTGTAATTTACAGAGATCGAGCAATAGTAGTCTTCGTGATGTTTCAAATGATCCAGATCAGGTATTTACTATATGTAGTAATAACGCAAGTTACATGGAGGAATTACACTATATGTACGATATACCTATTGCACCTCTAATAATTCATAGGCATAGAGGACGTGTTCTAGCAAAAGAAGATGAATTTGATGCGGTTTATCATAATGTGGAAGAATTGCCTCCTATGACGCAGACGCAAACATAGAGCCAGACTGGTTATGCTAGTCCGATGATGATGCAACCAGCCTTTGGTTCAGGATATTATGATTCAGAGATCGGGCCGTCATCTTCATACATACATACAGATGGGCCCGGTCGTGGAGAGCATAATGAATTTCTATTCTATGAAGCGCCTGCAGAGGTACCAGAGCAACCAGATCCACTAGAGCAATCAGAGCAACCTAGAGTTCAAAGTCGACGACATCAACCAGCTTGAAATCAGCGTCATCCGCCTTATGGGACACATTGAATTTTTTTATTATTATTAATTTTAGTGAAAAAATAATAAATTATTGTATTAATATTGACACCGTAATTTTACATTGATTGGTTAGTGATAAAATATATCTTTTTTTGTTATTAAAAACTACAACAATTTTTAAAAAAACGTTAGTTAAAATAATATTATTAAAGTATAATTCTTATTTATTAAATATATATATATATATATATATATATATATATATATATATCGAAGTGGAAAGTTGGGGAAAAAAAAATAAAAAAAATGGAGTCGAGGGTTCAACCCTTGACCAATTCCCAATAAAATCTACAATATTTTCCTAAATATTTTATAAAACAACCATATTTTTTTAATTTTCCCCACTTCTTACATTTTCAAACCATAAAGACATGACTAGTTCATAATACATTGAGCTGCATAATATAACTAATTGTAACAACCCCAAATCGTTGAGGTAAATCCTTCTAGTAAATTAATTTAAGTTATTATGTCGAAAGGGAAAGGATAGTTATTTATATGTATTCATGCATTTATTTAGGCTAAGATGGAAAGTCTCAAAATTAGAGTTAAAGGAAATTTTTGGGATTTGGTAAAGAATAATTTTATTTTGGGGCAAGTAAAATCAAGTGAATAAATTTGGTAGGATTGGACTAATTGAAGGAGATCTTATTTTCTAGAAGATTTTATTTTATTTGGTTGGAAAAAAAAGGGGAAAAGTGGAATTAATGGGAATTAGGGTTTTATTATAAATAAACTCTCCTCGGTTTGCGTGTCAAATTAAAAAAAAAAAAGAAAAGAACTTTTTTCCCTTCTCTCTCTCGCGCCGCCCCCTTGACTTCTTCTCCTTTTTCTTCCTCGCGCCCCCCCCCCCGACTTCTGCTTCCTTCTTCTTCCTCGCGCCCGCCGCCGCTGCTCATTGGCCCCAACATTTTCCGCCTCCTTCTTTCGCGCGTCGCCGGCATCTTCGTCGCCTCCCTTTCGATGCCGGTCTTTCGCACTTCCGCGCCGCCACTGCCGTATTGGTCAGTACCGCTACCGCTACAGTCAAACGCTCGCCTGACTGCTCGTCGCCGAACCGGCAACTTTTGGGTGAGTAACTCGGACCCAAGGAAATTTGCGGCGTAGTTTGGTAAAATTTTGGGGATTTAGACTTTTGTGGTTAAAACCTGATAGGTGACCGGAAGTTGCGTTGGGTAGAGGGATTGGAAGCAACTGCGAATTAAGCCACGCTTGGGTAAGAACACTTTTAAATATACTTGGAATTAAATTGTGGTGGGACTAGACTTGTGGACTAACCTAAGTTGGGGAAATTCTATTCACAGTTGTCCAGGAATTTTGCAAGAACTGCCGTGTGGATAATTTATTATAATTCCTCAGGTAAGTGGTCTTACTACCTAAATTGCCTTCTCGCGATATGTTTAGTTGCCATGATGTAGTATAATTTCTAAGCCCCATGTGATATAGCATGCTTGTATGAAATTCCCATGTCTAAAGGATGTATGTGAATGATAATGCATATGCTTGTACTATGAGATGTTTATGAACAGTATTGTTAATGTATGAATTCATGGAATGGAAGGAATGCGAATTTGATTGAGCATGTATGATGGGTAGTGGTAAGTCCCCTACGTCGGTTGGATGTTCACTAGAGGTTGTGGTCCTTCGGGGTCACCAGAGGATGTGTTTCTTTGGGTTCACTAGAGGATGTGTTCCTTCGGGTTCATTAGAGGCTGTGTTCCTTCGGGTTCACCAGAGTTTGTGCTCTTTCGAGTGCACTAGAGGTTTGTGTGCCTTCGAGTTCACCAGAGGTTGTGCTCCTTCGAGTACACTAGAGGTTTGTGTTCCTTCGGGATCACCAGAGGTAAGCGTTCCTTCGGGGCTCCAGAGGTTTGTGGACATCCAAAACCAACTGTAGGGCGAGTATAACCAATTCCCTATAAAAGTATGTTAGATATGCATGTCTTATGGTTGATGCAGTTAAAGGACTTAGGTGCCTAGCCCGGCTCCTGTAGTGGGGTCACTTACTGAGTAATATAATTACTCATCCTTTCATCTTATATTTTTTCAGGTAAAGGAAAGAACGTGCTGGCGAATGACAAGAGGAATCCTTGATGGTTTCACGGGACCCGTAGTAGCTTCCGCTTAGTATTGCATGTTTTAATGAGTTTTGTCCAATTGTCAAATTTTGTTTTGAGGCTGGTCATTTATTTGATATGTGGATTTCTGTTGATGAAATTTTATTGATTTTATTAGGGGTACCCCGAACCAAGATTTCCTTTTTATGTTTATGCATTGTTTTTTTTGAGTTTATATAAACAGAAATTTCCATGAGAAGCATTGTTTCTTTCTTACTATTCAGCATAGTGTCTTTCTTGAAACTTGCATGCATTGAGTAATGGGCCGATTAGATTGTATTAGTCGGGTCGTTACAGTTGGTATCAGAGCCCCCAGGTTTTTGGGTTCTGTAGACTGACTTACTAAGTAAGTCGAGGGCTTCCCATGACCATTAAAGGATTCTTCGTCATCGCCAGGTAAGTATTTTCTAGTACATGTCTTTAGAATGTTATGCCTATGACGTACTAGTTTACCCTTGTATAGATACCTTGACGTAACACCTTTAGCAAGAAAATTGATGGTACTTATTGTCCGTAAATTAGGAATGGCTCGTGGAGGTAGAGGAGGAGGTAGAGGCAGGAGGGGTAGGGCAAGGGGATTACCAAACCCCCAAGTCTAGGACCCTATGGAGCAAGACACCCCTGCACCACAAGGACTTCCACCGCAGCAAGATCCCATTAGGCAAGAGGAGCAGGGAGCCAGGGCAAGAGGACGGCCTCGAAACGTGCCTGAGCCGCCCCAGGCACAAGTTCCGCCATTGGCCCAGACTGATTTCGCTGCAGCAGTAGCTCAGATAGAGGAGACTGTTACCGCCACTTTGCTAAGCAAGATTCAGGAGCTAACTCGCATCGCAGTGGCAGAACAGTTAGCTCAACAACCTCCAGTACCTCAGGCGCTGGAGCAGCCAATCCCACCCCCACAAGTGCCGGCCCAGCATCAGCTTTACCAGGATTTATCCCCAGAAGCAAAACATCTGAGGGACTTCAGGAAGTACAATCCGCGCACTTTTGACGGGTCGTTGAAGGACCCTACCAAGGCAGAGATGTGGCTATCATCCATCGAGACTATCTTTAGATATATGAAATGCCCAGAGGACCAGAAGCTTCAGTGTGCAGTGTTTGTCTTGACGGATGACGCCGAGATCTGGTGGTAGTCGGCAGAAAGGTCAGTTGTGACCATAGGAGGAATGATTACCTGGGCTCAGTTCAATGAGCGATTCTATGAGAAATACTTCTCTGCCAACACGAGGTACAATAAGCAGGTGGAGTTCATGAGGCTGAAGCAAGGAGTCATGTCCGTTGAGGAGTATGAGCAAGAGTTTACCAAGCTATCCCGTTTCGCCCCCAAGATGGTGGCTACTGAGGAAGATAAGACAGAGTGTTTTGTGCAAGGTCTGAAGGATGGGTTAAGGGGTCTCGTGCAAGCCCTGGAACCCAGCAGTTATGCAGCAGCATTTCGAGCAACAGTGAGGATTGACTCCCGTGCCGGAGAAGAATATGTCAGAGCTATGACCTCAGGACCCTCTTCAGTCCAGAAAAGGAAGTTTGAACAGAAAATCCCAGAGTTTCCTCCAAAGAACAGGGCAAACAAGCCAATACAACACTTTAGACAGCAGCCTTCGGCCTCAGGCTTAGTAGAGAAAGAAAAGCCAGTATATGGTTCCTATGGGAAAAGTCACTGGGGGCAATGTTTAGCAGGCTCAGGATTTTGTTTTCAGTGTGGCCAAGAGGGGCACATGTCTAGCAAGCATCCAAGGAAGGGAGCAGCATATGGTAAGGGACGGCATGCAAGCACCTCCCGTGGGGGCTCTGGTAGGATGCAGCAACAGCATGGTCGGGCCTATGCCACGACTCGGCAAGAGGCTGATAAGGCAGGCACGGTGGTGACAGGTATGCTTCCTATTTTGGGGTATCATGCCCTAGTGTTGTTTGACTCAGGCTCGTCGCACTCGTTTATTTCTGCTGTTTTCATTGAGCATGCTGTGCTAGAATTAGAACCCTTGCCTTTCGTATTATCGGTCTCTACCCCATCTGGGCAGATCTTGTTGGCGAAAGAAAAGATAAAGGCCTGTCGGGTAGAAATACCAGATCAAGAGTTAGAGGTTACCCTAATCGTTTTGGCCATGAGGGACTTCGACGTCATTTTAGGCATGGATTGGTTGGCTGCTAACCATGCCAGTATAGACTGTTCAAGAAAAGAGGTGATTTGCACTCCTCCGACAGGGCCTAACTTCAAATTTAAGGGAGCAGGGACGGTGGTCCTACCCAAGGTCATTTCGGCTCTAAAGGTTCGCAGACTACTTAACCAGGGTACCTAGGATATTCTGGCCAGTGTGGTAGACGTTAGAAAGGATGAGGCCACCTTGACTTCAGAACCTGTGGTACGAGATTATCCGGACGTTTTTCCAGAGGACCTTCCAGGCTTACCACCAGTTCGGGAGATTGACTTCGCCATAGAGGTGGAGCCGGGTATGGTTCCCATATCCAAGGCTCCTTATCGTATGGCTCCAGCAGAGCTAAGAGAGCTGAAGGTGCAGCTGTAAGAGTTGCTTGACAAGGGCTTTATTCGGCCGAGTGTGTCACCTTGGGGGGCACCAGTGTTGTTCGTGAAGAAGAAGGATGGTTCGCTACGCCTTTGCATTGACTACAGAGAGCTAAACAAGGTGACTATAAAAAACAAATACCCTCTCCCCAGAATTGACGATCTATTTGACCAGTTGCAAGGAGCCACAGTTTTCTCCAAGATTGACCTTCGTTCGGGATACCATCAGTTGAGAATAAAGGGCAGTGACGTCCCTAAGACCGCTTTTCGTTCCCGATATGGACACTACAAATTCATCGTTATGTCCTTTGGTTTGACAAATGCCCCTGCAGTATTCATGGATCTAATGAACCGGGTATTCAAAGACTTTCTTGACACTTTTGTCATCGTATTCATCGATGATATCTTGATATATTCCAAGACAGAGGTAGAGCACGAGGAGCATCTGCGAAAGGTTCTTGAAACCTTAAGGGCACATAAGTTGTATGCTAAGTTTTTTAAGTGCGAATTCTGGTTGAAGCAGGTATCTTTTTTAGGGCATGTGGTGTCCAAGGATGGTGTCTCGGTAGATCCTGCCAAGATAGAGGCGGTTACGAGCTGGCCTCGCCCTATGACAGTTAGTGAAGTACGCAGTTTTCTGGTTTAGCTGGCTACTACCGTAGATTTGTGAAAGATTTCTCTCGTGTAGCCATGCCGTTGACTCAGTTGACCAGGAAAGGTAATTCCTTTGTTTGGAGTGAGGCCTGTGAAGAGAGCTTCCAAGAACTCAAGCAGAGGCTAGTGTCTGCACCCATACTTACCGTTCCAGATGGGTCAGGGAGTTTTGTCGTTTATAGTGATGCTTCCAAAAAGGGACTGGGTTGTGTGTTGATGCAGCACGGCAAGGTGGTCGCTTATGCATCTCGGTAGTTAAAAAGCCACGAGCAGAATTACACGACTCACGATTTAGAGTTGGCAGCAGTTGTTTTCGCTCTGAAGATATGGAGGCACTACCTGTACGGGAAAAGAATCCAGATCTTCACAGACCACAAGAGCTTGAAGTACTTCTTCACTCAGAAGGAGTTGAACATGAGACAACGCAGGTGGTTGGAGTTAGTAAAGGATTATGATGTGAAAATCCTGTACCATCCCGGAAAGGCAAATGTAGTGGCAGATGCCTTGAGCAGGAAGGCAGTTCATTCAACAGCTCTGATTATCGACCAGGCCCCACTGTGCAAGGACCTTGAGCGAGCAGGCATTGCAGTGGTGCTAGGAGAAGTCACTTCCCAGTTAGCTCAACTATCAGTTCAACCCACTCTGAACAAAGGATCATAGACGCCCAGCAAGAGGATCCGTACCTTAAGGAAAAACTTCGCCAAATGGAGTCGGGGTAGATCAGTGAGTTGTTGGTATCCTCTGATAGTGGCCTTACCTACCATGGACGCTTGTGTGTTCCAGCAGGCAGCGTTAAAGATGAACTATTGTCGGAGGCTCATAACTCTCCATTTGCAATACATCCGGGTAGTACCAAGATGTATCAAGACCTGAAGCGTCACTACTGGTGGCCTAATATGAAAAGAGAAGTGGCTGATTTCGTGGGTAAGTGTTTTGTATGCCAGCAGGTGAAGGCCCCTAGGGAGAAGCAGGCAGGTTGTTGCAGCCCCTGACGGTACCCGAGTGGAAATCGGAGAATGTATCTATGGACTTCATTGTAGGTTTGCCTAAAACAGTGAAAGGTCACACGGTGATATGGGTCATTGTTGATAGACTCACCAAGTCAGCACATTTTATTCCGGGAAAGTCCACCTTTTCAGTAAGTAAGTGGGCACAAATTTATATAAGGGAAGTAGTAAGGCTACACGGAGTGCCAGTTTCTATAGTGTCTGACAGAGACCCTCGTTTCACGTCTAACTTTTGGAAGAGTCTCCAGACTGCGTTGGGCACTCGATTGGATTTTAGTACGGCTTTTCACCCTCAGACGGATGGACAAACAGAGTGCTTAAATCAGGTACTAGAGGACATGTTGCGTGCCTGCGCCCTAGACTTTCCAAGAAGTTGGGACTCCCACTTGCACTTGATGGAGTTTGCCTACAATAACAGTTATCAAGCTACCATTGGCATGGTGTCATTCGAAGCCTTATATGGTAAGAGTTGCAGATCTCCAGTTTGCTGGGATGAAGTTGGGGAGCGAAGACTGTTAAGACCAGAGTTAGTACAACTCACTAACGAGGCTATACGGAGATTAGGGCAAGGATGCAGACAGCTCAAAGTAGACAGAAAAGTTACGCCGATGTAAGACGGCGAGACCTGGAATTTGAGGTAGGTGAGAAGGTGTTCTTGAAAGTGACACCTAGGAAAGGTGTCTTGAGGTTCGGGAAAAAGGAGAAGTTAAGCCCCCGGTTCATTGGACCGTTTGAGGTATTGGAGCGAGTTGGCCCCGTGGCCTATCGTTTAGCCTTGCCACCGTCGCTCTCCGCAATTCATAACGTGTTCCATGTCTCCATGCTTCGAAAGTATATGGCGGATCGATCCCACGTGATCGACTTTGAGCTTTGCAGTTGAGCAAAGATTTAAGTTATGAGGAAAGGCCAGTGCAAATTCTTGCAAGGGAAGTGAAGGTTCTGCGCAACCGGGAGATAGCACTGGTGAAAGTCCTTTGGCAAAACCACCATCATGAGGAGGCAACGTGGGAACGAGAGATGAATTGAGGTCAAAGCATCCAAAGTTGTTCCAACAGTAAAACTTTCGGGGACGAAAGTTTCTTAAGGGGGGAAGAATGTAACAACCCCAAATCATTGAGGTCAATCCTCCTAGTAAATTAATTTAAGTTATTATGTATGAAAGGGAAAGGATAGTTATTTATATATATTCATGCATTTATTTAGGCTAAGATGGAAAGTCTCAAAATTAGAGTTAAAGGAAATTTTTGGGATTTGATAAAGGATAATTTTATTTTGGGGTAAGTAAAATCAAGTGAATAAATTTGGTAGGATTGGAGTAATTGAAGGAGATCTTATTTTGTAGAAGATTTTATTTTATTTTATTTTATTTTGTTGGAAAAAAAGGGGAAAAGTGGAATGAATGGGAATTAGGGTTTTATTATAAATAAGCTCTCCTCGGTTTGCGTGCCAAATTAAAAAAAAAACTTTTTTTCCTTTCTCTCTCTCGCCCCCCCCGACTTCTGCCTCCTTCTTCTTCCTCGCGCTCGCCGCCGCTGCTCACCGGCCCCAACATTTTCCTCCTCCTTCTTTCGCTCGTCGCCGGCATCTTCGTCGCCTCCCTTTCGCCGCCGGTCTTTCGCACCTCCGCGCCGCCACTGCCATATTGGTCAGTACCGCTGCCGCTACAGTCAAACGCTCGCCTGACTGCTCGTCGCCGAACTAGCAACGTTTGGGTGAGTAACTCGGACCCAAGGAAATTTGTGGCGTAGTTTGGTAAACTTTTGGGGATTTAGACTTTTGTGGTTAAAACCTGATAGGTGACCGGAAGTTGCCTTGGGTAGAGGGATTGGAAACAACTGCAAATTAAGCCACGCTTGGGTAATAACACTTTTAAATTTACTTGGAATTAAATTGTGGTGGGACTAGACTTGTGGACTAACCTAAGTTGGGGAAATTCTATTCACAGTTGTCCAGGAATTTTGCAAGAACTGTCGTGTGGATAATTTATTATAATTCCTCAGGTAAGTGGTCTTACTACCTAAACTGCCTTCTCGCCATATGTTTAGTTGCCATGATGTAGTAGAATTTCTAAGCCCCATGTGATATAGCATGCTTGTATGAAATTCCCATGTTTAAAGGATGTATGTGAATGATAATGCATATGCTTGTACTATGAGATGTTTATGAACAGTACTGTTAATGTATGAATTCATGGAATGGAAGGAATGCGAATTTGATTGAGCATGTATGATGGGTAGTGGTAAGTCCCCTACGTCGGTTGGATGTTCACTAGAGGTTGTGTTCCTTCGGGGTCACCAGAGGATGTGTTCCTTCGGGTTCACTAGAGGCTGTGTTCCTTCGGGTTCACCAGAGTTTGTGCTCTTTCGAGTGCACTAGAGGTTTGTGTGCCTTCGAGTTCACCAGAGGTTGTGCTCTTCGAGTACACTAGAGGTTTGTGTTCCTTTGGGATCACCAGAGGTAAGAGTTCCTTCGGGGCTCCAGAGGTTTGTGGACATCCAAAACCAACTGTAGGGCGAGTATAACCAGTTCCCTATAAAAGTATGTTAGATATGCATGTCTTATGGTTGATGCAGTTAAAGGACTTAGGTGCCTAGCCTGGCTCCTGTAGTGGGCTCACTTACTGAGTAATATAATTACTCATCCTTTCATCTTATATTTTTTCAGGTAAAGGAAAGAACGTGCTGGCGAATGACAAGAGGAATCCTTGATGGTTTCACTGGACCCGTAGTAGCTTCCGCTTAGTATTGCATGTTTTAATGAGTTTTGTCCAATTGTCAAATTTTGTTTTGAGGCTGGTCATTTATTTGATATGTGGATTTCTGTTGATGAAATTTTATTGATTTTATTAGGGGTACCCCGAACCAAGATCTCCTTTTTATGTTTATGCATTGTTTTTCTTGAGTTTATATAAACAGAAATTTCCATCAGAAGCATTGTTTCTTTCTTACTATTCAGCATAGTGTCTTTCTTGAAACTTGCATGCATTGAGTAATGGGCAGATTAGATTGTATTAGTCGGGTCGTTACACTAATAAAAAGCAATATGTATACATGTAAAACGTCATCACTTCAAAGAGACACGTGCCTCTTGGTCTCTTCATAGAGGAGAAGAAATTTATATCCATTTATACCTCGATATACATGTTAACCATCCCAACTTAATTTTTTTTTTTAATAGTAAAAACGAAGATTTGGTGTGGATTTTTAAAAAGGAAGATATGGTTTGGATTCTTAGGAGCTAGAGTATGTAATGATTTTGTTCCATTTATACGCCTAAGTTCAATCATCATACATAAAAAATAAAAAAATAATAAAAAAATTATTATTTTTGTTGTAAAATTGATGAGCAAAATGACGGAAAAATATAAGTACAAAAATCGAGAAATTATAATATTAAAATAATAAAATAATAAAATAATATAAAATTAACTAAAATTAAGAAATTAAGAAAATGGAAGTGGATTTTTATGGATATGGAAATCACTCAAATTCTCCAATCCTTTCTCTTCTATTCTCACCAATGTATATAATTCAATATCCACTAAAAGTCTCTATTTATAGGCAAATTGGCAAGTAAAAGGTGGAATTACATGAACACTAATAATGTGTGTGATTGAGACACATGTCATTAGGACACTAAGTATGGTTATATAATGGATATCTATTTTCTCCTAATATTTATAATAATCTTTTGTTTATAAAATTTATATGTTTTTCTTTTTATCCGTTGACACTCGCCATTTGCTAATATCTTTATTTTTTTAATTAAAAAAACAAAATCCAATTGCATTTTCTAAGTTTTGATCCAAGATCTAATCTCAACATCTAGGCATTTTAAAGTTTTTTTAGTTGCATCTCAAACAAAAATTTCATTTGTTAGACTACTTTTTTATAGCACCGAAAATGTGTTATCTAGCTTTGAAGTTGAGGTCGTTCTTTGGTTTTATGTCTTTATTTTATTACTTTATAGCTATCGAGCACTTAGAGAGGTAGAGTCGGGTGTTAGAATTGAAATGGAGCTAAAACGGGCCAAAGTGCAGCTAAAATGCATCAACCAAAATAGAGAATGTTGAAATGACGAATTTGCCCCTACCCCCAAAGTGCAGCTGGTGCCACGATGCTGCACAAGAGTGTCGAGGCACTCCAAAGATGTTGAATGCGTTGCGTGTCCATAGCGCCACAGCGCTACCTCGACATTGCGGTACGACACTATCCACCTAAGAGCCTACTTTTGAAGAGCATCGTTGCACCAACCAGAATGTTATAAATACTACTTTAACAGCCTAGGGTTGAGAAGAATTTGCTACCAGCCAATTTTTACACAGTTTTCTCTTAATTTTCTTTTGTTTTCTAAGCTTGGATGTACCAAAATGATTTTTGGATGTCCATCATGTCAATTATGGGCTAAGGTACTTGTTCTAGCTTATGCATAGGGTGATTTCCCCTTTCAATCATTAACTTACGAGATTTTAAATCAACTATTATAATTCTTATTATTGTTCTTGGATTCTTATATGTTTTCTATTGAAAGGGTTAGCAATATAGCAACAGAAGAATTTAGGATTTAAAGCACTCTAATTACATCAATTTTGAAGATTAAATATGTTGGTTTTGAAACCCAAAAACAGAGAAGATGAACTTACTTGTTGAAGCTCAAAATTGAAGCTGAATTCTTCAAATTTCAAATCACGAATACTTCGTGGACAACCTTTAGTGTCTTCCTTGTTATTCTCAGGCTTTAGAATGGATTGTGGGATCCAAGATTGAGTTCAAATTAGAGCAAAAACTAAAGAACATACTAGTTTATCTGTTTATGAGTTTGAAAGAGTTTCTGCATAAATCAATCAAATCCTTCACCCAACTTCTCAATTCTTTCTTCTACTTAAAGAAGAGAGCATGCATAACGACTTAGCATGCAAGAAGCTAGCAAATTGGCTGATAATCTCAACCAATTCGGAGGTGGAAGAAGATGAAGAAGATGGTGTTTGCCAGGAGAACACCACCTACTTCTTCATGCACAAAGTGGGATGATCCAATTTCTTAAATTGGAATTTTAAATTCAATTTCCATAATTGATTTTGAAATTCAAAATTGATTTAAAAAATTAATTTTAAATAAAACTAATTTAATACATAATTAATTAAATTAATAATTAACTGTATTAAACTAATATTTAATATTAAATTAATTATTCTTCCCCTTTTCCAAACCAATTCCAATTCGATGAATCTCTATTCATCCTAAAAATATTAAATCATATTTAAATATTTCTAACTCTATGATTTTATCTAATTCATAATTAAACGAACAAATCATAAAAAATTGCTCCATCACTGAATTTTGAACATTTCAAATTCACTCAATATAAAGTTCTAAGGTTTATCCATGAGTTAACAAAGGAACCTAATGGACCTACAAATCATGAGCTCCAACGATCCAGAATTAACCGGCTAAACTCATTAACCTAGTTAATTAACGTTCGTTAACTACCGGGTCACTCCACTAAAGCCTAGTAGTTGCACTTTCCTCAATGTAGGTATATTTCTGTTCACTTGATATAACCATGATAAGTAAGTCGGTCATTCACAAGTTGTTCAAAATTACAGCTAAGTCAAAATTATCGTTTTACTCCTGTAGTTACAATCTTGTTCCTTAAGTCTCGTTGATCCTCTAATGAACAATAGGTTTACGGTCCAACCCAAAAACCTAGTCTCTCTCAAGTCAATGAGAAGGTGGGGCCTCTTGTTCAAGTCTTGGAGTCAGTACTTAAGAGAACAACTTATCTACTTACTTAGAAATAGATAGGAGCGAGTTCTATCTTGCAAGACTATGTCCCCAGCTATCTTTTTGATCTTATCCCTAAAATGGGAGGCATATTGAGTCAGTGAACTCGAGTCACTCTCACATATGCAGATTAAAGGATAATCTCAAACAGACAGAAGTTCATAGTTAGCTCAGAATTAAAGTTGAGTTACCTTGGTCATCAGGTCTGAAAAATAATCAGTTCTAATAATAAACAGAGTTATAAAGTAAAAGTGATTATTTCATAGTCTGGTCTTATGCAAACTTATTGCATAGAACGCTCCCACTCACATGTATCTACATGTACGATATAGGATCACATTGTTTGTGACAAATACAAAGTGAGCTGCATCCATAGTGTCAGTTTTATCCTTATAATATAAACCATTTTGGCTATCTACTTAAACTTGATCCACTTTTATGTCTACAGATAAAGTCTAAGCACACAACCTATAGTCAAGGAAACTTAGTTTATTGGTTTTAATAGATGCAATTCACATATTCAATAACAACTTAACTGAATAAATCTCGATAACAATTTTATTTAGAATAAGTTCCATTTAGTTACAAACAATAAGGTTTAGGACATAAAACCCAACATTTATATGTTTATTGATTATGTATTTTCATGATTTTCTAACAAACTTGATTGGGATTATGTAATTGGTTGCTAGGGATCCACTTTCATTAGTGACATATGATTGCAACTTAATATTAAAGTAGTAATAGGTTAGTTATGTCACATCCCCTCTCAAATTACCCTCTTAACCAGAGAGAGAATGTGAGAATAGTAAATATCAACCATTTTACAATACCTACTGACCATCCTCACCTTGCTTAACCTGAACACCTGATTAGCAATTCTAACAAATTCTATAATGGAAACATATTCACAAATCTATATGCACCAAGCTCATATTCACCATATATTACCAGGTGCGACCTTAACCATACAAACATTCTCAAACCACAAGTACAATACAAACATTTGTTCACAAGCTACAACACTCTCCACTTCTAAACTAGTATGTACATGACAGCAAATTCAAAACTAAGAACATACAAAGTACTATGAACTTAAATTGTTGTAGACTTGTAGCAGAAGCAGACAAGGTTAGTGTAGATTAAGCACCGGGAACTCTTTCACTACCTGGAAGGAAGAACATAAGAAATGTGTGAGCTGGGAAGCCTAGTAAGTGACACACATAAAATTCATAATTCCATTAGAAAATAAGAGTTAAGTATGAAAACAACTAAAACTCGTTAGAGGAACTCAACGTTATAAATAGGGAGCTGGGAACATAACTTCACTAAATAGAGAGCTAGGAACATAACTTCACAAAATGGAATTCACTCCTTTCGGTATAGGGTAAGTAAATGAGTAATTCTCTTAAGTACTGATTTCGAGTTTTGAACAAGGGGCCCCACCCTCTCACTGGCTCCATAGAGACTTTGTTTGTGGTTGGACCATAAAAAATTGTTCATAGAGGAATTAGTGGTACTAAAGGAAAAGAGGTAATTACAAGGATAAAATGGACATTTAACCCAACTATAATTATGAACAACTCGTGAAGGATTGACTTGCTTATATTGATTATATCCATGGATAGAACTTGTCCTACAGCATAAAAGTTCAACTATAGGTCTATAGTGGTTTGTCTTGTAGTTAACAAATGAAAATTAATTTAATTAAAGAGTTTAATTAATTAATCTTGAATCATTGGAGCTAATAATTTTTAGGTCCGTAAGGTCCCTTTGTTATCTCATCACAGACCAACAAGGATCAATTATTATTGGAAGAAAATTTGAAATGTTCAAATTTATGAAGGAAAATATTGAATACAATTAATTTACATGATTCATTATAAAGTTTATTTGAATAATATTCAAATTATAACTTTATAGTATGGAGAATTAATTTATTTGAATATGATTCAAATAAATAATTAAGTATTTGGATGAGTTTCATATAATTTAATTATTTAATTTAAATAAGATTTGAATTAAATAATTGGAGGAAGAATTAATTAATTAATTTGAATTCGATTCAATTAATTAATTGTTTAATTTGGATGATATTCAAATTAAAGATTCTGTAGAAAAATAATTATTGAAATAAGATTTAAATATTTTAACCATTTAATATGATATATTCTTTGGTTAGATATTTATTAATATTGGACATTATTAAATATTTAATTTAAAATCTTTGGTTATCCCAATAAGAAATGAGATTAGGAGTAACTCATAGAGTTCTATAAATAGTGCTATTGGGAAGAAATACATTATACAATACAATCTCTACCGTCATTTTGCAGAAAATTCTCTCCTAAGAAAATTCTTCTAAAAAATTCTTCTTCCTCTTTCCTTCTCATCTTTCAAGAGCGGTTCCCACAAGTCAGATCCTTGCCAGAGTCATAGCAAGGAAGATCTTGTGGAAAAGAAAGGAAACTACCCGTTCAAGGAGGAGATTTCATTATTGTTATGTTTCAGCGACAATATGATGCTTAACCTTGTCTTAATTATTTGTATTTTTAATTCTTTCAAGAAATCAAAGAACCCGATCACACGCTTCCGCTAAGATTCAAATCCCTTAAAAAAAAACTACATAAAATCCCTAAAATGTGTCCAAGTGACACTTTTTCTTTCATAAAAAAAAAAAAAAAAAAGTCTAAGCTAACTTTTACACTCAAAATGAATAAAGTGCCTAACATTTAAAGCATCCAAAATAATTTAATTTTTCGAATGGTATAAAATGTACTTTCATTTGTTGGTAGGGATGTGGAAATTACTTACATAGATCGAAAACCACAGTTTCCAATATGAAAATCCACTTCTTTGAACAAATGCTAATTTCCTAGGGGTCTAAACAACAAATACAATATTTAGGTGTTACAACATAGTTCGAAAAACTTAACCAACACTAAAAGAATGTTTAAGAGGGATAATACTGTTTTCCTCTTGTAAGAAAGTGATTTAACACACTTTATTTGAGTTTGAAATAGCTCGAAAAGAGTTCAAACTTACCAACCTTAATTGAACCCATATAAATTTAAACAAACATAACAATAGAAGAATTCATGGACTTTTAAACTAATACAAACACTTAAATCAAATTTGAAGCAGATTGAAAGCAACAATCCTTACCGAATCTTACCAAAAAGGCTCCAAACCTTGCTAGTTGGTGTCCAAAAACGTCCAAACTTGCAGATCTAGACCTCAAACGTTATGAGTACACTAATTTGAAGCCAATCAAATTGTAGGTAATAGTTGAAAGCTTAACTCCAAGCAAAAAAAATGTTGCTAAAACTAAGACCTATGTGCTAAATATAGCCTCTGAAACCGAGAACCACAAATTCGAAAACACTCTGAAACCAAGACCCAGGCCAAAAATGGCCTCGACGACTTGAAAGCCCAATCACCAAAATACTTCTTTGAATTGTGACCACCGGCGGCCAATACCCACTGTTGTTTGAAGCTCCTACACCAACCAACAGTAAACACTCTCTCTAGGTTGCAAATCTCTCTCTCTCTCTCTCTCTCTCAAGTATGTAGTCGGTGATAGAGTGTTATATGCGATTGGAGGACCTAAAGATGAGAAGATCATCTTATTACAAAAATACCCTTAAATTAGAACTACTTACATGAAGGAATTGAATTCCTTTTGCAGAAGCGATTGATTGTTTTGTCCAATTTTGTTCCAAGAAGTTTATACAAAATAGAGATAAAACTACAAGGTTAAACATGCTGTGAACTTTAATTAAATATAGGCAATAAGAAGATTTACCTTTGAAGAACTCTTTCTTCAAATCTTCTCCACGTCTTGTACAAATGTCACGAACTAGACCTCCTTATCTTCTTTGAATCGGACACTACCAATGGGTCTTCCTTGCTATTTTCAAGGCCAAAGGTGAGATGGTGAGATCTTTTTTTGAAAAAGAGAAAAGTTCTTTTGAAAAACTTTTTGCAAAGAACTTTTCTCTTATTATTTTTCTTGAGAGAACTTGAAAGTCAGAGAGAATTATTGGAATCTTTTTTTTTCATTCTGTGTTATATCACGTAGCATAAAAGGGAAGAGGGTTATAACTCCCTTCCACTAACTCATTGAAAAGCGCTTGAAAAATGCTTTCTATTCTCTCAAACTAAGGGAGTTTATATTAGATTTCACTTGTTTGCTAGTGGTTTTCACGTTAAAATGAGGAAAATTAGAAGAAAATGCCAAAAGATCAAAACCAAGCAAGAATGCGGTGAAAAAGAGAAGAAAATAACAAAATTGCGACAAATATGGAAATTGGCGCCTCGGCGCTGTCTGTGAAAATTTGGTAGCGCCGCAGCGCTCTCTTTCCTTAAACGGCAGCGCCGCGGCGCCAATTTCCATATTTGAAAAAAATGTATTTTTGGAAAGTTTTCTTGGGTAGAATACTCTATAAATTTGGGGGTTTCCAACAGCCCTAATCATCATTCAGAGCTCGAAATTACAAACTAAAAGAGCCACAAGAAGGAGAGAATTGAGTGAGAGTTCATAAAAGAGTTCAAAGAGTGAGTTAATTGCAAGGAAGAGGAAAAGGGTTCAAGATAATCGTGGTGCCATTCAAATTCCGACGTGAGAGCCAAGGAGATCGTGACAGTGCTACCTCAATCAAGAGCCTCTTTTCAGTAGAGTTTCTCTTTCTTTACACTCTTTCTTTGTTCTTTTGTTTAAACATGTTGTTTCAAGCTGTGAGTGGCTAAACTCTTTAGTTTTAGGGTCTTGATGATTTGTTTATGAATTCATGTTGATATTGTAGACTCTCATGGTTTTGTTGGAATGATTATGTTTTTCATTGTTATTGTGTTTAATTTTTGTGGATTGGCCATCTTCACATTTTAGGTTAGATGTATGATTGAGAGATTGTATGTTTAACTTGATTTATAACAATGAATTGTTATTAATCTATCACGAGAGTAGTTAGGTTGACAATAAAAGTTACTAAAGACTATTCTTAATGCTATGTAATTTGTGTTGGTTTCAAGAGATTAGTAATCAATCGAGTTGCATGAGAAAGGGTTGTTTTTTAGAGAAAATAACTTGGAATTAAGTTTCTAGACTTAGACATAAGAATTACAATAAAATCCATGAAATCTATAATCTTGCATGATGAAATAAACAAGGATTCATTACCCTAGAACTCTCTTTGACTCTTGTGTTTCTCACTTTATTACTTTTCTTATTTGGTTTATATTTTCCTTAACTCACAATATTAATTCCAATCCTCAAATAAAATTGATTCAACTCTAGAATAGCTAAGTAACTTAAACCTTCACAATTGGATCTCCAATGGAACAATATTCGGACTTCACCATCTTATATTATAACTTGACCCGTACACTTGCCGTTAACACTTAAAGTGGCGCAATCACCCATTCCCTTGCAACTACAAGGAAGTTATCAATTATAATAATAATAATAAATTATTTACTTAATCAATTATAAAATTATATATATAAAAAATATAATTATATTATATATAATTTAATTATATTAAATTAAACTAATTAATTAAATAATTGATTTAAATATCTCATAGTTAATTAATACTCTTATTTTAATCATATTCAAATACGCACCTCTCATGTAACCTATAGTTTTATATGAATCTCATTCATATTATTTTAACCTATAGTTTTAATATGAACCTATAGTTAGCTACGTCCATAGGACAGAGGGAGAATAATTTTATTAGAGAGAATGTTATAGGCTTACAGAATGCCACATAATGAATAATGGTCAGATAGTTTATATAGACACTTCTCTAAACCCTAGGTAGAGAAGGAAAATATTTAAATAATTAAATAAAATACTAATTCTAATTAGATTTAAGATTCAAGGTATTCCAACAAATCTCAACCTTGACTTGAATTCTGTCACAGATAACAGATGTACCAGATGCAACATAAGCAACATTGTCAGACGTACCCAGACTTCTCCCTCATGCCTCAAAGTGTCCTAGAACGAACCACTAATAATTCAAAACATTCAGCAAGTCCAAGCATGTTGAATGTTGGAACTTGCCATGTGGAACCGATTTTGTAGACATATTAGCAGGATTATCTCATCCCCTATAGCAGCAAGCCACTGAGCAAACTCACTACACGAAACATGTTCTTTATAGGTGGATGACTAATAAGGATCCACCTCTTCAGCAACCTATAGTGCATAATTCACTATATATTCAAAACCATACTTCTTTGGAGGTCAACACCAACTCTTACAGCACTATCATGAGCTATACTTGGTTGTTTGTCTACTAGAATTCTCAAGTATAACATTTTCTGAAATTTCAGTCACCTTTGTTTCTGGCAGCACAACAGTTTCTGTAGTAATGTGTATCACTTCTCCACCTTAGTATTGTAATTCATTCACAACTAATATGAATTGAATCTCCACCTGTTTATCAACACTACTACTCTCTCCCACACTAGTAGATATCTCAACAGACTATACATTTGAGTTAAACATGGAATTTTCATTAAAGATCACATTCCTACTAAATATAACTTTACTCTCAGAAGGTGACCAAACTCCATATCCCTTTATTCCATCCCCAAAACCCACAAATATACCATTGTTAGCTCTCGTTCCAAATTTACCCTCATTAACATGATCGTAGACATTATAACAAAAAACTCTTAATAAACAATAATTTGCAGTCTCACCAGACCACACTTTATAAGGTGTTTTACAATCAATACCTGTGTGAAGTCCACGGTTGATCAGATAACATGTATTTACTATCTCTACCCAAAATCTTCTATCCAACCTAACCTTAGAGAGCATGCACTTCACTCCCTCCAACAATGTCTTATTCATATGTTTTGTAACTTCATTCTGTTGCGAAGTATCCTTGATAAAATGGTGGCGAACAATTTCCTCAACGTTATAGAACTCATTGAACTCAAACTATCAATTTACAACCATTTGACTTTCTTCCCAATTTGATTTTTTATCAAAATCTTCCACTACTTAAAGTTCTCGAAGGCTTCACTTTTATGTTTCATCATAACTACCCAAGTCATTCTTGAGTAATCATCAATTATGGACATAAAGTACCTACTACCTCCAAGAGACTTAACCTTGTAAGGTTCCCAATAATCTGAATGGATGTAATCAAGTGCCCCTACATCTTAAGTTTGAAACTTCGAATCAAATCAATAAATTTGGGATGGAAACAGAAACCCAAAAATAATGGAAACAAGAACTTTTGGGCCAGAAACAAAGATCCTCATAAAAAGATCTAAAAAGAACCTATGAAGAACGAAACAAAAACTTCTAGGTTGGAAATAAAGATGCTCATAAAGAGATCTAAAACAAAACCCACGAATGGCTAATTTGAAAATGGAACAAAAAACCCACAAAAGTTTGTGCAATGAAGCTTTGCCATAATTGCAAATAAACCAAATTGGACCAACTTGAACCAAATTAAACTGAGTGAACCAAAAAACAAATTGAACTGAACCAAATCAAGTCAGACCAAACTAAAACCAAACTAGTTTGATAGAATTGAACCAAACCAAACCGATCTCACTGAACCGAACCAAATGCTTAAGTGAACCAAACTAATGGAATTGAATAAAACCGATTGGATGCATCACGCTAAACCTCACATCAACAAATGAACTTAACAGCAAACGAAATGAAGACGAACCATGGAGGCATCAACACAAAGGTCAGACAAGGACAATGGGTGACGACTTCCACAATAAATCTAAGGCGTTGAACCATGATCAACGTCAGCAAATACAAATGTTGTGATGGAGTTAGAAAGCATGCAACAGAAGAAAAATGGATGCAAAGCACTCTAATTACATCAATTCAAAGGAAAATCATGCTTGGAAGAATTGAAATACAAAGGAAGTAACATTTACTTGTTGTAGCTCAAAATTGTCCCCGAGAACCTCCAAAAACTGATCACGAACTATTCACGGACCACCACTAAAGTTTCCTCGTTATTCTCGGGCCTTAGAACGGATGGTGGGATCCGAATTTTGATGAATTTTGGAGCAAATTTGAGAGAAAAAATACAGTTTTGAAAGTTGTGGGTTTTCTTTAATTTTCAGCAAAATTGAAACAAAACCTTCCTCTCTATTTTATTTTTTTTTTTTTCTCATCAATTCTTCTCCTATTTATAGAAGATGCTTAGGTAAACTTCTTAGCTAAGAAAGTAGGTAAACTTCTTAGCTAAGAAATTGACTCATAAAACTTAGTCATTAAGACAAAGAAGAAGGAAAAGGTGAAGGAAGAAGAAGTAGAATGAAACACCTCATCCTTTTTCTTAAAAATTGGAAGTTTCAATTTTCTTATTTTTAATAAATTTCACAAATTAATTAAATATTAATTTAATATATATAATTAATTTAAATAATAATTAATTAAACAATTTAATTAATTATATTAAATTAATTTTCTACTCGTCCCGTCAATTTTCGATCCGGTGAATCTCTATTCATCTGATTAAATTATTATTTGGATATCTCAGACACTCCAATTTCGTCTAATTCATAAATAAACAAATAAACCATAAAATGCTCTATTTTCTAAATTTGAACACTTTAAATTGTCTCAATATACTGTCCTAAGGTTTAATCCACGAGCTAAGAAAGGGACCTAATGGACCTATAGATCATGAGCTCCAACGATTCGAAATTAACCGATTTAAACTTTTTAACCTAGTTAATTAACATTCGTTAACTACTGGGTCACTCTACTAAAGTCCAGTATTTGCACTCTCCTCACTGTAGATATATTTCTGTCCATTTGATATAACAATAATTAGTAAGTCAATCGTTCACAAGTTGTTCATAATTATAGCTAGATCAAAATACCGTTTTACCCTCGTAATTACTTCTTGTTCCTTAAATTCCACTGATGCTCTAATGAACAATTGGTTTGTGGTTCAACAAACAAACCGAGTCCCTCTCGAGCTAATGAGAGGGTGGGGCCCCTTTTTCAAGACCTGGATTCAGTACTTAAAGGAACAACTTATCTACTATCCTTTAATAAGGTAGGAGTGAATTCCATCTTGCAGGGCTATGTCCCCAGCTATCTGCCTGATCTTATCTCTAAAATGGGAGGCATATTGAGTCGGCAAACTGGCCACTCTCACCCATATAGATTAAAGGATAATCTCAAACAAACAGAAGTTCATAGTTAGTTCAGTATTAAGATTGAGTTACTTAGGTCATCAGGTTGAAATAATTAAACAGTGTTATAAAGTAAACGTGATTATTTCACATATCTCTACATGAACGATTTAGGATCACATCATTTATATCAAATACTAAGTGGGTCGTATCCATAGTTTTCACAAGATAAAGTACTCAACCTTTATCCATATACTATAGACCATTTTGGTTAAACTTGATCCACTTTTATCATATAAAATCTAAGTATTCACCATATAGTCATGGGTTCTTAGTTTACTAGGGTTAGTAGATATAAATGAGCCATCTTCTTAAAAGCACAAATATATATTGTCACAGGGTGAAAGTCAGAAGCGTGGTGTGACGGTATACTTAACTTTGCAACTTTACATTTTAGAAAAAAATGTGGATATGCCCAATTTTTAAATACAAAACATAATTATTATTTACTCTTCTTGAATGTTTGGGGCTAGAGGAAACATGTTTTTTTAGAATTTGGGGTATTTTTGTCATTCCATAATTACTAATTAAAAATCAATTTTGCTCTTTTTCTAATTTCCAAACTTTTCTTTGCTAATTTTACAATTGAAATTTTAAATTTTGTTATTCCTCAAGTTGGCCCAAAATAAAATCATACAAGGTTCTTGGTTTCTGAGTTTTCTTTTCAAAACTCAAGGTTTTGTAGCAAAATCACTTATCTCTCTCTCTCTCATCTTAATGTTTTTGTGGTGTTGTTACCCTCTTCGAAAACATCAATATTAAGAATTTGAATGAAATTGGTTTTTTATTACCTAATAAAATATTGATGGGTCAATGATGTTAGAAAATTTTGAATACAAAGAATGGGAAAGTGAAAAGAATAGAATGCCCTTGTATCCAGCACAACCGACCATTACATATACTCATGTCAAGTTTCCAAATTAAATACACAAACATTTCACAAACCCCATCCCATTCCTCAATATCCTCCAAAAGTCAATCCCTCTTCCACTTTCCCTATCTCTGTCAAAACCAAAACAAAACAATATGAACCAAATCAGAAGATTGTCCATTGGAAAAACATAGAGAGAGATCTCATAAATAAACACATAAGACCATTTTGTGTTTTCCATGTTAAATCACAAAGCTTAAGCACACAGATTACACTAAAGAGTCGAAAATCACTAATACCAACAAACAAATATCAATATCAATTGAGAAGGAAATGATGTTATGACAATTAAAACACAAAACCATATGCTCTAATACTATGTGAATCACCAAACTAAACAAACTTGAGAAGATTGACCAGAGAAACAACAGAGAGCTCCTAAAGAAACATAGCAAAGTCTATTCATATTCGAAAAACTCTCTTCACTTATGAATTTGAAAATTAGCATAAAACAATCTTGTTAAATCACCATCTAAAAGCTCAAACTGATGACCAAAGACAAATTTAATATTATATCATCTAACAAATTTAATATTGTATCATCTAACAAATCTAACATAAATGACAATATAGCAATCCAAACACATAACCATTTATCCTAATACTCTATTGACCTAAAAGTTACAGTACATATATTATACATACATACATATATATATAGGAGTAGTACCTGAAGGAGGAGAATTAGACATCCTTGGCAATGAGTTCACCATTGACAAGCTCTCTGTAAGCAGCAACAGGCCAGCTGAAGCCTCTGAAGACCAAACCGGTAGCCAAAGGCACATCAATGATAATCTCCTTCTGGGTAGGCTTCTTATCATCTCTAATGGCGATTAAGTAGCTCCTTCCAACCCATCCAATCCACCCAGCAATGTAAAGGAACAAGAACCCAGGAGTTATGAACTCACCCCAATGCCTCTGGTCACCACTCACAATCAAATGAGGCAACCCATCAGCCCCACAAAGAAGCCCTTGATTCCCATAAAATGCGAATCGTCTCTTCGTCTTCTCAACCGTGGCTTTCAGAGCAAGCGCCGGAGCGCTGTCGGGGGCGTAATTCTTCAAAGAAGACTCAAGTTTCTTGATCTGCTGCTTCTCCCTCTTGGCGAATTGCTTGGATTCCTTGCAGGGGGTGAGGCCGGAGATGTCGGCAACGGCCGGGAGAGGGGCGGAGAGGAGGATGGAGGAGAGAGCCAAGGCAGCGGAGAAGGCCTGAAGAGAAGATGAGGGGTTTCGATTTTGATTATGAGTGGCGGAGCAGAGGATTGATGAAGAGGGTTTTGGTTTTAAGGGGAATGGGGAGCTCAATTTGGGCTTCAAGAGGGGTTTTGAGAGGTTAGTGGGGATTGTGAGAGACATTGTTGAGAGATATGTGATGGGTTTGAAGGGTTTGGGTATTGCAGAAAGAGAAAGAGGAAGAGGAAGAAGAAGGTGATTTGGGGAAAGAGTGTGGAGGGAAGGGATTTAGATTCAGAGAGGATCATAAGATTAGTGGTGGAGAAGAAGGTTTTGGATAAGATGAAGAGAGTAAGGGAAGCTGAGTTGGATTGTTGTAATTGGCACACCTTTTCTTTCTGATTCTCTTTCCCTATCTTGGATAAGAGAACAAACCCACTTCATTTTTTTTTTTTTTCTTTTTCTTTTTCTTTTCAAAACAATATAATGGACTAAAACCATTTTTGTTTATGATACATGCTTAAAACTACTTGAGATTTACTTTTGGATAATTATGTATTTTGCGAGTATATTTCGTCCACCAAAAAATCAAAAGTTTGACTCTCAACCAGTTGTTAAACTCAAAAGAAAAGAAAAATCATTCCAATTATTAATAATTTGTAGATTCTTACTATATGTTTGGAATTGACTTTTAAGATAAGTGTTTTTAGCTAAATTACTTAACTATAATTAGTTTTGAAAAAATGTTATAAATTATTTTAATATTTGATTTCAAACTTGTACAAATGAACTAAATTTAACTAAAAGTATTTTTAAATTTTGATTTCAAGAGTAGTCATAGAATCATAAAAATTACTAAAAAAATAGAAGGGAATAGACAAAAATTATTGGCTAAATTATGTTTAAAAAATGTTTTTGAACTATGTACTTTCTGTCAAAAATATCCATAAACTTTCAAAAATTTCAAAAATACTCTTGAACTTTCCAGAGGAGTTCAAAAGTACCCTTATCATTAATTTTGGATAAAAACTGTTGACATTTTGTTTAAAAAATATCTTTGAATTTCAAAAGTTTCAAAAATTAAAGAGTAGGAAGTTAGAGAAAGAGATTAGAAAGAGTTAAAGAGAGAAGAAGTTAGAGAAAGAAAAAAAAGGCAAATTGCACAAATTACCTTTGAAATGTGGTGGTAGATGCAATTATATCTTCAAATTTTCAACCGTAAAATCTAACCCATCAAACTTCTACAAGTGTTAAAATTGGACCCTCAAACTTACAATAATTGTAGAAATTTTACCCTCAATGAATAAAAATTGAACCCTCAAAGTTTTCCAATTGTTACAATTTCTATAATTATGTAAGTTTGAGTGTCTAATTTTAACACTTTAATAAGTTTGAGGGCTCAATTTTTATAATTAAAAGTTTGAGAATATAATTGCAACTATCATCATAATTTAGAAGCAGTTTTTGTAATTTTCCAAAAAGAAACTAGAGAGATAGAAATCCATCAAAGAGAGAAAAGGTTAGAAAATCATATTTTTTCCGAAAAGAATTAGAATAGTATTAGAAATAAACATTATAACAACTTTAAAGAGGAAAAAATAGGGAGAGAGTAAAAATTAGAGAGAAATAAAAATAAAAATGGAGAATTTTTTATTTAAATAACATTTTAAAAAATTTAGCACAAAATAAAATAAAATAGGAGGATGCTTCTTTTTTCCATATATGAAATATTAGTCTTTTTAAAAAAGAAAATCACTCACAATCACAATCCCCTAACAAAAGTCAATTAGATAAATCATCTGTCATATGATTGATTGGGAATCACTTTAAGTTATTAATTTTCTTTTTTATGTTTCCACATTCACTTCTAATCATTTTGAAACATCAATAGAAAATTGGATCTTACAGCACAAATTATACTTTCATTTGAAAAAATAACAAAACATAGAATTTTTCAGAATTATAATAAAATGCAAGGGACGCACATAATTCATTTTCTATTAATCCTAAAATGCTCTTAACAGCTGCTTTAATTATACTGTAATTGATCTAGCAACTTTATTAACTATATTGTAATCATATGTCAAATTCATAATTCGAGTTCTATCTATTTCCTTTCAAATATTCAGCGTGAATTAAATTTCTCTTTTCATGCGAATATTTTGTCATAACTTTTGTTTCTTAATTTAAAAATTCTCCATATTTGTATCTAAATAATCTTCTATCTTCAAATGTTGATTTAAATTTTTAAATCTCATATTATATTACTTTTTCTAAATCTAATTTTTTATCTTTATATTCTATATTTTTCTTGTTAACCCTGGCTAAATCATAAGATTTTAAATTTTTTTTTTATGATTATCTTTATTATAATTTCGTTTTAAAGAGGAAGCATAAGGATACATCTCATTTTTTACCAATTATTCTTATTTTTAAATTTGGAATTGTTGCCATCTTTATGTTAACTTCAATTTAAACATGTAATATAGGTTTTAGTTCATAATTCCTTATATTTGTCAATGAAATCAGCCTCAAAAGAATGATTGGAGCACCACTTTGTAGATTTTAGAAACTTCGATTTGTCTTCAAATTCCTAATGCAAGTGTTTCCATAAGCCTTAGCTCTTATTTTCCTTTGCTTAAGTCCAATAAGTATAATTTTTCCATTAGCTTTAATAAAGGAAAGAGGGATGTGGTCAATGGTGTGTGTGATCAAAAGGGAAGGTGGTTGAAATTTAGGAAAATTTGCTAAGTGTGAAAAAATTTCTGAAGTCCAAGTAGGTCAATAACTTATTTAATTAAGGAAACATAATAAATAAAAGAATAAATAATAAATTACATTAAATTAAATATTTTTTAGGAGATAATATTAATTTTGGGTGATTAGGATGAGGGGAAAAGAGGTAGAGCCACGTTGAAGCAAAGAGCTTGGTTGGCCAAAGGTGATTGGTGGGATTAGGCAACAGCTTGGTCCAGAAGCAAGCAGCTCAAAGAAGTCGTCGGCTATCCCGATTCACTAGTGCCATTTTCGCCATTTTTGCACCAGATAAAGCTTTTTGAGTCAGGATTCTAACCTAGGGCTGCCAAATTGATTTGAAGTTAGGAAGGTTGAGAAAACTTGAAGAAACTAGAGAGGTTGTTGCTATAATCGAGCAAACTAGACGAGTTAGCTTTGAGAAATTTTTTCAAGGGTGCTCATAAAGGTTTTTGAAGCCCAATTTTTTTGGTAAGTCAATTAAGAGGTTATCCTTGAGTTCCAAAAAATTTATTTGAAGTTTATTTGAAAGGAAAAGGTGCTTTGGAGCACTGAAAAATTGAGTTAAAAACAGGGGACTGTTGGTGACTGCCCAAGGCTGTCGCCCACGCCTGCTCACCCGCAGCCCGCACTCACACCCCCAGCGCCTCACTCGCACGCCTATGCGACAGACGCAGGCCCACCCGTACACCTGTGCAGCAGACGACACCCCTGTGCAGGAGTTGTGTAACAACCCCAAATCGTTGGGGTAAATCCTCTTAGTAAATAAGTTTAAGTTATTATGTGTGAAAAAAAAATAATAATAATAAAAATATAGTTATCCTTATGTATTCATGCCTTTATTTAAGCTAAGATGGAAAATTTCGAAATTTGAGCTAAGGAAAAATTTGGAATTTAGAAAAAAAGAAAAAAAAAAAGATAATTTTATCTTGGGGCAAGTAAAATAAGGTGATTAATTTTGGTGGGATTGGATAATTGAAGTAAATCTTAGTTGTAGAAGATTTTATTTGATTTTATTTGGATAATTGAAGTAAATCTTCGTTGTAGAAGATTTTATTTGATTTTATTTTGTTTGGTTGGAAAAGAAAAGGGGAAAAAGAGGAAGGAATAGGGAATTAGGGTTTTTATAAATATGCATTGATTTGCGTGCCAAAATAAAAAAAAAGAAAAAGAAAAAGGGATTTTTCTCTCCTTCCTCATGTGCGCGCCGCCCCCCCTGGTTTTTTTTCTTCTTCTTCTTCCGCCGCGACCGGTCTCGCCGCGATCTCTCTCTCTCTCTCTCTCTTTGCAGCGCCGCCGCAGTCTCTCTCTCTCTCTCTCTCTTTGCAGCGCCACCGCGCCGCGACATTCCTCTCTCTCTCCTTGCAGCGCCGCCACGGTCTCTCTCTCTCTCCTTGCAGCGCTGCCGCGGTCTCTCTCTCTCTCCTTGCAGCGCCGCCAGTTTTTCTCTCTCTTCCACCCCGGTGCTCCTCAGCTGCCGTTTCAATCAAACCAAGCTTGATTCCTCGTCACCAAACCAGTAACGTGAGAGTAAGTACCTCGGACCCAAGGAAAAATTTATAGCTTAATTTGGTTAAAAACTGTTGATGCTTGAGACTTATGTGATAAAAAATTCCCTTAGGTGGCCGAGAATTGTGTTGGGTAAAAAGGATTAGAGCAACTGCAAGTTAAGCCACACTTGGTGGACCAAGAACTTTCCAACAGACTGCCGTGTGAATAAGTGAATATAATTGCTCAGGTAAGTGACTTTACTACCTGAACCACCTTCCCGCCTTCTGTTTAGTTGCCATGATGGATAATACTTCTGCGCCCATTGAGATAGCATGCTTGTATGATTTTTCCCATGTTTTAAAGGATGTATGTGAAATGCTTATGCTTGTCGTATGAGATGATTGTAAACAGCGCTGTTAGTGTATAAATCCATGGAAGTAAAGGAGTGAGAATTTAAATTGGTCATGAGTACTGGGTAGAGGTAACTCCCCTACGTCGGCTGGATGTTCACCAGAGGTTATGGTCCTTCGGGTTCACCAGAGGTTGTGTTCCTTCGGGTTCACCAGAGGTTGTGGTCCTTCGGGGTCACCAGAGGTTTTGTGATCCTTCAGGATCACCAGAGGTAAGAGTTCCTTCGGGGCTCCAGAGGTTTGTGGACATCCAAATCCAACTGTAGGGAGAGTATAACCAGTTCCATATAAAAGTATGTTAGATATGCCTGTCTTAAGGCTAATGCACTTAAAGGACTTGGGTGCCAGTAGAACTAGTTTTCCTATTGAAGTATGTTGATATGCTTGTCGTATGACTAATGCACTTAAAGGACTTGGGTGCCAGTATAACCAGTTTCCTATTGAAGTATGTTGATATGCCTGTTGTATGACTAATGCACTTAAAGGACTTGGGTGCCTAGCCCGGCTCCGGTAGTGGGGTCACTTACTGAGTAATATAATTGCTCACCCTTTCATCTTATTTTTTTTTCAGGTAAGGGAAAGAACGTGCTGGCGAATGACAAGAGGAATCCTTGATGGCTTCACGGGACCCATAGTAGCTTCCGCCTAGCACTGCATTTTTTTTAGGCTTGTCGTTTATTTTGTATATGGATTTTTTTTGTTTTCTGTTCATGGAATTTTGTTTGACGGTATCTGGGGAATAAGCATCGGCTAACTCTGTGCCAGCAGCCGCGGTAATACAGAGGATGCAAGCGTTATCCGGAATGATTGGGCGTAAAGCGTCTGTAGGTGGCTTTTTAAGTCCGCCGTCAAATCCCAGGGCTCAACCCTGGACAGGCGGTGGAAACTACCAAGCTGGAGTACTGTAGGGGCAGAGGGAATTTCCGGTGGAGCGGTGAAATGCGTAGAGATCGGAAAGAACACCAACTGCGAAAGCACTCTGCTGGGTCGGTCAAGCCGTTGCAAGCCTAGCAGAGCCAATCAAAGCGGGGTACGATACCTGGATCTCATAATGGGGGAGAAGTGTACCGCTCTCGATCAAACTCAAAATATCATACATAAGAGAAGAGGCTCGATGAAATTGAGCTCGACTAGTTGGTTACGAAGTAACGAGCAATTTCATCTCTCACCTCCCCATCTAAGTTGGGTGATCAAAGTCAACCACTCAACGCGACCCGTCAGGTTCGAAGTGAAGTCGTAACAAGGTAGCCGTAGGGAAGGGCATGAGCTGTGGGCTTTTTTATAGATGTTGAAGGTTAGCTCGAAAGCGAGTTCTTACTCTTTGACCTGAGGGGAAAGACGGAAAAAAACAAAGGAAATTTTGCAGAATCGTTTCTGAAATCATCAAAAGGAGAGTCCTTTGAGTCAATCATAGGAGAACCGAAAGATCTGGGATGCAGTAGTGGGAGTAAGAAAGGGTTAGTAAATTGAATTTCCAGAAACTCGAGTCTTATTTCCTCTTCTTCTTTCGGTGGAGCTTCCTCTCTAGGTTCTTCTTGCCCAATCCATTCTTCTTATATATTTGATTGATAGCTTTTTAGGGAAACACGGGATGGAAGGCGGGCGGAAAAGGCGAACTTGTACAATCGATGCCACAAAGATAGCCAAAATTCTTTCTATATGGGTTAAATAAAACAGAAATTTCCGTCAGTAGCATTGTTTCTTTCTTATTACTCAGCGTCGGGTCTTTTCTTGAAATTTGCATGCATTGAGTAATGGTCTGATTAGGATGTATTAGTCGGGTCGTTACAAGTTGCCACTCACACCCATCAACAGCCACACCCACACCCCTGCATGTGCCCATGCCCTTGCCTATGCCCCACACCCACCAACTGCCCATTTTGGGTGCCCATAACCATTTTGGGTATTTTTTGGACATTTTTGGACATTAATTGGTATTTCCTTGGATTATTAGCCTCAAAATGGATAATTTTGAATTTTAAGCTGATTTTTGGATATTTTAGGAAATTTTAAGTATTTTTGCAAAAAGGTCCCTAAAGGGAAAAAGCGATGAAATAGGTGAAAACTAAGCTTAATATGGGCAATGTGGATGAGATTTAGTTGAGGATTGTGGGGACTTCAAGGAGATGACCTAATGTCTCTTAATTGATATTTCAAGTCAAATTAAAGTTGGAAAAGTCTATAACCCTCAAGGATCAGGCCCGAACTGTGAGTGACACGTGTTTTCTTTAAAAAGATTCCATTTATGATTTCTAGCCATGATTTCTTATGAAAATGTATTCTCTTGATGATTTTGTTAAACATCGAGCATGGTTTGCTAATTTCACTTAAAATGCTAAGTATGGATTGTTTAGCTTAAAAAGGAAGTTATATGTTTTCTTATTTTCAGACGTTTTCCTTCTGAAGTATATGTTTAGAAAGCATGACTTTTACTTGATTTTTATGGCTTGAAAAGCTGTATGATTAAATAATGCTTGTTTCTGAGAAATTGTAAAGTTTCCTATGAAATGCTCTTCAATGAACTGTTTGTTTCAAAGCATGCTTATATTTCTTAAAATCTTTCATAAAGGACCTAATGCTGAAGGACATTGAGAAGGCATTTGAGTATCCTTGGGAACCCAGTACTGAAGAACATTAAGAAGGTACTTGGACAGCCCGAGATCTAGTTATTCCTATGTACACGTAGAGAGAGTTGACGCTATTGTGTTAAGACTACTCCATCTCAACTAAGGTTGTTTTCGACGTTGAGTGTGTTGAGCTTGCTCCACCTGAACTAAGGTTGTCTTGAATTCAAAAGTAATGTTTGATGAGTTTAGAAGCTTTACTTCAATAAATTTCCTTGCTTATTTTTCCCCAATGCCTAAGCATGATTTTTATGCCAAAGATTATGTTTTCCATAATATGTCATTCACTAGGCTTTCCAGCTCAGGTTTTTCCATATTTTCTTTTCCACCCAAGTAGCGAAAGAGTTCCCGAAGCTTAGCCTACTCAAGCCACGTCCTGCTCAAGATTCAAGTTATCAGTAAACACCTTTCTTCCTAGTTTTTTTTTGTATGTGTAAATGATTATGGGTTAAAAGTGGCATGTAGACATAGTTAGTTGAGTTTGGTTTGGGGACTGAGAATGTACATTATGTATGTAATCTAAGCTTGTCTTAGTTGATGCTAAATGTTCGATTGATGTAAATATTTACCCTTATGATCTTATAATTATTTTGGATGTTGGTCCTGTATGCTATGTGCCTTGAGGAAAAGATATTGTGGGTGGCTATGTTAAATGATGTTTCCAACAAGTTAAACAAGTACAAGTGGACAATGAACCTCACAAAAGGGGTGATGTTTACTGTTTTCGCACCTTTTTTCAAGTTAAAGTGGGTAATCTAGGAGGGGGTGTGACAATTTCAGTGTTTGGAAGGTTGTATACTGAAGCTTTTCTTCAAAAGAACAATTAGAGCACCACTAATCGACAATCTCATTCTCAAATTGTGGATTTTTCTTTTGAAATTTCTAAATATCAATGGAGTAGCTTGATAAACGAAACATAGAGAGCTTTTGAATCCGTTATTTGATTATCATCCTCTAGAAATCACATGTCTGGATTATGCTTATCTATTCTAGAGTAGTGTCAATTTTATCTAAGGATTGGACTTGTGATGATTTTAATTATTTTGTGAATAAGAAAACAAAGTAAAATAATAGATGAAATTCAAGGGACAAAGGTGTTCAAGGGTTTTGATTTCCTTAATTATTTCATCAGGTCATGCAAAGGCTTCTTCTATGAAAAGTACTATGTTAACGTTATGTTTAAGTTTAGAAACTATTGTTCAAAATATTATTTCTCTATAACAATCTTTCTCATGCAAGCTTAATTGATTACTAATCACTTGAAATCAAATTAAGAAGCATGGTATTAAGAATAGTCATAATCAACTTTCATTAGCAACCTAACTATTCACATGATAGATTAGCTAATGATCCAACATTATAAGTCTAGTTAAACATGCAATATCATCTTTCTAACATTCACCCTAACATGCATCGATGATTAATCAATTTCTAAAGCACAAAAACATAAAAAATCCATAACATCTATAGAAAATAATCATACAATTAACTTAAATTCATAAAGAAATACATCAACAACCTAAAACTAAAGCATTTAGTCACTCATCATCACTACAAATGTATTATCATATACACTGCAACAACATAAACATTAAAGAAAAGTAAAGACAAGGGAAACACTACTCTCATTGTGAATCTTGTCGATGGAAAACGTCAAGATCTCCTTGATTTTCACCTTCAAAATCGTCAAACGGCCTCTAATCAAGTCTCCACTCTTTCCTCCTTTTTCCCAAGCTAAAATGCTCTCCAAGGCTCTCAATTTCGTGGTGTGATCGTATGTGTTGACTGGCCATAACCCTAGAGCTTATATAGAAAAAATTTCCGGAATTGTTAATTTTCCTAAAATACTGCCTAGCATGGGGACACTCTACCCTTGAACCACAACATTGTGGCTGCACTGTGTCTTGAGCATGCTTCTCTAGAGAGTGTTTGCCTATGGCCGCATGCCCAAACCACCCTCAACCACCCTGTATTTATGTCTTGTAAGTAGCTTAGGAAGTTGTTTTCATTTTCATGTTATTTTCCTATCGAGTGACGTTTCGTCAGTTTTGATATGCAAGGCTGGCAGACTAGTTTTTGCTTAGAATGTACTATAGGGGAACCCCACTAGTTGACTCCCCGACCAAGTATTGTCGTACTCTTTGCAAACAAGTTTTCTTGCAATTGTCAGTCCTCAATGCTTTATTTAATGATGTTTTCAAAGCTTTCCCTCTTTCTCGTTTTATAAAACCATTTTCTCTTAAAACGCGAGTAGAGGCTACATCATACCCCGAGTTTACCCGTGACCCACGGTTTTTGTACGGCTGACTTGCTCACCGGGTTAGAGCAGTGCCGCTAAATCGCCCGTCCCGTATTCGAAAGTAAGCAATTGTGACACATTGCAGTGCTTCACCATGGTCACTCCTCGACACCATGGTGTTGCATTGCTTTTGGATGGCTCGACTTTTTCTCTTCCTTTCCTTTTCTCCTTTCAGTGGTTGGCTCGATATTGACTTCTTTGGGCAAATTTGGTCTTTTTTTGCTCTTTTTAACTCTAAGTCTCAAACTCGAACACATTCCCTAAAAATCACTAACAAACGAGATCAAATCTAATAAAATTATATAAAAACTATTTTGAATGCAACACAAATAATACACATTTTCACTTTCTTACTTGACCAGACAATTCAAGCAGCCTTTAATGGGTACCCAAAAAAACAAAAAGTGTAACCATACTTAGAGGTTGGATTTTTTCATAAAACTTTCATTTATTCTAATTAGAAACAAGATAAACGTCCCAATAGTTTATAGGTTTGTTTTCAAATATAGCAAAATGAGCCAAAATATTTAAAAATCTTATTTTTATCAATAGATTATTGTCATCTATCATTGTCGATTAGTGATAGACACTGATAGATGTCTATCAGGAGCTTTTTGGCATGCTGAATTAAGTTCATATGTATATGAATTTTATGTCTGTGAAGTTCATATGTTTATGTTTTGGGTGTTTGAGGTGCTAAGTTCATATGTCAAGAGTATTTGGTGCAGTTTTTTTTTTTTTTTTAACATATATAATCTGTTTTTATGATGATTATTTTTATTTGGATTCAATAATTCTACATATATACATTTTTTTTAATAAACTATAGATTGTACTTTATTTTATTATTTTTTAAGCACACATGTATTGTTGAAAGTTTTGGAATATGAGATTTAAGGTTTACTTTTGGATCATGCATTTCAATTTTTTTTTATTTAAGAAATCATTTTACAGATTTGTGCATGTGACGGTTCTAGTTAAGTCATTTTTATTTTAACACTATAAAAAAAAACTTTTTAAAATAATAATAGCCATATGTCTGACAATTTTTTCTCAAAAGTGTTTTTCTATATAAGTTTGTTTGATCTCTTACATGATAAAAGTGATTTTATTAATGTTAAATTGCTATAAAGAACGAGTATAAAATATTATGAACTAATCAAAAAACCGAGAATTTAACATTTTGACAAAACTTATGTACCTTTGTGTTAACAATGATGTTTTTTTTGACAATTTTGTGCATCAACTTGATATAAACATTTATTGATGTTTTATATGTATTTTAAATCATTTGTTATTTTTAAGCTTTAAATTAAGGTTTTATTGACGGGTTTATGTCATGAGTAAAAACAAAACAAAAAACTTATGTATCAATAAAGCCTGAATTTGTAGTAAACATAATTTAAAATAATGGTCATCAGAGTTGGTGGAGTGGCTACCGTCGGAGGTCGCCGGAGTTGGCCATCAACAGTGGTGGATGGATGTTGTTAGAGTTGGCCGTAGACGGTGATTGTCAGAGTTGGTAGTCAGAGGTGGTCGCCAAATTTGGCCATCGAAGGTGGGCACGAGAGTTGGTTGTCAGAGGTAGTCGCCAAAAGTTGGCCGTGGAAGGTGGTTGCTGAAGTTGAGCAACGAGGCATTGGTGGTAATGAGGGTTTAGTGCACTATTCGTGAATATGGAATAACATGTCAATGACATACGAAGTTGACCTCCCAAATAACGACTTGAGTTCACATGTCTCAACTCATCAATCTCATCGATAGACAATAATAATTTGCTATATTTGTAAATATTTTTAGTAGTTTTGACCTTTAAAACAACAACCCTAATTTATATATTCCAATTCAGCCCACAACATTAAAGTAGCCTCAATTTAGTACAAACACCATGTCACCAAAAGGTTTCCATATAAGTGAGAATTATCATACATGGATATTAAATTGGAATATGAATATATACAGAACTATGAATCAATATTTGAAAAACAAAACAATAAGAGTTGTCCTTAAATTCCTAGATCACAAGGATGCTATTGAAACCCAGTAGAAGGCAGGAAGACACAATGATTCAAAGTAAACACGTCCAAAATACACCAAGAAGCATGCAAAGAAACACCTTTTTAGGCATAGAACACTGTAAATTTGCCTTGTTATATGGACAGCCATTCTAATACATTTTAGAACACAAAACTTGTCTGTGGAGTATTACACGGTTACATCACCAAAACTCACAAAAAAGGCAATTCCCATCATGCATTACAAATTTTTCTTTTTTTTTTCTTTTTTCCTTTGACTTTGCGCAATATACTGGCTAAAAGCTCAACTGAAAGAGTGCGATACAATTGAATCCTAGACCGAAATTACATGTTGAACTAAGAAAAACGAATTCTGTAAACCAAATTACATTTATAATTGCAAGTTAAAAGCATAATATAACGATCCTAGAGTACAGCAGAAACATAATAGTAATTACGACCAATAGAACAGTCCTGGCTTCCTTGCATGAAAAATGGCAGAAGCAAGCTTATGTCCGTGCTCAATTTTGTTAAACCTTGGCCAAGCACATGACCTTTCTATGATGGACTGAAGAAAACAATCGCCATCAAGTGGTAAATATTTAAGTACCCAGGATTGGCAGGGGAAGCATCCATCCATAATTCCTATAATCGTATGATTCATTGCTCAATGGCGATGGTTACTCATTGCAATGATCTGTCCAGTACTCGGACCACCCAGGTCACGCACGGCTATGCTACATATAACAGAACTAGACCCTTGAGATTAAGTTATAAGTGATTCTCATGAGCATGTCTTTTGAGCTCCCTATCTGCATAAACAGATCGATTCTTGCGGCTTCCATCTTCCAAAGCATGGTGATGGTTATTAGACATAGAATCGTTCCACTTCTTTCCTTCGGAATGCCAATCAGGGGACCTTCCAGCTTTTCTCTTGCGGCTATTCAAAGCTGGGGAAGCATCATCTAGCATCTCCCCTTCTTCAACTATACTCTCTGCTTTGGCCCCCCACGAAGTGTGGTTCTTGGTTCCTACATGATGTGCATTTAAAGATTCATCACGAACCTTTCCATCATCTTGGTTATCAACCTTAAACCAATTTTGCCCTCTCTCCCGTCTGTTTTTCTCATCCTCTGCCGCTAATTCTACACCATCTTCCAGCTCTCTCTCAATGAGATCATCTTCATCCATCACATCTTTCTTCCTGGACATCTCTCCACGTGATTTTCTTCTTTTCTCAAGGGCTGCCTTGACTTTGTCTCTATCAATCATTTTGATAGCTTCTTTGGGTGACTGGCCAACTGGACCCTCCCGAACCTCAACATTTCGAGAAACTATACTGCTAGACTTGTGAGATACACCATCATCCCTCCATTCTCCTGCTTCCGTAGTCTCACTTTTACTATTGTTCTTTTCTTTCTCTTCTCCAACGTGCTCCACTACAGACCTTGTTCTATCTGAAATATCTTTGCTATTATCCTTGTACGGCACTTCATCAGTATGATTACTATCTGTTAATTCTGGGTCCACCTTGTGACCGGTAATGGTACTACCCCCCTCCGTAGCAGTCCCATTGTTCTTACCAAGATTCTGGACAGCTCTTTGAGGTACCCCATGATTGTCTGCATATGAATGCTCAGGTGCTGAGCAAGATGACATTTGTTTTGAAGTCTGTTCCTCAGTTGCAGCTGTAGCTTTTGCTGCATTAGGATGACTCGGACCCCCAACACTACTTCCATCTACTTCACTTCCCTGAGCTGGTGGCACACGATTTTGCTCGTATAGTTCTAGCATTTGATTACTAACCTCTGCAACAAAGATAAATAAAATGATTAGTTAGAACTCCCATTTGCTCAACTCAAAGACTTCAACAAAACAGCAGTCTGAAACAGCTATCTTATCATAGTTGACACTCAATCCTGAAGATCTATGACCCAATTGAGATGATAATATATCACGTTCTTCATCATTATTCACAGCAGTCAAGGAATGAATTGTAAATATTTAAATCATCTGGATCAGGTTGGTTTTTTGACAATTCTAAAGGGACGAGAATTACAAATATCAGAGCCACAAACAGCAAAGGCTGTCAATTTTGGTCAGAGATTATCTCAATTGACAAAATGAAGGGGCACCAACCCTCCAATTGGCGAGGGGTCACATCAAATTCTTGCCACCAAACCTTCTCCCCATCCGATGGAAGCTTCACTTTTAGAAACTTGGCAGCAAGAAAAATGGCACCTGCTGCAATGTGATGGGGCTTAAACTGCAGACAGAGTGATGTCCTCAACCTGCCCAAAGAACTAGTGTCAGAGGAGGTTTTTGACAAGTTTTAGAAGAATGAATGGAGAGAAGAGACTATCTAGTAGGAACTACAAGATTCATGAATGACGAATAGCTTCTTGATCTTACCCATCATTGACAAAATTCCATGCAACTTGAGCTAGTGCATTCTGGGCAACCTTAAATTTTTTTATTGCTTCAACAAGTGGTTTGTAAGGGTGATGAATATTCAGGTCAAAAGCTAAGGTTGCGAGCACAACTCTCTCACCAAGTAAAATTAACTCCTTCTGTTGCTCATAAACTTCCTGCATGATTTAAAGGAATGATTAGAAAGAAGTGAAACTACAAGATTTAGTGCAATCATAATTCAGAAATGAAGTGTGTGTGCACATACATGAGAGAGAGAACATGGACATCAGAAAGACCGACTACTTGATAGGTAACTACCAATTTAGTAAGCAAGCAAATTAACAGGCTTTAAACAGCATCAGTAAGAGACAACCTTCTGTTTGATCCTCTGGGCTGCGGCAGGATTTTTCATGTGAATAATTTCATAGGAAACAATGATTACATCCTTTAGTGGGCGAGGCGTCTCTTCAACCTTCCCAGCAAGGAACATACAGACAGTTGCAATGGTCTGCATATCATACTATTAACATAAGTCTAAATATCCTGATAATCACTCAATAGCTCCCGATCCTTTACTCTTTAACATACACCATTTTTCATGATATTACCTTCTACACATTAGCTGTAAATATTGGCTAACATATTCAACAAAGAACACTTATGAACTAAATGAATGAATCATATGCAGTGTACGAGATAAACTATTTATGAAAAAATTAAGTAATCTAAAAATAAAACTAAACAGTTATACCATAGAAAACCATAACCACACAAAAGGGCAAAAAATCCTTCTGAACAATATTTCAACTCAATAAATAGTTAGTGGACTTGTTTTATGGCCATTAGTCTAGCAGGGAGGTGTTTCGGGATCTTGTTATTCTTTTCACCTGTACTTGGTCTAGCACTTCTAAATTGTTTTCTTATTATAGTCTTATCTCAAATTGTTAAAAATTGGGCATCGTTTTTGTAAGCCTTTGGTGTGTGGGGATATCTTGTCTGCCCCTCCATTTACAATCCTTTTTGATAATGAAATGTTAGTTTCTTATCAACAAAAAAGAAACTGTTCGTGTTGACAATTACAAGTGGAGGTCGTGAACCATACAAGATCACAAGAAACAAAAGGAATGGAATTGTCTTTGTATATAAATATAGACCACATTTTGAACAACTTTTTAAATTGATATCCAATTTTTAAATCTCCTCCTGAACACATTTAAAAACACTAAAACTATAAAATACAACTATGAACCCTTTGTTTTCAAAATTCTGTTTTACCAAATGCACCCTATGTAGATCGGTTATTTTTTAACGAGAGGCAACTTTACTTTGATGGATGGAAAGATATATAATGTTCAAGGAAACAAACTCCCTAAGGGAAGATGAGAAGAAAAAAATAACAATCAGAAAAACCAACAAAAGGCAAAAACAGAAGCCAGCAGGAAAGACTTGTACAAAACATAGATGCATAGTTTTCAACAAATTAAACAAAGCGTTCATATAATACATTTTAAAGCCCGATACAGAATTGTTTATATTTCATGACTCCATATCATTACACTCACTTCTCACTGCTAAGACATCTGAATGTCCTATGTTACGATACAATAACCAATCTATTATTGTACTAGCAAGGACCTAAATGGACATGTCACCCCTACATAAGCAAGAATTAAAACAACCTCTGATTGACACACCATGAAAAAAAATATCAGGTCCATAACTTTGTTATGGTTAAGCTAAACAAAAAACATACCCTTCTATCATTCTTTGCATGAGACTGTCGAAGAAAGAATCGATGACAGAATATTATTGCTGTGGCTATCGTTACTTGAGGCCTGCATCACATATGATTTTAGAGATATACTAGTAATGAATCAGCCCTTATATTAGATGATTATCCATAATATGCTGGAAGAACCTTATTAACTTTCTTTCTTTATCTCTCTCTCTCTTCAAAAAAAAGAAAACAAAACTTTTCATCGAAAAAATGAAAAGAGATTAATACTCAAAATACATGATCTTCAAAAGAGAAGAGAAAGAAAGTAAGACAAGGGTAGACAAAACTATTGAGATACAATGAAAAGAAAACTCCAAATAAGCAAACTCTTAAAAACCTAACAAACCAAAAGCCAAAAAGTAACCTAACGCCATAGATCACAGAAACTTAAAATCCTATGCGAACAGAAGACCAACAAGCAACTGACGAAAATAATCCTCGAAATCGTGAGCATCATTCCACAGCTAAAGAGGATCAAGATATCTTGAATAAACTAGGAAACCGAGTCTTCAAAAATCAAAGAAAACCAGCAAAACAAACCAACTACTATTCAACTGCCGCTTCCAGGCTTGCAGACTACTAGACGAAACACTTCTTTAAAGCAAAAGAGTAAGGCTTGGTCTTAAGATCACAAGAATTCCACTATTAGTTCCAGCCCTAGACAAAACCAACCAGCTAGACTTTAACTGAAGACGAACAAGGTGGTATTGATTTTAACTGTAAACCATATTTTTCAATCAAAGAAAAGGATTTGGCAGTAATAATGCGAGACTTATCTGCTTGAACATTTTCACCATTCTAAAATAAGGTATCAGAACCGTCTGGAAGTAAACCTCTAAAATATCATCAACATCTACTGAGCGTGCCTGAGAGTCCATCATTTCCTCACTAATACTGATTCTCCATCTGAAACGTAAATACTGAGGGTGAATGACCAGAAACTCCTTTAACAAAAGGAATATTTGACCCCAGGATATTGATGACTAATTGACTAAAATTTATACCAGGTGGTAAAGGGAGTGCTTTGTCTATTGCTAAGAATCTACTACTAAGAGACCTGCACAAGACTCCTCAGTAGCATCTGAATTAATCTCAGGGAAGGTTGGCTTTTCATTTTCTAAACGTAACTCCTCATTGACTGGCAAGGGAACTCTTTCATCATCCACATCCTTTTTACCATTCTTATATATATATATAGATATATAATTTTTTTTTTTTTCTGACACAAGGTACTTATTAGATCTAATAAGTACATTAGATCTAATAGAATTATTTTGCTGTATCCAGACTAATATCAATCCAACCCTGCTCTACCATAATTCTTAGCGGATAATCCCAATTTTGGTTTAATAGTACATCCCAATAGAGGGCGACCATACTTGTTCAATTTATCTCTTTCAACCTGGATACCATGAGGCGGGCCTTGGAAAGTTTTAATATAAGCAAGAGACAATTTCATTAATGTATGAAATTTCAAAAGAAGAGGAGGAAAGAACCCCCGAACCAAAGGAGTTACAAAAGACATCTCCAATTGGTCAAAAGAGGATTTACACCAAAAGATTGCAATAAGCACATGATAGAAAAAATAAAAATAAAAAAAAAGGTCGTAGTGTTGTGCTTTGTCATTGAAGAGATGGCTATTTCGTTCAAGCCACATCAACCACAAAAAGGCTCTAATAAGCTGCTTCCAAGGGAGACCCATTCTACCCTTGAATGGATGACCCTCAATCACGAGGGAGAGGAATCGAGTAATATCCAATGGAAAGACCATATACCAATTGAAAGCATGAAGAACGTGGTTCCAAATCTATTGGAAAAAGGCCAAAATATGAAGAGGTGACTTTGAGTCTCATTACCCTTCTTACAAAAAGTGCACCGATTAGAGGCGATCGTCAAAGAGGGGAGATGAGCTAAAGCTCGTCACGTGTAAGGACAGCCTTGTGTGCAAAGTTCCCAGAAAAAGAATTTGATCTTTTTAGGGTAATGGTCTGACCAAATAGCTTCGGTACCTAAGAGCAATTCAAGATTTAGTAGAGAAGGCCCCAGATGGTTCAGGCTACCACTTGTCATTGGATTGTAGAGGTTGATGATTGGTAAGCAAACGTGAGCAGGCTACCACTTGTCATTGGATTGTAGGGGGATGATTGGTAAGCAAAAGTAAGCAGGCTACCACTTGGCATTGGATCGTACGGGTTGATGATTGGTAAGCAAAAGTGAGAGCTCAGCCTATTCATCGGTCTCCAATTCATTGAGATGCCTGCAAAGTTGGAGATTCCAACATCCTCCAACATGTTCCATAGCTCGAAGACCATGGCCTCCTTGGCAAGGGAAAGAGCAAATAAGTTGTGGAAGGCTATATGTAAAGAGGGGTGGATGCTTACCCATGTGTCGAGCCAAAAGGAGATAGAACGCCCATTTCTAAGGGTAACAACAACATGCTGATCCACCAATAATTGGAGGATAGACCGGGCTTTCCATGAGCCTTTGGCAGTGGACATCGATCAGGGATTCAGGACCCACCTTTGTTATCACATAAGGAAAGAGCCAAATTTGGCAGCAATGGTGCTTCTCCACAAAGCATACTTTTCCTCAGCTTGTTGTCATCCCTCTGTGGTCATCACCGTCCCCGCCCCTTCGATGTCCGCCTACATCGTGAAGCTCCCTAACCACCAATTCTTGTGGGTTTCTCTAATTATTTGCTATTTCGGGTGAGTTTTTCAATGAGCTTTTTCCAACTACGATGCAATATAAAAGTTGTAGCATCCAAAATACCTTTTTCTGTATTTGGTACAAGGAGAATGGATATTCTGTGGAAGATATGAGTTACAAACATAAGATATTCCCTTCTCTTTCCCTATTACATTGGTTTGAAGCTATTTTGGTGAGCTTTTGCATCTCTCGAAACAGTCATTTTCTCATAAGAAAGATCGAGGATATTCAGGAGATGCAATTACCCAAGTTCAAATCCTTTTCTAGTTGATTCTTTGAGTGCATTGTTTGGCCTAGCACTGGAGGAAGATTGAATGTTCATGTAACAATCGGGTTTGGCAAAAAAGACGGGCTAGTCTTTTGGGAAATGATTAGAGACTTTCTCTTTAATTTGGATAAAGTGAAGATTTTGAATCCTGTTGCAAAAATTGTGGCCGAACCAATATATCAATCAAAGAATTTTGGGTTAGATGACGTAGCCAAGAGTTAAGTGGAGGTACTAGTGGAAAATCAAAACGATCATTCCCCTAGTTTTGGAAAATTAAATCTTACTCAAGCAACACTCAAACTTCTTATTGGGTTAAAAAAGATCATGATGCGCTTCAGCTTGAGTTCAATGAACTATGGATAATTTCAAGACTTTTTGCAGCGATTTTGAAGATCACTACACAACCAAAGTGTTGGTCAATCTATTCTTTGATGATCTTTGGTCAATCTATTCTTTGATGATCTTTGGTCAATCTATTCTTTGATGATAAAGCTTTGATTAAAGTTGTCAATGGAAACTTAGCCAACTTTATTGATTCTCCAAAAAAAATGGACGACTTTTGAAGATTTTCATTTGCATTTTGAAAAATGGAATAGCATAATACATAGTCATCTGAGATTTATAAAGGGATCCAGCAGTTGGATTTCAATTAAAGATCTACCTTTAGACTATTAGTCTCATGAGACTTTTCATGCTATTGGGGCTTATTTTGGTGGTCTTATTAACATAGTCGTTGACCTATCAATATGATCAATTACCCGGTGGCTCAAATTCAAGTCTAGCATAATTTCTGTGGTTTTATGCCAGCAACAGTTGAAATTAAGAATAAAACTAGAGGAAATATTTTCCTTCATTTTGGTGACATTGAAGTCTTCGACCCTCCAAAATATTGTTTATGACGCTTTATTTGAGAGTCATTTTTTTCAATCCAGTCAATCTTTTTCATTTAAAGCAGGTTGTGAAAGATGAAGATATTGATCCTACAATTCAAAGCCATGAAGTAAACTTTCATAAATCAATCCAGAATTTTCCATCAGTTTCAAGGGATCCCTTTAAGTTGTTCGGGATTTTGGAGAAAGCTCAAGAATTCAAACTATTAGCAAATCTATCTAGGTCATCACAAGAAGAAAAGTATGGGAATGATGAAAATGAGGCACCAGATTTTTCATTGCAAACAGCTTGTGGTAGCTTAGAGGAAGTCAATGTTGATGAGGAAGCTTTTAATACGGAAGAAAATGGTATTATAAAGACAGTTAGATTGTTGGAAGAAGATTTTCCTGCTTCTGGGAGGTTTATTCCTACTTATCCTATGTACTATACCCAAAAAGTTGTTGATCATTCTTCTTCCGACTTTCTAGTAATTAATTCTGACTCGTTAGAGGAGAAATGTGTCCGATCTCATGTTCCTTCGTTGCCAAGGAAAATTATCTACTAAGTTCAGAAATGAGTTATCATTCTTCAAAGGTTTTCAGTCAATCAACTCTTTCCATCCCCAGTTCAAAGGTTCAATTTACTAAAGGCATTGCTTGTCACTCTTCTACCAAGGATCTCTCTCGCCCCTATGATTTTGATGAAGATTCAGTTGTTAGCATGAGTAGTGAAGAATCTGATTTTCACCATTTGGACCCAATTCCCAAGGAACCGTATTCAGTAGAACATATAGGGAAGCTTTTGACTTCTTGTTCCATAGGACTAAGGAAAAGTAGTTTTTTTTTAAAAGGAAAAAAGTCTCTTTCATTGATATAATGAATTGAGCAATATCTCGATCTCAAGGATACAATATAGAATAATAGTAAAAGGACTAAGGAAAAGTAGTGTGTTCAAGATACAAGGTTGAATGCTTCTACTTTGTCTCCCTCTTGGATACCTTCCGAATTTCATTCAATTGTAGAAGCTTGTGGCCTTTAGTTGTGTAAAGTGGGTTCAATTTTCCCCGATCTTATAGAATGCTCCTTCACTTTGTTTTGGCGGTCCTTTGGGTCGAAGTTACAATCTCTAGGTTTAATTTTTTTAAAGATGGTCAAAGGTGGTTCTTGCATTTGTTGGGTTCTTCTTCCTTTAAAATTTTGTGGGCATGCTCTCAAGCTTAAGGCGTTCAAGTTTTCAATTATACATTTGGTTTGTAAGAGCTAAACGGTCTTTCCCAGATAAACTTCTTCATTCGATTGCTCATTTTGGTACAGTATGGGTTCAAACCTCTACACCTTAGATTTGGATTGATTTTATTTCTCATGCATCGTTTTATTCTTCTCCGACTCATTCTGGAAATGTTGGAAATTTTTTCTTTTGATTTCCTTCTAATTTGTGCATTAGTCTATTTTCATTTTATTTTATCAATGAAAAGTCGTTTCCTTTTTAGAAAAAACAATATATATATATATATATATGGGGAACCATCTTAGTTGGTTTCAAATTGGGTAAGCCCAAAAAGAAACATAAAACTATAAGGTATCTCCCTTACTAAGATGCTCTTATTCAAAGAAAATGATAGAAGCCCTAAGGCAAATAGGGCACTCCCCAACCTATTACTCAAGACTAGTAAGCCCCCCCCCCCCCCCCCCCCCCCCCCCCCCCCCTTC
>QLSR01000164.1:429053-461400 GCA_031780015.1 Citrullus colocynthis
CCCCCCCCCCCCCTTCTCACTCTCGGAATTCTTTAAAAATGCCCCTACTATTAAAAGGTCCTTGTTCATTCTTCACTATGCATTGCATATGGACCCATTCCAGTTGATCCTTTGTGGGGATATATATCACCAAAATAGTTACTTTGGCATTTGACAGCCCACTCCATCTAGGTACTTGATTAACGGTGCATCTTGGGTCTGCCAACAAATTATGTGTATGAATGGCCAGAGGTGAAAAAGAACAAATTGTATGGCCCATGGAGTTAGCTGCAAAATCTACTAAACGACCAAATGGATACCCTTGCCTGAAATGGTGCATTTGAGACATCAGAGTGCACAAATGAGATAATTTGGCTTGTTCCATGAGATTGCAAATGGCTAAGGCCGATCTGGGTAGACCATAAGTAGAAGTTGCACTCCACATGGCACCAAATATTGGTGTTTTGAAAAGATTCGCCCTAGTTCTACTTCCACTGTCAAATGCAGCAGTAAAAAATACATCCACCTTTAGCGGCTCATATGGCTACAAGTCCAATGATTACAAGAATGAATATGAGGGCATATTTAGTTATGATGAGTTTGATCTTCAGAACTTTAAATTTTTATTTGTGATTGTTCTGGTAGATGTTTCGTGTTTTTTCTGAGATACTAACTTGATTTCGTGTTGAAAGACTAATATTTGAACCTTATTCATCATTTATATATTTTTCTTAAGCCTTCTTCTCTGGAAGAGTTTGTATTGTGTATATACACATGTATATATTTTTATGTTTTTCTATACATAGTGCGCCTCAAAAAAGAAAAAGAAATAAACAAACAAACAAACAAAACAAAATAAACTTGTGCCTTATGTATGCCTTGCATCTAGGCTCCAAAGGACCACTACGCCTTAGTGTGCCTTGAGCTTTAAAAAACACTGCTCTAGTCCAAGGCCAAGCAACTTGAAAATTTAACTCCTCAAATAAAAAATCCAAATCAAATCATCAAAGACAACACCTAAAAGGGTGGCGAAGATCCTTTGCCACACAATTGCAAAGGATGCAACACTATGGACCCATCAAACTATGGTTGGCAACAGGGGTGGGTGGGGGTTCCCCGCCCCCGTGGGGGGATTTACCCTGGCGGGAACCGGGGCGGGGATTCCCTAAGATAGAGCGAGAGCGAGACAACGAGAGCAAGACAAGGAGAGCGAGACTGCGAGTTCAAATGCAAGACCACTACCAATAAGTAGAGCGAGTCATATATATATAAACGGGTGATCGGAGATAAATCGGCGGGGGAGGGGGGGGGGGGCCCGTCCGTACTCGAAGAATGTCCTTGGTTTGACCCCCATCCCCAATCAAACCAAGGATTCCCCAACCAGCAGGGCCCCGCCTCACGGGTTTTTTTTGTTTACCCTACATGAAACCAAACAAAATCTTCAAAACACGATCCAAAGTGTTAATTCTTCCATGAAAGATCTGCCAAGGAAAGAACTTAACTTTCTTGGGAATTTTAATCTTCCATGGTAAGGAAAAGGCCTACCGATTGGAAGGAAAATGATTCACCAAAGACAAAAGGCTAATGATGTTTGTCATTTCCCTGTTGGACAACAAACAACAAAACCCAAGATCAAGGGAGGGATTACTCTCCAAACAAGAAAGAACATAGGTCATCCAATAGTCTTTTCTCTTTTAGCAAGAAATAAATATCATTGATGTATGAAATTTACCAAAGAGGGGTAAGATTCCTCCAATAGGCCAAAATTTATAAGACACTATGTTGAAAAATGAAATAGAGCTAAAAAGATGATATGCTCAAGAGAACTATCAAAAGATCTTTCCTTGTCATTAAAAATCCTTTGATTGCACTTGATCTATGTAGTCCAAAAAAAGCATGAATAAGGTGCATCCACCAAACTTTCTTCCCATCAGTAAAAGAGTGTCCAACCAGTGTAGTTCATGAGGCTAACAGAGTCATATAGGAGAATTGTAGACCAACCAAAATCAGTAAGAATCTCTTTCCAAAAAGTAACAACTATCAACAAATGAACATGAGGAATATATCCCTCAACTAAGTATGTGAGCAACATGTGGAAGGCAACACTGTAATTTACTGAATGATTCCTCATAAGATAGGGTAAACGAAAACAAGGAGCAGTTAGGTCTATCCCCCAACCACTTATCTTCCCAGAAGAGGTTATCTCTTCCATCACTCACCACACATCTAACAAACAGAGAGAAACAACGAAAATCATCAGAGTCAACTTTTTCCACACTTCTAAAAAGTGCCTTTGAGAGCCCTATTTGAAGACCACTCACAAGGTTAGGACTATGCTTGTGATGCCCCCATGCGAGAGCCTCATTTGGACCATTAAGTTCTCTATGCCTAACCCCCCATCCAAGGTCCACAAGCCTAATCACCTTCTATCACCTCACTAAATGAGACCCCTCCCACTCATTAAACCACCCCGCCTTCTTTTTTTTTAAGAAAAGACATAAAAGCAATACAACAAAACTTATAAGGGAAACAAAAAAAAACATTTCAAGTAAGACATATATCTTGAATAGAATAATCTACAAAGAGTTCGAAAAGAGAACACCATGTAGAGGCTTTAAGGTGAGTCGAACCAAAGCGATCACCCAAGGAAGATATTGTACAAAATATTTGACTTCATTCCAAAGCAAATTTCACATAAGAGAGCTTTCATCGCATTAGACCACAATGCCTTAGATTTCAGCACCAAGGGAGGATCAACCATCAAATGAACAATGTTCTCCTTAAATGAATTAAAGAACACCCATGAAACATTAAAGAATGAATGATTTTCCATGAGCGTTGACTTAAAGTAAGGGCAATCAAAGAAAATACATTGTAAAGCATGTCCAACATACAAAGCGGGAAAATTGATGTGGATATGCAGGTCGTAGGAAGCTTCTTTGTAGAACCTTGGACTAATTCAACGAACCAGTAAACATCGCCCAAATAAAGAAACTAATGCATTTGGGAGATTTAGATTTCCATAAAGCTGAATGAACTTCCTTAAGCAATGTGAAGAAATAAAATTCTCCAAAGTATTGCTAGTCAACACAGGAACTGTAACCAAGGATAAAAGCCACTCTGGAACGACTAAATAAGAATGATCCTACTTCTTTCAGAGGAAAAACAACTCTTCCAAGAAGCTCGATGTTTTTTAGTGTTACCAACAAGGGTCCCAAAAGGGTGCTACAAGGATCATGACCAAGACATATAATAAAATGAATCCTAAACACCTCTTCCAAGAAGCTAGATGTTTTTTAGTCTTACCTACAAAAGGGTCCCAAAAGGGTGCTACAAGGATCGTGACCAAGAGGAATAATAAAATGAATCCTAGATGACACACTTGCACAGCAAACTTTTCGTTTACAACATATATAATGTTTAGGTAAAATCAAACAGTAAAGTCTTACACTTTGAGCCTCATGCCCAGATCTTGCAAAAATGTGCAGTATGACTTCCGTAAATAAGTCTCCTTCTTCAAGTCAATACCATCTCTTCTTGATGGGGAATTTTCTTCAATTTCCTTTCTGGACATATACCAACGACCTGCTTCATCTTGCTTTTCTTGAGAACTCTTTGAGGACCCACCATCAGATATTCTATGATGTGTAGATTCAAATGGCAGAAGTCCAGACATGTGTATTTTCCAATAGTCTAGAACAGCAGCAAGTATCGAATAATCCCTTTGAACTTATGCAGCTATTTCCTGCTGACGAGATCAGAAGGTAAAAATTGAGATAAAGCACAAAAACCTATGAATTGACAAAATTTTACATGCTAGTTCTCGTTCAGTGCAGATTTGAAGGCTGTTCTGAAAGCATTGTTTCTCTGTTTTCAGAAGTGTTTTTCAAAAATTGTCATGAAAAGTTAATATTATTGTTCATATAAAAATCATTATTCACAATTCCATAAGTACGAAATGAACGTCATCATTCATAAAAATTATAATAACACACTAAAAAAACACAAAAATAAAAATCAAACAAACAAATTGGGAAAATAACTTATTAAGAGAGAGAGAGAAAGAAAAAAACACAAAACCTGAGGGAAACAAATCATCAACTCTCTAAGTCTCGGCATCTACAGTTTTCCTTTAGGTACTTCTATTTATAGGACATGATGTCATTTATAGTGTGGAATGTTACAAAAGGGAAATATCCCATCCACTGGAACTACAGAAGAAACAAAATAGGGAAAATATCTTCTTTTTTTCTTTTTTTTGTTTTTGGGAAAGGAAACAAAAATTTCGTGCTTCAAAAATACAAGATCTCCAAATAGAGACAAAAATAAGAGACAAAAACGACTAAGATGATGAAGAATACATGCCAAATAAGACAAAAAAAAAACCAACTAAGAAGCACAAAAACGTAGGGAGGAAGCCCCATTAGAATCTAACAGACAAACTGAACCAAAACAAACCAAACCAAAACGAAGTGAATTATCAATTTATACCCCTAAACTTTAGGGGTTGTATCAATTTAAACCTTGAACTATTAATTATATCAATTTGGACCCTGAACTTTTGTAAGTGTCAATTTATGCCCTCCATTACACTCTATTTGGGAAAACCTCGCGTAGAACTTATAATTGCATCAATTTAAACCCCTAAACTTTCATCAATGAATCAATTTAGACTCTTATTTAGAATTTTCTTTAAGGATCATCCATGCATTTATTCTAATCATCCATTTTGTAAAACTGACATTTGAAGAAGTTTGCACATGTTTGAAAATTAATGGATGGATGATTTTTAAAGGTAATTGTAATGAAGGGCCTAAATTGATTGGCTTATGAAAATCTATAAGTTCAATTGACTCAGATTATAAGTTTCACACAATATTGGTCAATCAAATTAAATTTAAACCCAAAAAAAAAAAAAAAACCCTTTTCCAATCAGATATAGGAGTGTTCAAACTCTCTTTGCTAAAAGGGGAACCATGTTTACACCAATAAAAGGCTAAACAAATGGATGAGATCAACCAAAGCTTAAGAGCGCCTTTCCTTTTCATGAAAAATTCTAGAATTGCATTGCTTCCAAATAGCTCATATAAGGCTCTATTGATGTGAAGCCATGGTTTGCCACCTATAAAGAAATTTGTGCGACATTTGATATCTTTGTTTATACATAGATCATTCATTGATATGATGAAATGGAATATAGAAGATGATCCTATCGGATAATATTTACAAGAAACACCATTAGTTCACAAGGGTAGACAAGCTATAATGACAAATAGGGGGAGACAATTTGCTTCAAGTAAGTGGCGAAAGAGAAATAGATTCCAAAATATAGTTAATATCACAGTTCTTATTTGTGAAGACACAGGTGTTGCATCCCAACGTAAGCTCGAACATGACTGATGATTGGCGGGAGAGACCTTTTTTGGGAGGATAAATGGTTGGGAGATAGACCCCTTCTCTCTTTTATCTCATTTGTATCATTTGTTCCTAGTGAGAGACCACTTAGTAACGAATGTGTTGCCTAATTCCCTGACATCTTTTTTGCCCATTTTAGGGTTTAGCATTCCTTGTCCTGTAGTGCAACATTGGATGTTGTTGCCTTCCGCACGTTGATTGGGGTGTTTTGTCGTAGATTGGGGGAGAAGGGATGTCTGTATTTGGAGTCCATGTCCTCAGGTTTTGTCGTAGATTGGGGGAGAAGGGATGTCTGTATTTGGAGTCCATGTCCTCAGACTTTTCTTGCAAATCTTTCTTCCCATGCTTAGTCAATCCTCTTCCCTCAAGTGACGTCTTTGCCTCGTGGTGAGAAACTTTCAAAGAAAGTTAACCCATTGGATCAAGTTTCAAGAAGATTGCATAATTTGATTGAGTTTATGCATTTCATTCTTTGTAGCCAGGCGGCTGAGGACCTTGATCATATTCTTTGGAACTGTGATTTAGCCCAAGCAGCTTAAAGTTGCTTCTTTGAGGAGTTTTACTTGAGACTAGTTAGACATAGGGGTTGTCAAGAGATTATCAAGGAGTTTCTTCTCCACTGTCCTTTTCATCAGGGAGGAAGGTTTTTGTAGCAGTTTAGGGTGTGCATTATTTTGTGGGTCTTTAAAGGGGAGAGAAATAACAGAGTCTTCAGAGGTCTTGATAGGTCTTGGAGCAACATTCGGGTGCTTATTTTGTTCAACATAACTCTAAGCTTTGTGGAGGCTAAGTTGTTTTGTAACAACCTGTTAAGTCTTATTTTGCTTGATTTGAGGCCCTATCTTTAGGTTTCCTCTTTCTTTTGTGAGCTCTTTTTCCAAATGCACTTATATTCTTTCATTCTTTTCACAATGAAAATTTGGTTATTCACCACAAGCACCAAAAAGAACAAGGACCATTCCTATAAAGCATATGTAAAGCCAAAAAAAACACTGACAAAAGACCAAGGAGAATCATGGTCAATTGGGCTACTGCAAAGCCACTTCAACAAAATTTCATGCTTCATGTGACCGACTATGTTTCTTCTGCTCCCTAGAAATAAGTCATTATCCTCTAATGAACTTGTCAACTATAGGTCACGGAAGGGGATAGTTAGATGCCCAAAGTCAAGTAAGCTTACCCATTAACCTACTATCTTCGGTCATAAGCCCTTTCAAGCTGTATACCCTTCCCTTTCCCATATTTTCAATAATTCCTTACCAACTAAGCAGAAAACCCAACTCGGTCTCCAAGCGGGTATAAGTAAACCGAGAAAAAAGAAAAAAGCAATTGGAAAAAAGCAAGAAACAGGAAAGCATAAGCTTTGGATGTTTACCTTCGCATTAATCACCCGTTCCACGGAGCTCATTGACACCCCGATTTCCTTTAAATCCGACGCAAAACCTAAGAGCTTCCCACCCTGCCGAGTAGTAGAACGATGCCATTAGAGACGTGGGAGGGAGATCAAAAACCAACATGAGAGGGCGAGAAGAAGTTGAAAGGGATTAGAAAAACTTACAGATACAATACCGTGGGTGTGAGAGCCGGCGAGAGAGAGTAGATGGTAAGGGAGAAGTTGAATCGGCAACGGAGAGGGATTGAAAGGAAGAAGAGAGAGAGAAGCATGAAATAGGGGGTGAGGAAGTGTTGTTGCATGCCCTAGAGGAGGATTCGACGGAAGCTGGCAATGCGACCGTGCAAACTGATTTATGAGAGAAGGGCCAAACATAAAGAAAGACTGAGAGACTCTGTTAAAGTGTCAATTTGACCATTCTCCTTTGTAATTGTATCATTGTAACAAAGATTGCATCTAATCATCGTAAATTGAAAAATATGTTTTCTTCTTTTCTAAAAGATTAAAAAAAAATGAAATGAGTGTTGTGAAAGCGCTTTTTTTTCTATCATTAAATGTCTGTATTTATAAATGTTCGAAATTATAGATATTTGACATCCTTAAATAACTTTTTTTATTTTATAAAAATATTTTTATTAATATCTTGGAATACTTAGATAATTTTATTTATTTTATAAGATTTTTACTCGGCAACGTCTTAAATTTACATAATATTCTAAGAATGTCTTTGAGATTATTAATTTAAACTTATATATCATATATGTATCATAAATAGAAAAAATAACCAATAGAAGTCTATCACGGTCTATATTATATTTATAAATAGTTTGGCTCATTTTGCCAAATTTAAAAACAACCCATTAAATACAACTTTCAAATTTCTATTAGAGTTTTCAAACATTAAGTTGAAATACTCTTTTAGAATGAAAACGTTGAAATAATCACTTAAATTTATTTATAATTTTTTATTATAAATCTAAAGAATGTAATAAAACCATTTACAGTACTAAAAATTACAAATGAAACATCTAAAATTTTATGAACAAAAAATATAATATAATATAATATAATATTTAGACACCATATATATCTATGATCTATAATCTATGAATTTTTTTAAAATAATGTTTTTTTATTAAATATTGAGAAAAATAGGGTCGAAGGGAAAGAAATATCAAAAATAGGATAGTGAAATCATGGACTGGATCAACGATTATGGTTGAAATCGTGGACGTGCCACGCTGCCGCCTAAGACCTACCACGCTGACTCTACTCGCATGTGTCTGGCATGTTGACTAGACTCGTGGACAGAGTCTACGACTTCCCTCTCTATTTCTTCTAATCCTTCCTTTCTCTCTTCATTCTCCTCTTGCTCCTCTCGCCAATCGTCTCTCTCTCCTCCAGTCATCTCTTTGTCTCTTCATTCTCCGATCATCCCTGCCGCTGTTTGTTGACCGTCCTCCACCATCTGTCGCCACTACCACTATCATATAGGTATGTATATATACACATTATTTTCCCATCATCTCATCTCTCTTTCCTTATTCAGTCTAAATTTTAATATCCGCCCAGCCGCCTACCACCTGCCGCCGACTGCCGACCTTCTCCATCCATCCGCCATATAGTTATGTATATACATTTTTTTTCTAATTATTATTATAATATGCACTAATTATATGATAAATATACATAGATTTTATGTTTTGTTTTGCATGTATGAATAGATTTGTATATGCAGAGTTTGTTTTTACCAAATAGTTTATTTTGTCTATAATTTGAAAGAGTTAGTTTGACAACCGTTAGTTTTGATTGTTATTTGGAGTTTATTACTGTAGGAATATTTATTGACAAAAGTGTGGTGGTAAATTATTGAAATTTTGGATAGTCAACTCGTGGACCGAGTCCACGAATTTTATTATTGATAATTTTGGGTAGACTTGGACTAATATTTTTTTAACCTTTACAGTTGTAAACGAATTTAAATATGTCGTTTCGTCCCGAAGATTTAATTATTCTTGAAGTTGGAAATTGTGGAGATAGTGACATTGATGTAGAAATTGATGAATTATTTGGAGAATAAGGAAATATAGAAAATGAAAATGAGTTGGTTCCGTCAGAGATATTTATACAAATAGAATGGGAAATTACTAATTTAGTTTGTGAACAAGGATCAACATTGGAGGAAAGGGGAAAATGTATAGATAACTCTAGTATAATACAAAAAGGAATGTTATTTGGCACGAAAGAAGACCTACAAATGGCAGTAAAAAAATATTGTGTGACTGAATACTACCAAATTTCTGTGGTAGAATCGAACCAAGATATTTGGTATGTGCAATGCAAACAATGGGATGAAGGTTGTACGTAGAGGTTGCGTGCTTGTCGGCGCAAAACTCATGAGATGTTTGAAATTACTAAGCTTGGAGAGAATAATTCGTGTTTGTATACAGAATTGGCACAAGACCATTCACAACTTGGTTCTAATTTCATGAGCATTGAAGTTCAAAATATGGTTAGAGTTGATTCTAGTGTGCTTGTGGTCGTACTAGAAGCAATTACAAAGCAATACAGATATAACGTCAAACATAAACATGTGTGGGAAGCAAAGAAAAAAGCTTTGGTTGCAGTCTTTAGTTGGGAGAAATCATATTCAAAACTTCCATATTGGTTGAGTGTTGTTGTGCACTACAATCCTGAAACATTAGTAGATTGACATTTTCTCCCATCTAATGTGCCTAGTAAGACTATCTTTGGCCGAGTTTTTTGGGCATTTGGTCCTGTAATTAAAGGGTTCAAGTACTATAGGCCATTAATTCAAATAGATAGAACCCATTTTTACGGCAAGTATAAAGGGAAATTGTTGACCACCTTGTCTATTGACTCAAACGGCCATATATTTCCTTTTACTTTTGCCATTGTTGAAGGGGAAAACACATCTAGTTGGTCATGGTTTTTGTGAGCATTGTGCGAGTATGTTACCGACCGAGAAAGGGTTGCTTAATTTCTAATAGACACAGAGGCATCATTGCAGTAATTAACAACGAGAAAATTGATTGGGTTGAACCTAAAGCATACCATCGTTATTGTCTACGTCATGTTGCGAGTAATTTCAATACCAAATACAAATTAAAGCAACTGAAAGATTTTGTGTTTAAGGCTAGAAATCAACACCAAAGGCGTAAGTTCATTAGAAGCATGAAAGAGTTAAAGAAATTAAACTTTGAGTGTCTTGAATATTTTTTTGATATCGATTTGGATAAATAGACACAATCACACGATAATGAGTATCGCTATGGCTGGATGATAACCAATGCAGCCGAATGTATAAATGGAGTATTCAAAGAAGTTAGAATGTTACCAATCACATCAATTGTTAGGCTAACATTCTACCACACAATCCTATACTTTGAACGCCGTAGACAAGAAATAAGTGAAGCACTCAATCATGGGGACATTTATATGGAATATGCCATAAGAAAGCTTAAAAGGTGGGAGAAACGAGCATCTTGCACATACAGTGACGTCAATCGACAGGGAAACATAGAGTTTTGAAGTTTGAACTGGTATCAGTATGGTTTCTCCCTATAAAGGCCAAAACATATAAGTTGTGTGCTTGAAAGAGGAGACTTGTTCTTGCAACAAGTGACAGTTGTTTAAGATTTCATGCTCTCATGTAATAGCAATTTGTAATTACATGTGTTTGTCATACTTGCATCTAATTGATGAATGCTATAAATTGTCTCATTTAAAGCTATACTATGAAGGTCGCTTCCATCCAATTCAGCACCTTGATTATTGGCCAGAGTTATCATTTACGAAAATGCATCCTAATGCAAATTTATTAAGAGAGCATGGTAGACCCAAAACTTCACGAATTCATAATGAGATGGATTGGCGCGAGGTAAGCACAAAAGTTCGATGTGGGATATGCAAGGGAGCAGGGCGTAACAAGCATACTTGTCCATTCTATAATTTAAGTACTTCATCTTCAAGTCATTCATAGATTATGTATTTGATTTTTTGTAATGTAATATTAACATTGTAATGTAATGGTTCTTGCAATGTAACATTGTAATGTACTTGATTTTTGTAATGTAACATTTTAATATACTTGGTTTATGTACTCCACAATTTACGTTGTTATTAAAATTGCAATGCAACACACTTTTTTTTAAAATAGTAATCTGATATAGTTTATTGTTGTGTCTCTGACCTTCTTATTAATTTGGTTTATTTTAACAGTGTTGATTATGGATCTTGGTCCATCTAACCCTTTTAAGCTATATCTTCAAAATACTCACTAATCACAGACGGTATGGAATAATGCATCTACCGTGGTGCTAGGTTGCTAGATAAGAGATGCAGTTTCTCAACATACTATACCGTTTGATCAAATGTATAATGTCTTATCTACAACAAGTCGATTTTATTAGGGTTGCACAAATTGGATTAATATAGTTAGACTGGTACCTCATTACTGCTCTAGTAGAGCGTTTGAGACCAGAGACCCACACATTTTATATGTTTGATGGGGAATGCACAATTACGCTGCAGGACATTGCAGTTCAATTTAGACTACCAGTGGACAGAGAACTTGTGACTAGATCATTGTAGCATGATTGGAAACATGTTTGTGAGGTTTATTTGGGCGTTCGACCACTTGACCTGAAAGGCTCAAGGTTGAGTATCTTGTGGTTAGCCTCTTAGTTTACAGAATTGACTCTTGATGCTGATGACGTCAGTATATAGAGATATGCACGAGCATATATCATACAGCTTATCAGAGGATTTTTGTTTGCTGACAAGTCCAACACGTTGGTGCACTTAATGTTCCTCCCACTACTGGTCAGTTTTGAGCGAGTTGGTAATTACTCGTGGGGTGGTGCTTGTCTTGCATGGTTGTACAGAGAATTATGTCGGGCTAGTCATGCACAAGTTTTGGAAATAGCAGACCCACTGATACTACTTCAAGTATGGGCTTATGATAGATTTAACATTGTTGCACCACAAGTCCAATTACAACCTCCAAATCATTTTATGGGATGTCCACTTAGTGTCAGGTATTATTTTCTGTATATATTTATTATTTTGTCAATATAAGTAGTAAAGTATTTTAGTTGTTTTATATCTATGTGATAGATGGAGTGGTGTCTTAGTTGCATCTGAACAATCAGCAAATATGTTGCTGATATACCGCTTAATATTTGACCAATTGATGCAGAATTAGGCAATAATATGTCGCATATATAAATGAATATTACATATATTTTTGGGTTCTAATTATTCTTGTACATGATTTCAGATCAATTGAACGCCATATACATCAAATGTTATGTCATTGTTGCCTGATTGTTGTTATGATAAATAAGACATTTGGTTGATGGTTAATCCACTTATATGCTTTCATATCATAGAGTGACATCAACCAGATCAAGTGTTGAGATAGTTTGGTATGCGGTAAACAGTACCAACGCTGTGTAATACACTCCCTCAACTACACCAAATGGATTTAATAGGTAAACACGACCAAAACTGACATTAAATTCATGCAGAATATATATCCTTGTGGCATGCACGTCATGACCATTGTGCACAAGGAGAAATACTACATGAGTCAGCTATGTCAGATGATTACTTGTCCTAGTACGACTCAATCACGAGAAAATTTATCACACCTAACGACACTTACTATTACTGCATAGTAAGAATCTTATTATTTAGTGTTCTTCAATTATATGATAAGAATATTCTTTTATACTTTTTTTTATCATACAGAAGAATTTTGTCCACGATGTGCACAATTACTCGTTACAACACAATTTACCAGAGTTAAGTTCAATGTATGACAAAAACATGGTAAATGTTGAAAATATCATTCAACATACACGGAGACTCAATGTTGCTGACACTGATCGAAGACGTATTCGTCGTAGACTACAGAGGCAATAGGATGAAGCTATTCTAGAGCAACCCGATGACCAGAAACCTCACATATTACATGATCCAATTTCACCTTCTCCTGGACAGTCATTGGAAGTGCATGCAGACATTGCATCCAGTTCTGGTCATCAACAGGAGTATTATGCGTAAGATGAATTTCCGTCTGTTGTCACCCAACAGGATATTGACAATGTAATTCATCATCAGTAACATTTTGAGGTGCAGGTGCCTCGCCGTGGACAACGTACGCAAAGAAGACAACCATGTGGCACCTGACTTGTAGTTTAAACTTTCTAATTTTTACGAACTTTTATCTTTAACTAAATGAATTAATGATTTTCCATTACATTTTGAAAGATTAAGAATCAATAAAACTAATGCAATAAATGAATAGAAGAAAAAATACAAGTAAGAAACAAATTTTGATTTAACTTGGGAATTCATTTCATTAGTTAATTTATTAAAAAAAAAAAAAAGGTAACTCGTGGACTAGGTCCACAATTTTGGACCAAACTCGTGGATCGAGTCCACGATTTTGGACCAAACTCGTGGACCGGGTCCACAAGTCACCTCCTTGTCAGCTTCCCAGTTAGCTACTAACTAGGCTATTGACTAATCCTAAGGGAAATCGTGTACCGGGTACACGATTTCACTACCCTATTTTTCAAATTTATTTCCAAACCACCCTAATTTTTACATTTGTTTTTAAACAACCCTATTTTTGTCATTATTTTTGAAAAATACATTATTCTTCCAAATACCCCATAATCTATCTATAATATATTAAAAAGTGAGGATGTTGGAAAAACTTTTTTGGACACTTTTGTCTCTTCCTGAATTTACTTATTTACAAAATATGCAATTAAATATTAATTATAAATAGTATATAAGTAATTACTTATTACTTATTATAATAATACATAATTGATTATTAATTATCAATAATAAGTGTAATAAAAACTCAAAGGTTGGAATATAAAAAGTTTCTCCTACTTTAAAGATTTTTTAAAAAAAATTTAATTCAAAAATGAAAATTTAATAGTTTTAGAATTCAAAAGGTGTTGTAACTTACTTCTACTACTATATAAATGAGTTTTCATGATTATCATTCTTCATCAATGCCTCAAACTTCAATGTTTCTTTTTTGTTCTCTCAAAACATTGTTTTCCACGCTTCTTCAATCTTCAAAGCATCTCAAGATATTGGTAAATTCAAGTTGCAAATTGTAATGACCCGATTTTTCTAACCAACAGGACGCTACTCTATGCATGTATGACTTTGTAACACGGTTTTTGAAATAGGCAAAGAACCTATTTTATTTAAAAATGATTACATTGAATAAATTAGTTAAATCAAGTTACAAGAAATAATTTTCTCAAGATCCCCCTTAAAACATAATTCAAAATTTAAAATAAAAATTTAATAATTGAGACTATCAACTTGACAACTAAAACATATATCATGGAAAAAGAAAACATGAAAAATCACAAGCATAAACGATGACTGGTCCCAAGGCATGATCACAGGTTCTTCTTGTCTGGCATTGCCTTTACCTGAATATGTAACAGATGAAAGAGTGAATATTAAGATTCTTAGTAAGTGACTCATTATCGGGCCCATTAGGCGAATATGCTATCTTGTTATCATAAGCACAAGTGTACATAACATAAGCATAGACATAAGCATAAGTAGCGAATCCGATGGCACATGGGACACCCAATCATAGTCATAAGTAGTGAGCCTGAAAGTTCACAAGGATGTACACGACGTGATGAGGAAGATAGCAGACACCTTCTATCTTGCATCCAATAACTAAAAGACTTCTTATCATAATTCCAACTTATCCTAAATTAACCAAATTCTTAATTCTCACCCAATTCCAAATCTTCAAATTAAATCCTACTTCTAAAACTCAAACTTCAATTCAATTTTCCACTAATTGAATTAAATCCAAATTTTTTATCCCATTTACTTAAAATGGAATTATTTTCTCAGCATAATTCAATTAAGTCTTAAGATTCAACTAGTTATCCAAATAATTCAAGATAATTAATTTAAAATTAACTGAAAATTTGGGATGTCATGTAAGCCCTACACTTAGTTGAAAGAAAGGGCAAGCTAAAGAATGGTAAGTGTGGAGGCTGAGAGCTTAAGTCATGAGTTACCTTGCGTTGAAGTGTATTATGCGTTGAAGTGTATTACGCGTTGGAGAGATCCAAGGCACTAACCAAGAGCTTTTGGTTGTGGTGCAATGTATGAAGATGTGGTTATCAATCGCTAAGTGATACTGCTATGCGTTGAGAAGTGGCTATGCGTTGAAGGTTGGAATGCGTTGGTGCATAGAAAAGTGGCCGAGAGGACCATGCGTTGGTCGGCTATCCGGCGATGGGGCATTGGGCAATTAGTAGCGCAGTAAGTTGAGGCTGTGCGTTGCTAAAGCCATGTGCGAAAGGTCTACGTTGGCCAACCTAAGTAGGAAGGTGATGGCAGTGCTGGTGAGTCGGTTGTCTATATATATAAGTGAGTGCACCGAATAATTAAACACTTTAGACATATTTTCGAGCCCAAATTGATTCCATTTCGCAGACGAACAACGAGGAGAGGTGGAAGAAGGTGTTTATATCGAATTTAAGTAGAACTCGAATCATTTTCATGGTGAAATTGAAGCCAGAACCAAAAGCTTGATTGTTGTCGAGAAATCTGGACATCGTTTGGTATTTGAAGCAGAGTGAGCTGAGGAAGTTGAAGCTAGGGCTGGAATTTAAGGTTAGTAATTTAACTCAATTCTTAGCAACTTCCATAAAGGATGTTTAAGCTGAATTTGAGCAAAAATATGTTAAATTCTACGAGGAAATAATCGGAGTTGAACTGCTAAATGATTCGGAGCAACCGAAGTCATTTGAGAATAGTTCTCAAACGAAGAAGAGTTATGTTCTGAAATTTTGAGGTAAGTTAGAAAATTCACTCCTTTACAAGTTTGTAGAAGGGAAGAAGTTCTGAATTTGGCTGGAATACGATTTTTAGCAGGTTAAAGAAAGAGTTAGAAGGGGAAGAAGAAAGCAGTGGCCATCAGGTGTCCCTAAGACAGTGGTATCGCTAAAGAGCTGGAGAGAGAGCAGCGAAACGAGTGTCACTGGTAACGCAAAGGGCTTTGCGTCTCACAACTCTCGCTGAAGTCTCACTGGGTGTCGCTCATTAAGGTAATCTCGCTAGTCTCGCTAAGCTTGGTCTCGCTAGTGCCGCATGGTTGTAAATAGGTTTCATTAATAATCTCGCTGATACTTATGGATCTCGCTCATTATGAAAAATTGTAAACAAAAGAGGGACTAGTGATAAAATACATGTTTGAGAAGTTTAAGCAAATATAGTGAATATAGAGAGGAATATTAGAAATGTCTAACAGAAAAAAGGTGTGTTTACAGGCCAAGAGGAGCTAGGGAAAGCGTATAACCCGCTAGGAGCTAAGAATAAGTTGTGAGTGACATTATGGTTTGAGATAAACTTACTTAATTACCATTTTCTATATGTACAGTAATATCGGTGAAGCATGATTTGGGGTGTACCCATATGTATGAATCTAGAACATATCTTATATATAAGATAGAGCTTGAAAGCGTATTAGTTGATGTTCCTAAGTCTTACTAAGCTAGCTGCTTGATGAATGATCAGAGAACTCTGAGATTCCATGATTTATGTTTAATTTGTGATTAATATGAAGTGCATGTCAGTACCTTAGAAAGATTGAAATGGGACCCAATGCTGAAGGACGTTGAGAAGGCATGTGGGCAGCTCTGGTATTTCTATGAAGCTCTCACCGAAGGACATAGAGAAGGTGATTGAGTATCCACTGGGACCCTAGTACTGAAGGACATGAGAAGGTATACGGGTAGCCCGAGATCAGACAATCATATGTGCATAATAAAAGGCATTTGGCGCTGGTGTGTTGAGATTACTCCACACAGCTAAGGTTTATCGACGTTGGGCCCGTTGAGTTCGCTTGGCCTCAACTAAGGATTATTGAAAAGAAACTCAGTTGTGTGATCATAGTCAGTTGCAAGTTTACAGTGCGTGACTAAGCAGATTATACTAGTGATTGTAGTTATGCTTTATTGAGTTTATATTTTAGATAGTCACTCACTGAGCATTGTAGCTCATAAATTCTCGTTTCTTTGATATTTTTTCAGGTAGCGAACGTGTTCGGGGTGCTTAGCCTACCATCAAGACTCGTCTGGGCCTAATCAGGATTTTGTACTTGGGAACTTGTAAACCTCAACCCTATGTAGATATTATACTTATTTTGAGTAACATAATGAGATATATTAGGCGTACTTATAAATATTACACATAGCCTTATTTGTCCACTAGAACGTCCGTGTATTTTATCATCAACTTGATGAATTAATTTCAAGATATAAGGCTGTCCTATTATAACAGGTTGTTCAAAAGGATTTCCCATTCTTCCATCAAATATTCTGCTTTTTCCCGGATACTCGAGTTCAAATACCCATGGACTCGTTGTTTGCTTACTAGCTTCATATAATTCAGAAAAGACTAGTTTTCTAGAAGCCTCTTGTTCATATCTCTCATCAAAAGGTACTATTCGATAATGTCTATCTAGCAAACTCCCCGCTAACCCGAGTGAGCACTCAAATATCTATCTTACATTCATTCGTGAGGGGACTCCTAATGGATTGAAAACCATATCAACAGGTCTTCCATTTTGCAAATAAGGCATATCTTCTCTAGGTAAAATTTTTGAAACAATACCTTTATTTCCATGTCTTCCTGCTACCTTATCGCTTACTTGGATTTCACGTTTCTGTGAAATATATACACGAATCATTTCTGGATTATAACTTGAACCCCCTTTTTTCTGGATCCATCTCACATCAATAACTCGACCCCTACCGCCGATAGGTAGTTTTGGACAGGTTTCTTTTGAAGTGGATACCTGAATGCCAAGTATGGCTCGTAATAATCTATCTTCCGGGGCATACGATGATTCTTTCGCCATCTGAGGCGTTAATTTACCTACTAAAATATCGCCCGCCTCCACCCACGATCCCAACATCACAATTCCATTTTTGTCTAAATTACCGAGTAAGCGGGCTTTTAGATGTGGTATTTCGTTAGTGATTCTTTCAGGTCTGTGGCTTGTCACATGAGTTTGAATTTCATATTTACGTATGTGGAAAGAAGTATAAATATCTTTCTTACTCATAGTGTTGTCCTGTTAGTAGACCTTTGCATAACTATTGTATAAGCTAAGTTTAATGCCATCAGTATCTAATATATGTATATATATATATATATAAAACAGTGTTAGCAGGACGAAGAATAGTTTTAACACTCACTCCTAGGTAAAGAAGATATCTAGGATATGGGTGTTACATGTCACATTCTTCCCTCCTTAAGAAACTTTCGTCCTTGAAAGTTCTAATCATGAAAAAGCTCAAGGTACCTCGATCTCATCTCATCCTCTCATTCTCGTTGCTTCCTTGAATTTATGATTTTGTCATAGAACCATTACTAGTGTTATCTCCTTATTGTGCAAAGTCTTTACTACCCTTGCTAGAATTTGAATAGGCTTCTCCTCATAACTCAAGTTCTCGTTTAATTGCAAGGGCTCATAGTCTACTATATGAGATGGATCTGTTACATACTTCCTCAGCATCGAGACATGAAAAACGTTGTGAATCGTAGAAAGAGAAGGTGCCACTGTTAATCGATAGGCCACAGGGCCAATCTGCTCTAGGATCTCAAATGGCTCCAATGAAACAAGAACTTAAGTTTCCCTTCCTCCCAAACCTTAGAATGTCTTTCATAGGTGCCACTTTCAGAAACACTTTGTCACCCACCTCAAACTCTAGGTCCTTATGCCTACATTGGGTAACTTTTCTGCCTATTCTGAGTTTTCTGCATTCATGCCCTAATCTTCTGAATAGCCTCATTCGTAGTTTGCACCAACTCAGGTCCCCACAAATTTTCGCTCTCTAACTTCATTCCAGTAAACTGGAGGTCTGCAACTCTTTCCATACAAGACTTCAAAGGGCACCATGCCAATGGTAGCTTCATAGCTATTATTATAAGCAAACTCCATAAGATGCAAGTGGGAGTCTCAACTCTACAAAATCTAACATGCAAGCACGTAACATGTCCTCTAGTGTTTGGTTAGATCATCAGTCTGTAGGTGAAAAGTTGTACTAAATTCCAACTGAATACCTAACACTTTCTGGAGACACTTCCAAATATGGATGTGAAATGAGGGTCATTATTTGACATAACAGAAACTGGTGCCCTATGAAGTGTGACAACCACTTTCATATATAACTTGGAAACTTAAGATGTTGGAAATCAACAATACTTTATCATATTCGCTCTGAAAACTATTGTAAGTGTAATGAACTAATAGAGTTGGCATAGAGAAATCTCCATGCTTCTAGCAAAGCAATTGGTCATACTAGATACATCATAATCCCAAGATGCGTAGCAAAGAAACTCTGGTCAACTAGAAACTACTTCTACTTTAGGAGCGTCAATTGTGATGCCTTCCTTAGTAGCTACGTATTTGAAACAATCTTTATGTTACTTTTTGGTCCAAGACAAGTGCATACCAGTATTTAGGCCTTGCTACGAACAAGCATGGAACTCTCTTACGTAATGAGATTCCTAAAGTTCCTAGATATTGTAGAGCATTAATCAATCTAAAACACACCACCACTCTTATAATAACTATAGTCGATCCTTGATGATAATCTTTAAGATAAAAACCTTCTTAATTCATAAATCTATCTTGCAAATATCCATCTCCATAGAGTCGATCAACTCGTCGTCCATGCTAGAAGAAGCATACTATTTATGACGCTTCAAGTTCAAGATTTGAAATTCGAATTCGGCACCTGACGACCTCAACATTCACCTGCATACCCTGCGACCTGGCTATGCTACATTTTCAACTTTTAAGAGTTGATAAATGGTCACATGGTTCCATCTCTCCTTTTAACGATTAAAACTAGTGTGCTCTTAGGCAAAGCATTAGGGTATACGGAGAACTTTGTTAAGTAGTTTCTATGACTTGAGCTACTTCATCCCATCTATAGCGATTTTTTGCTATCAACTCAGCTCTATTTTCAAGTCTAGTTCTTGTGTCAATGGTGATCTTGGAAGATCTAACTCACTTATTTTAACACCTGTACAACTTTCTGTCTACTTCAAGTTAGATTATTATATATTTCTTTTCAATGAATTTGATGGCTTTACTAGCTTCTATTTCCAACTTGTGCACAAAGTCAAAATCTCATGAGCTTTGCTATCACCTTCAATGATTTACCTCAAATCAGGGAGGGAAGCTTTCTCCTCAAGCATCTAGCTCACCTTCACCAAGAAATTCAGTCACTCAAAGGAGATTTCCCACTAAAAATTCCAGAACCTCTTCAAGCAAAGGAGTTCCTTTGGAGAGGCTAGAGTTAGGACCTCCCAACCCTGTGAGAGCGTGTGTAAAGAATAAAGATTGATCATTGGGAAAGAACAATCCATTTCTAGGGATCTATTATTTTCATATTCATATTGTACTTATGATTTTGGAATTAATGAAAGCATTTCATTTATTAATTAACATGAGCTAAATTCATTGAAGGGTTCAGCTGTGTGGATGCCTTAGGGATTTATGGCTTTATCATATGTCAAAGTTTCATATCATGCTTGCTTACTCATTTCCTTTGTTGATTTTATGGCTAAATATTGTTAAGTTAAACTGACCACTTAATTTAGTAATCTAATGGAGTTTTAATGCTGAGAAGGTTAAGATATAAATAGAGTTCACAAAGGAATATGGGGTAAAAGCCTAGGGACAGGATAACCAAGCAACTTTAGGGATAAGGGGCACCATATAGGATAAAGAATAAGCGCAAAATTAATATAAGTAATAGCTAACCATAGGTATATAAGTTTAGGTTCTTAGGCTTCTAAAGGAACTTAATACAAGACGATATAGCAAAAGATTTTGTCCATGAATGAGTCAATGCGATGGTATGATGTAGTCGCATCACTCGAGCATAATGAACTTAGGCTAAGCATAGTTGCATCCCTACTTTTATCATTGATAGTCTTTAGCTTTTAAGCATTAATCACATCAACTCACAATTCTTTGACCTTGGTTACTTAGGTCATTTGATTACATTGTCTTAGTACAAACCTAACTAAATAAAGAATCTCATGCAATTCGACTCTTGGAGTACTCCAAGATTATTACTTCATCGATAGTGTATGCTTGCCCTAGACCACATTTATTCTCATTTTCAACACTCATAGAATATTGAATTAGTTGGATGTCATCTATGGTAAAACAATACGTTTGCAACCGTTTTCTCTATTTAGTTTTTGAGTGTCTAAATTATCCCTAATAAAGACTAGTGTTTTGTGCTACACTGGTAGTTAGTGGAAACCCATATAAAATGCATATACTCCCAGTTGTTTTAAATATTTCCACTCACTTACTTTTCCCAAAGATTCACGTGTTATACTTTTATCTCGATCGTCCAGATGGAGAAAAACACTTTCTGAGTTAAAGAACCTTTAAAGCAAAAAGAAGTACATTGGATTTAAACAGATATTCAATTAATTCTGATAACTGTTGTAGCATAAGGATCCTAGTCAAGTTTTGAACTTAAAAATTAGCTACACATAATCATTTCACCAAACGAAAAGATAAAAAGTGAGAGTTAAAAAGAAACTAGAGATGCAACAAATGTAGGAAGCTGTAGCTCAGTGTTCTAGCTCGGAGATGGATTCAACAATCTCCTTGTTTCTTCTTGGATTATTCTTCTAGTGATAAACTTGAGACGTCGAGTTTTTCCTTTCGTCTTCTCCCTTCCTTCCGTCCTTCTTCTTAAGGAGGGTGATGGTCAATTTATAGAGAATGAGAGGCTTAACTATTAGCCAATAAGAATTCGACAAATGAATTTACCATAATGATGTGACAAGGCGCCCAAGATAAGGCAGATTCATTGGATGCAGACTTCTTTGAATGTTGTAGCATTGCAATTTTTCTTCACTGCTATAGTATCGATGCTATAACATGGTGGTGATTAGACAACTTCATATGCCTTCTCCACTTTTACTGATATGAGGTGCTCACAAGATAACTTGTAGCACTTATCTCTTTGTCGGTTCAAGGCATCCAGATGATGTTGTACTCCTCACTTTTAAGTGTTGTAGCATTGAGTCCTCCTTTATGTCTTTTCAGCAAATGATTGATGTGACTTCCCTTATCTTGATCAGCTGCTCAAGCGGCGTGTTAGGATACTGTGGACCCATGTGCCAGTTTGAAGTATGCAGACACTTCCACCTTGCTAGGACTTTGCTGCAACATTGATCCTACACTTCAATTCCTGCCGCATAGCATTGAACTGATTCTCTTTACAACATCTTGGTATTTAAAAATTTACATTTGCTTCTATATGATAATGGTAGACTTTAAATACTAAATTGTCTCAAAACATGTTGAAGCATAAGCAAAGATCTATAATTTAAAAAAGCTTACTTTCAAAAGAAATCACAGAGCATTCTATGGGGTCAATCTCTGTTTGATAATGGCTTTTGATGGTGAGTTAGTAATGGTCAGTTAACTTAGATTTATAGTGACCCTTGGCTTTCTAGGGAGGGTAACCGATAACCACTTTTGGTGCCTCTTCACTTATAGGATTGCAATGTGACCTATCTTATTTCGAAAGCAGGTCACTGGAAGGAGGAGATAATGCGATCAAACTTTCTTCAAGATGATGCAAATACAATTCTTCAAGTTCAGCTGTTGAGATGACATTATGATGATGAGATCATTTGGAACTCGACAAGAATGAGATAATGTTAAAAGCGCTTATTTTTGGGTATGAGATTAAATAATTTGAATTATACTTGTTCTTCCTCTAAAGCTGCTTTCAAGAGGTTGTGGCAATTCTTATAAAAGGCCAAGGTAATGTGGCATTATTAGGTCTCAAACAATATTGGCCTCGGTCCCTTTCCACTAATATTAGCCTTCTTTGTAATGGTAGTTATCAAGATTACTGGCACTGACTCTTTGATCGAATCTCCACTATGAAATGGGATAAATTGGTGATCATTGTTTGGTAAATTTGAGAAGCGAGGAATAAGATGTTTTCTTAGTTCCAGTCGGTTGATGCTAAGTCCATTAGTGAGTCAATTAGCTAGCATTTGCAAGAGAGGCAAATTGGTGTGGGGTGTCCATGTTGGGATGTATGCCCTAAAGCCTCGTAGTTAATAGATAACTTGAAATAATGGTTGATTATTTTATATATGCAGTTATCCATTAGAGAAAAATTCAAGGTTATTTTGTGTAACTTAAACATGTATGTGTTTGACATACAAGTGGATCATGTTTAAGTAATAACCTAAATGGTCTGTAGTATAAGGATAAGGTTAAGTGCCTTATCTTGGTGACACTATAGATACAACCCACTTTATAAATGTTACAAGAATTGTAAATGTTAGAAACGATTTGATTCAAATCGTTCATAAGGAGACATGTGAGTGGGGGTATCCTATACAAAGAGCTTGTATAAGATCAAACTGTGAAATGATTAATCACTCTTACACTGTTGGCTGAAGAGATTAACATTTCATAGGATGACCATAGGTGACTTGACCTTAATCCTGAGCGAGTTATGAACTTTTGTCTATGATGGTAGTCTTTTGATTTATATCGGTGAGAGTGAACAAATTTGCCGACTCAATATGCCTACCATTTTGGGAATTTGTCCAAATAGGGAGTTGGGAACATAACTACATAAGTTGGAGTTCGCTTCTTCCCATCTTTAGGATAAGTAGATGAATTGCTCCTTTAAATGCTGACTCCGGGTCTTGAACAATGGGGCCCCTCCCTCTCATTGGTCCAAAAGGGTTTCGTTTACTGTAGGACCATAAACAGGTTGTTCATTCGAGGATCAGCGAGACTTAAGGAGTTAGATGTAATTACAAGGGTAAAGCAGTAATTTGACTAAATTGTAATTACGAGCAATTCGTGAAGGGTCAACCTGCTATTGATTGGTTATATTCGTGGACACAGCAATATGTCTACAGTGTGAATAGTGCAGGTGTGGGTCTTTAGTAGAGTAACCCACATTTAATGAATTTTGATTAATTTAATTAAAGAGTTTAATTAATTAATCTCATATCATTAGAGTTTCTAATTTGTAGATCCATTAGGTTCCTCTGCTAGCTCACTAAGGATAAAACAAGGAATATTTAGTTTTGGAAGAATTTGAATCGTTCAGATTATAAGGGTTTTAAGTTAATTGTATATAATACAATTAATATAATGCATAGAGATACATTATAATACAAAGTTATGTTTGAATTAGATTCAAAATTAAACTATATATTATGATAGTATTAATGTTTGAATACGATTCAACTATTAAATTATATGAATAAGATTCATATAATGAGGGAATTAAATGTTAGTTGTATATGATACAATTAATATAATGTATATAGATACATAATATTTTAAAGTTAATTTTGAATTAGATTCAAAATTAAACTATATAATATGAGAAAATAATATATGTGAATAAGATTCAAATATTAAATAATATGAATGGGATTCATATTAAAACTATAGGTTAAAACATAATATGAATGAGATTCATATTTAAACTATAGGTTAAGAGAGGAAAATACTTTTGAATATGATTTAAATGTAATATAAATTAAGTATATGATATTTAATTAGTTTATATTAATTAATTAGATTAATTAATATTAAATTCAATTAAATTTGATTCAATTTAACTTTAGTAATTAACTCCTAAGGGGAGTTAAAAGGATGGTGGAAGTTAATCCATAATTAACCTCCCCCTACCCATCAATTTTGATTAATGAAAAGTTCTTTTGATGAATGAACAAGCTCTCTCAACAATTCTCTCTCAATCTCTCAACACTCCCAAGTTATAGAGAAAAGATTTCTTTGCAAAATCTCTTCCTAATCTTCCAAAAGATGTTCTCACAAACCTTTTCCTTGCTGGAGAATAGCGATGAAGACTTAGTGGTGGTGTCCTGTTCGAGATCCAAGAAGATTGAAAAGATCGTGGATGCAGTGAAGAATTGGAGAAGGTTGAAGAGTTTTCTTCAAAGGTATTTTCTTTCTCCTTGAATTTCTTCTCAGTAAAGCATGCTTAATTAAAGTATTTTTAAATTTCTTTGTATCTTCTGTAAATTCAAAACATAAATTTAAGCACACACGTTCACACGCTTCCGTTGAGGAATTTGATTCCTTCAGTCCAATGAGAAAAATATGTTGGAAATCTGCTCGTCTACCTTCAATGTTACTCCCAGATGGCAGCTGTGGGAAGAGACGTTTTGGAAGTTGAATACTGATGTTGCTTGGAGTCTTGTATTTAAGGCGATAAGTCTTGAGTGGGTGCTTCAAGACCACTTGGGTCAGTCTTGTGGGGTCTAAATTCACTCTTAGATGTGGTGAGGTTAAGACTTTGGAAGCGATGACGATTTTAGATTGGAGAACATTTTCGAAATTCTTCATTTGAACCTCTTGGTTGAATCTAATTGCTTAGAAGTGATCAACTTGCTAAATAACACTTTGGACGATATCACAAAGGTTTCTTACTATATTAAGGAGGCTAAGACTTGGTGTTGTGTTCTGGGAGTTATTTCTTTCTCTCATGTTCGTCGATGCCAAAATATTCTAACGCACTCTCTTGTATCTAAAGCTTTAGAGGAGCACGAGTCTTCCTTTCTTCCTACTTCTTACCCTGAGTGGTTTTCTGCGCTTGTTCCACGTGATGTAATCTTTTAGTTGTCTAACTTTCTGTTTTAATTTTGCACGTGATGTAATCGTTTAGGGTTTGTTCCACGTGATGTATCATGGAATATCAAAAGTTTCAAAATTCTATTAATTTTGCAAATAAACATCAAGTTTGAATGTAAAAATGTTGCTTATACTCTCATTTTGATCCCTATACTTTCAAAATGTTCTTTTTTATCCTTATACATTCAACTTTGATTCATTTAATTTCAAAATGTTTATTTTGGTCTCTGCATTTTCAACTTTGGTTCATTTTGATTCTTCAACTTTCAAAAAGTAACCATTTTGATCCCCTTAAAAATGAAATGAAAATGAAAATGAAAATGAAAATGGAAATGAAAAGACACAAATGGTCACGTTTTAAAAGTATAAGAATCAAAATGAACAAAACATAAAAATACAATGACCAAGATGAACAATTTTAAAATATAGGGTCCAAAATGAACCAAAGTTGAAAGTATAAAAATTAGAACATTCTAAACATATAGAGACCAAAATGAACTAAAACTAAAAGTATAAAGACTAAAGTTGTATTTAAACCGATTAATATTAAGAATTTATTTAGTTAGGTTGAGATAGAAGAGAATCACAAGTTGATATGTGAGATGAAGTAATTAATGGATGGGTCGGGAGAAATGTGGAATTACGTAGAGAATATGTGAAGTGAGGATTTGGTTATTAAACAAAAGAGTAAAATTTTTATTTTATTTGATTTTTTATTCATTTTAAGTTACAAAAGAGTATAGTTAATGTCGATAAAAAATACATATCCAAAATTCGTGTTGTGATATATATACTAGGGAAATTATCTTAAATAGAAAAACTGCTGAAAATATTTATAACAAATAGCAAAATACACCGTCTATTTGAGGTAGACAGTAAAATTTTGCTATATTTGTAAATATTTTGGTTTCTTTTGTTATATTTGAAAAGAATCCTATATACTATAGATATAGACTATAGTTATAAGTTAATCAATGTCATTCAATGCTAGAACCAAATAACATTAAACATTCTTTCTCGATTTTATATTTAGATTTCATCTTTCTTTTTTCTATTTTTCAATTCTTGTGTCATTGTGTCTTTGGAAGATAAAAAGAATTGAAGTCATTTTTTAAGGAATGGACAGTAAAAATTATGATAATTCAAGAAGACAACTACGAAGAGACATAGATACACCATGAAAGTCCATTTGAAGTCTTGAAATTGAATTTGATTGTGAAGAGCTGTAAGTTTTTTATAATATTAATTTTCTATCAACGTTATGTTCACATTGTTATTGTTCTACCATATATCAATATTAATGATCTTTTTCTATTTTATAGGAACTCAAATTCAAGTATGATATATAACGAAACTATTTCATAATTGGAGTAGAGTTTTTATTTATTTATTTTTATTAATAGAGAACATACTAATAACATAAAACTTCTCTAACTTCTCAAATCAAATTATAGAAATTTTTAAAAACTTATGACTTTTCATTTACTTTTTTCTTTCTTTTGAAAAAAACAAACATAACAACAAGATAACAACAAGCTAAAGAACAACATCAAGAGACAAGAAAAAGGGTAACCAGTGAAGGTTGTGAATACTAGGGGGACGAATAGGGTTGCTTTCATAAAATTAAAACTTTTTTCAATAAATTTAAAATCAAATTTAATAAATTTAAAATCAAATTTAATAAATTTAAATAAATGAAATAATTAGCAACACAAAGTAACTAAATTTCATAAATTAAAAGAGATGACACTAGTACTTTTTTATAGTGGTTTGACCTCAAGACTCTTCCTTAAGTATTTTACTGCAAAAATTCTCTTACTGGTGAGAACCAAACTGATTTACCACTCTTTTTATGGGTTCAAGAGTCAAACCAAAACCAATCCTTTTGCAGGTTTAGGATCCAACCTATTTCAATCATTTCCAATGGGTTCGTGATAAAATCACTACAAATCCTTTTTCAGGTTCAAGATTAAATCACTACACTCAAAATCCTTTTTCGAGTTTATGACTAAACAATTCCACCCAAATCCTTTTCGCTAGTTCTTGATTTAACCAATTCTTTTTCTTACATCCTAAGGTGTGTGGGCACCTTAATACATAACCCAATGAAAAACTAAAACTAAAAATATAACCTCCAAATAGGTAAAATTCACAAGTTTAGCTCTAAACAACACTCCAACAATTTTTCCTTGCAAATCACCCTTGAAATAATTGAAAAGAATGAGAGAAAATAAAATTTTAAGCATTTTGGAGGATGAAAATGGATAAATAGTTGCTAGAATTTTTCTTTGATTTTTTAAGGTGGGTTGGAGGATGAAGATTGATTGATTATAAAATTCAAAGGATTTAAAATCAACCATTGGATATAGAGTAAAAAGAACCGATGATTGTAAATAAAAAATATAACAAAATTTTACTTTTTATTTATGATAAAATGTTGCTATACTATAAATAGTTTGATATTTTTTCTATTTATAATAATTTTTCTTTAAATTATATAAATTAAATTTTTTCCTTGTAAACTATTTAGTTTAATAAATAGAGTTGAGTTTTAATAATCAAATACATATCTTTTTTTTTTTTTAATACAATTAAGGGTAAGAGGATCCAAACCACATACCTTGTGGTTATTAACATACTCATATGCCAATTAAACTATGCTCAATTTGGCTTTATAATCATAATTATAATTATTTATTTCTTAATGAAAAACACATTACTTTGTAAGACTCATTTTTAATATAATATAAAAAAGAGATGTTTTCAAATATAGAAAAGCTGTTGAAAATAATTACAAATATAGCAAAATTTTATTTTCTATCAACCCGCGATAAACCCAAATAGACCTCTATCACTTTACCAATTTATCTAGGTATATCACGATTTACCATAAATAAAAAGTAAAATTTTGCTATATTTGTAAATAGTTTGACATTTTTTCTATATATAATAATTTTTCTATAAAAAAAACCCATAGTAATCAATACACAATCAATTTTTTAATAGAAATTAATTATAATATCTAACAAAATAACATACGACTACCATGTGCATGATACATGCTAAAAAGTAGTATAGTAAAAGGTGGAGAGCGAAGCAGGTAGATAAAGAATCTCCTTTTTAGCCACTTTTAGATACGGTAGGATAAGATGAGATAGTATAGATGGAGATTATTTTTACTATTTCACATTAATATTTTACACTCTTGTAATGATAACTCAAGAGGCTCAATTTGAAACAATTTGACATGATTCTATTCAGAACTTCGTAAGCAAGGGCCAACTTCATTGGCACTAAATTCCTCAAGCCACTAAGATTTACAATACAATGACAAGTGAAACACTAAACATAAAAGAATCTAGACATGCCGCACAACTTAACAGGGGAGCTTCATAAGTATGTCTCTTAGTTATTCTCGAGCTCTCACATATCAAAAATTGATTTACATTTCCAGCATCCAAGACTTTTCAAAATTAGTCCATTACCAGCCAACCAGGTTTGATCAGGATATCTTGTTTGAAGTTGCGACCAGTGACCGATGTCGACTCACCCTGACGACGGTAGCACTGCATAAGAAAGGAAATGCAAAACTGAAGTTCTTTAAGACTAACTAAGAATATAGCAGGTTCTGGTTTATGATTGGGGAGACATGTTGGTACTCGATGATTCGTGATTGTTTGGGAAAGCTTTATATAGAACTCAAGGACACAATTGTACAACATATAGAACAAATCTTGTTCAAGTAACGTTATGTTTGGGAAAGCTTTCTAAACCAGAAATCTTACTTTCAGTGCCAGCACCGTTTGATGACTATTTGTTTTTTTTATTTTGAGAATTAAGCTTATAGACACTTCCACTTTTACCTGTGGGTCTCTTTGTTTTGTTATATATATTTTTGAAATGTTTTAAAAAGCCAAGAACGTTTTGAAAACTTACAAAAGAGTTTTTCAAAACCCCATTTACTACCCATTTAGTTTTTCAAAATTGTGTTAATTTTTTCATAATCTTTTAATCTTGGTTTTCATCTTTTCTAAGAAAAGATTTGAATTTTATTCCAAATTCTAAAAACAAAATAAGTTTTTAAAACTATTTTTTTTAGTTTTCAAAACATGGTCGGGAGTTTTTAAAACACTTCTTAAAATATAAACAACAAAACAAAGAAACTAAATAGTTATCAAACGGGGCCTTAAAAACTTGTTTTTATTTTTGAAATAATAGAAAGGCTTCATAAGTAAAGATCAAAACTATTATTTAAAAAAAAAAAGTGGAAGACAGATACAATTTTCAAAAGTAAAATAATTCAATTAGTTTGAACAGTATGATCATTAATCCTCTCCCATCCCCCAAACTATCAGGGGAAGAAACATGAAGCGAAGTCATTTAGAACGGACCTAATAGATAAGTTTCAACCCGTTAGCCACCGCATCTGAAACTTGAGCAAGGACTATGCTAAAATACCAACCTTTTACTAGGTGACTAAAACTTGAAATAGACTCATGGTAATTTTCAATTCATGGGAAACGAATATAGATATAAACTTGTAGTGGGAGCAGAAGAGGCATGTTACCAACCTTGTAACAGACAATTGTGTCATCAGGGTACATTGCAAACAATTTAGTTCCAAGGTGTGCATGACAAGAATCACAGAGGCTCTCATCATTGATCTGAACATGTCTCGATCTTTCCTCCAATCTGGCCAACCTTGCCTCAAGGTCTAGAGCACGGGAGGTATTATGTAAAATCTGTAAAGAGTATGAAGTAATTAAACCTTCTGCAGTTGATCTGCTCAGTTTAATCCCTGATTTTCGACAGCATGAAAAGGATATTCATTTTATTGTTTGTATCTTCAGTTTCTGGAAGGATCAGTTTAGATAGTCTTTTGTGGCTCCGATGGCGACTAGATCAAACCATTTGGTGGTGCGTAGGTATTATAACATCTGTTTGTATAATTCATGAACAAGAGGAAGAAATTTTTGGATAGTTCATGGCAGGAAGAGAGGAATGGACGACTGCTGCCTCAGCCTCCTCTTTAGTGCTAAGAGCTCCACAATGACACCACAAAAAATACTAAGGGGGCGTTTGTGGCACTGAGTTAGATATTATAGTTTGTAGATTATAATAGTCTGTATATGGGGTGCAAATCATTTGTGTGGGTAGGAAATAGTAAACACTCTGGATGAGTAGACACTATAACAAATATCAAACATGGTAACAAAATGGATTTAAAACAGTAATATCGTAGTTAGTTGTAGGTTATAATAGTTGGAAACACTAACAATTATAATTGGAGTCTCAAACATGGGGTGGGCTATAGCCTACTTTTCACCTGAAATATTTCCCAATAGTTCACACATCTTTAAAAATCTATTTAATCAATGTAGAGTTGTAGAAACGATCACCAAGACAAACGTCCTTGTTTCCTCTTTTCCTTGAGATAAAATAAAAATAGTCAAAGCAGTTGGTCACCATGATTTTCAAAAAATAATTTGTCATTTGCGGAAAGAGGACCAGTTATTAATGCAGAAAATGATTATTTGTAGTTTAAAACAAGCGGAAGGTGCCGTCATTAAATGAGATCAATTGACTTCAGATGCTAAAGAAGAGGGTGGTAGAGGATTAAGCAAAAACCTGCAGGGAAAGAGGAGAGAAGAAAGAGAATTGAGAGAACCTGTCCTTGACAGTTATGATGAAATCGAGCTCTCAACACTTTTAATATTGTTTCTGAAGCAATTTGAAGCGGCATATCTGGGGACAAAGTCTGCACTTGAAACCAAATATTGATAAAGAACATAAAAGGATATAACTATTTACAAACAATCAGAAGGGTAATAGAAAGGAAATCTACGATGGGTCACACCCCAAAAGTGGCTATTTATAGTTCTATTTCAATATGATTTCCAAAAAGGCTCCCGGTCACACCCCTAAAGTGGCTATTTATAGTTCTATTTCAATATGATTTCCAAAAAGGCTCCCTGTTACATCCCTAAGGTGGCTAAGCCTACAAGGAAATATCACAAATAACTAATTAAACTTAAATACTAATTGAACACTAGATAATCTTGATTAACAACGAAATAAATATTAACTCAAAGATACCAAGTGTCTAATGAATCTGCTCATTAATTTTGGGTTTTTGGGTAAGAATAGCATAATGATATAGAATAAAAAACACTAGATGGGATCGTTAATACAAAGGCCAAAAAAATAACAAACCAGTCAAATTAATTAACAATAGAGGATAATCGCAAAGCCCTGTAGACGGGTATATACCAGCTGAATATATCTTGAAAATTCTACCATTTCTCTCTTTCAGGGACTTGCAAAAGATAACAAATTACATTCAGATTGGCTTAGGAATGAATTAGGGTCAAAACAGAGATGGTAAAGGAGATCCATCTGGCCTCTGCTATTGCCCTTTTGTATTCTTTCACTTACCTTAATGAAAGTTTGGTTTACAAAAAGAGAAGAAGATGCAAAAAGAAAAAGTAATGAAGTTTCTGTATGTTTATGGGCTTTTGTAGTTATTCTCCTTTTATTTGAAGAGCTTTTCAGTAATCTTCTTTACGTGGGCTCCTTAACTGACATTTTTTGTTTTCTTTTTGAAATCGAGGGAGTCGATGTTTATATATGTAGGAATAGGTGATTTCTTGTATCTATATGTAGGAATAGGTGATTTCTTGTATCTATATGTAGGAATAGGTGATTTCTTGTATCTTTTAGCATCCACTTAATGAAAAGTCGTGGTATCCTTTCCAAAAAAAAAAAAAAAAAAAAAAAAG
>QLSR01000164.1:461574-471848 GCA_031780015.1 Citrullus colocynthis
AAAAAAAAAAAAAAAAAAAAAGGGTGATTGCTTGAGGGATGCAGTATCTGATACCTCTAAGATTCGCAAAGGATCCAATGATTCTCCATGGTTGTGGAGAAGGCGAACAGCAGCTTTAAACATAGGCTCCTTACCATTTTGAGGATCCAAATACATATCGAGTAACCTACAGACGTGTTGAAACACAGAGCGACTTTAAAAAAATGCACTGAGGTCTTAAACATATCACTAAAATTGAAGTGTTTGAGGCGCGTAAAACTGAGAGAACAAATACAAGCAAACAGAAGAAGAAAATTAACTGGATATAGGCATCTGATCTGCCAATTTCAGCACAGTACTGCTCAGCAGCTTCACTGTCTTCAAGTTTCCTGACATATCATATGATTTTCTGTGAGTAATTGATTATCATGTGTCTTTTCATTGATGAAATCAATGAAAGGTGGTGTTTCCGTTTCTGAAAAAAATTGATTATCACGTTCATGAAATATATTATCATGTTCATGTAAATATATATTTCATAAGTTGAGTAATGCTGCAGGTGTTTATACATCATAAATTCACATGAGAAGATATTCAAAGTGCAACAACTTGCAGCCAACCGGGCAGTTGCTCTAAGTGAGACAATTCTTCCAATTCCCAATGAAACTCATTTTAGAAAAAAGAAAAGATTATATAAAAAAAGTTGTCTAAGCGAACAAGGTAAACACAAAAAATATTTTTCAGCAAGTGATTATATGAATAGCAATGACTGTCTCACGATGCCCCCAAAATATACAACTAAGTTTCTGGATTAACAATTCACATTTAGCATCTTATTTAACTTATGAACTGTTTAGAATCTCATATGAAACGTACAAGGCTAGAATCCGGAGCACCAATGCCTCTTGCCCTAGTTTCCGGTATAGAATAGCCTGTCCAGTCATACAGGAAAAAACCATTAGAAAGAAACACAGATCAGTAAGTAAATAAATGCCAGCCTGACATGACCTTGAATAAAAGGGAACTCTGGCATATAACAAAGCTTACTATGTCATTGATTAAATAATTAAGACACCTACGTGTAGAAAAGGATTTGAGAAAACCTCAGATAAAAAATTCATATGAAGGATACTCAATAAAATAATGTCCAAACAACCTTTTCCAACCATAATTCTGATCCTTCAATCAAGTGTAAAACCTCTTCTGGATCATACAAATCCGAAGACTGTAAAAAGATCTGTAACCTTTCTCGGATTGGCTGTTCAAATATTGAGTTAAGTCTCTGATCAGAGATTTTTGTGTCCGATGATGAAACAAGGCTTTGAGTACTTTCGACTTCGACTGCTGATTTGGCTAATGAGAGAGCATATAGTGAGTGGAAGTGAGGATCACAAGACTCTTGCTCTTCAATCAACCACTGAATATACCTAAACATATGTGGATATCAACCAGAAAAGAATAAGACACAAAATACAAAACTAAGAAACTATATATATATATATATATATATAAATGCAAGTACTTTTGATAAGAATCAAAGAGAATATATTCATCAAAAGAGAAGAACACAGCCTTAGGGACCTCCAATCTAAGTGGATGAGCAATGTTTTTTAAAGCTCAAGGCGCAATAGTCTTTTGGGGCTTAACCGCAAGGCGCAAATAAAAGCGCGGGCTTCTTTTTTGTGAGGTGCATTATATATAAAAGTACTACATTTTTTTTTCTAAAAGGGACAACCCGCCTGATCCTACAACATTTGGGTGTCAAAGAAACTCATAGGAAATTAATTCCTAGGTAGGTGACCACCATGGATTGAACCCTTGACCTCTTAATCATTTATTGAGACTATCTCCTTTTTACCACTAGGTCAACCAATGATAGTTTATATAAAAGTACTACATAAAAAAGAGAGCATAGTTGAAGCGGAAATATGAAAGACCCCTAATTATTACTATTTTTAAAAAAGATAATGAAAAAGCCCAAAGGCCTAGGGCTTTGAGCCTTGGGCCTTCACAAAAGACGCATGTCTTATTTTGCAGGCCTGGCCTTTTCAAGGCGAGTGCTAGACCTGTGCCTTGAGCCTAGATGCATGCCCAAGAGGACTTTCTAAAACACTGTGAATGAGGAAAAAGTGTGTATGACAAAAAGAATTGTGTAAGCCACCCTAAGAAGAAAAACAAATTTATATATGAAACAAAACATGACCAATATGAACAGGTTTTCCCCCTATAGTTTGAGTTTAAATTCTACATCTATAGTATAAAAACAAACCACTCAGCCCATGTAGTTAAGAAAATAATAGCTGCTTATTCATGTCATCACACCTTCACTTAAGTGGCTGACATGGAAAAGATTATGCAAATTGTTTTAAATGATTTGGCACCTAATTATGCCCCCTGTCTCTTAAAGATCTTTCTCCTCTCCATCTCAGGTCCCATCCCCCTCTCTTAATCTCTCCTCTCCTTCTAGTTACAACCACTCTCCATTTTAATTTTAGATTTCTCCCCCCTACCTCCCGTCTCCTTTTTCTTCTTATTCTTCTCCTCTCAGCATCTCCTTTTTCTTCTTCTTCTCTCTCTCAGAATCTTTATTCCGTAGAGAGAAATCTTTCACTTAACAAGAAAAATAAAGCACGTCAGATAAGATGATGAGGAATCCTTAGACTGACGGGCTGGAATGTGCCGCTTCGCTCCCCATTCTCTCTTAAATAAAGCTCGCCCTCGTATAAGAACACTTACTAAACTAATTAACAAATTGTACTGGAAACAAGACAACTATAACAAGGTTATTCTACTGCACAGAAAATCCTACTGCTCCCATCGAATCACACACCCCACAAGATAGCAAAACAACAAGCCTGCCACAACCCTTATCACAAAAATAAATTGTGAGTTCATGAAAGGGAGCAAGGAAAATGGCAGCCCTACAAAAAATAACCTTGATCTTCCTCCCACTGTTTGCAAAAGATACACTACTGCAGACGCAAAACCAAGGTAGAATGCTGGAAGATGTGATCCAGAGTGTTCACTCTCCCATGTAAGATTTGCCAAACAAGGAATTTCAAAGAAGAGGAAAAAACTGAGGCCCCTCCACTGGGAGAAAGGGAACAAAGGATAAGAAAGAATAATGGACAAGAGAAACCCACCCTCTTAGGCTCCCACACCCAAAGATCCCTTCTCCCAAAACTCACCCTCTAATAAGAAATAATGGAAAGAAGGCCCACCACCTCTAAAGACTCACAATTATTGAGAGGACGATGAAAACCCAAAGAAAGTAAGGGGGAAGGATCGAAAGAAATAAACAAGGAGACAACCAAATGTAACCTCTTCTCAAACAAATGGTAGAGCTACGGGAATAGCTCACAAAGGGTCTTCATCACCACCCACCAATCCTCCCAAAAATAAATATTGGAACCCATCCCCAATAGAGCACTTAACAAACTAGAAAGAAAAAAGGGAAGCCTCAAAGCAATAGCAGCCCAAAGAATCTTACTAGAGCCTTTCCAACTTTGCTATAAATGTGGCGATAGGTCTCTTAGTCCATCTTATTCGTAGTTGCATCTTCTCCTGAAATTACATCGGTTGAAAAATATTTCCTAAAAAAGACCATGCCATTTGAATCCCCGCACCCTTGATAAGACATTTTTATTATATGAGAAATGATTTTCCATAAAAAACTTCAACAGCTCGAAATAGACCAAAGAAGTGAAAAAAGTACTGATAAATTCATTGTTAGCAAAGTAAATTTATGGATGTTTTATTTCTCACCCGAAGAACGAAAGAAAGAGAAAAAGGAAGTAAAATAAAGTCAATTTAAGACGCACCTTTGAAGCATTTCTACCTTCTTGGGATCAATAGCCCTTATTATGTCATCTGAAATTGAGGGGAAAAAGGGTTCCATTAACGTAAATGTGTTTGGAGGGAGGGAGAACCAAAGTTACAATGGTATAGAATAAATATGATATAATAGACTTAAAACTATTTCAATATCGAAAGTAAGTGAATAGAAAAGCATAAAATTCCATTGAAGGAAGGGGAAGAGTCAGGCTACCCTGTTTTTTCATCTATCAATTCACAGCCTTTTCCTGAGCACAAAAGTAGCTTCACACCAGTTCTTCCTAAACGCTACTCACGTAAGCAGTTTTCAACTCCAACCTCTAGGATTGATGACTTTAATTCTAATGTTCTAGAAGAAAGTTGTGTTTACGCACAAGTTCCAGCTTTTGATTTAAAAAAAAAATCTAAGTTAAACTCTTCAAGACTTCGCGCATCTCAAGCCATCATTTCCTCTGTTATTTCACTGCCGAATTCAAAATATAAGCTTATCAAGGAGGTACACAGTCATTCGGTTTCAGATCAACATGTTAACGAGGACGATTCTGATGATGAGTCATCAATGTCAGCAGTGATGAACCAGAACTTTTGGCCTTAAATTCTGTTCCAGAAGTGGAGAATGACTTATTTGGAGGAGTGATTGCAGGATTATATCAAAACTCATCTGGAAAGAAGTCTGATCAGCCTCCTTCTCGTTAGTTCTCTTTGATTAATTCATCTCTGATTCCATCTAAATTCTCAACTTTAATTAAGGACTATGGTTTGAAGCTTGGAAAAACCACTCAGCATTTTTCTCAGTAGTATTGTTGATCATTTTGGTTTTGAAAAGAGAGGAATTTAAACAGCATTTTTCTCAGTAGCATTGTTGATCATTTTGGTTTTGAAAAGAGAGGAAAACTTTTACTTGGATTACTAGAGACCCTGAAAGGATTTCTCCAATTCAGCTTCTAAATGTTGTCTTTTCCAAGAATCATCGAAAGAGGAAGTGGATGGTCTTCTTGTTAAAAGTTCTCTGGAGTTCAAAGGTTGTTGGTTGGCCTTTTGTTTTGATTCTTATGGTAAATTAGGAGAGCAAGTACTCCAGTTGGGCTTCAAATTCTAGGCAAATTACTGAAAATATTTGATCTTTGGTGTTCTCTTTCAAAGTCTTATGTGATTTTTTTTTTTTTTTTCATGTTATCTATTTGTTTTGGGGGGTTTTCATTTTCTCTAATTAATTATTAGTCTAGTTTGGGGTACTCTTGAGATCGTATTGTTTAATTTTACTATTTCTTCTTTTTGTTTTCTTGTATTTTGAGCGCTAGTCTCTTTTCATTTAATCAATTAAAATTTGTGTTTCCTTTCCATAAAAATAAATAAATAAAAAGAGAGAGAAAAACTCCTCTAATCAGAAGGACCTATGACTTTGGAGACTAGACAACAAGGGCAATTTTCAGTCAAATCGCTGATTTCCCACTTTGCTTCGGGCCCCCTTCACCTAATCAAGTTATTTTCAAGAACATATGGAAGTTCACTTGTCCCAAAAGGATTAAATTCCTCCTATCGGAAATCTCGCACTCTTGTCATAATACTATGGACAGACTCCAAAAAAGATGCCCTTGGATCCATCTATCTCCATCTTGGTGTTGTCTTTGCAAATAGCAAAATGAGCCCTGAACAATATTTTTTCCACTGCCTGGTGGGATTTGGGCTGCTTTATTCACTGCTTTTGATTGGCATGCTGTCCCCCCTCTGGATTCCCTTTAGTGGATGAGAATGTTGCTTATTCATCATCCATTCAAGTCTACAAGGACTCACGTTTGGTCTAGCATGGTCCGGGCTGTTTTATGGAAAGTATGGAATGAGAGAAATGCCCCAATCTTTCAAGACAAAGAAAGTTATGTTGAAGTCTTTGAATTGGCTATTCTCAATGCTTTTTTTGGTGTATAAATTTACAACCTTTACAAACTCATAGTTTGAATTTTCTTGTAGAAAATTGGAGACATTGGGAAAATGGTTGGAGAAGGGAAGGTTAAGAGAGGAGAGAGGAGAGAGCATACTTACCTTCTCAAAAGAGACAATTCTGCTAAAATCTTCTCACTTAGCAAATCAGAGCCATCTTTTGTATACTCTATAAAATGGACCCCTTTTGTATCTTGTTGGATATTTCATTCGATCAATGAAACCATTCTTTTTCTAAAAAAAAGAAACATAAAATTTCAATTATGCAAATGAATGGACTTTAGAAGAAAGAGTAGTCTCAGCAGGTGGGGAACTGACTTAAGGATGTTCTATCTCTTTGTACTCTCATTCCTCCGTCTCTTTGTATCCCTCATGCAAATTCTAATATACAAATCTAATTTTGGCTGATGCTCCACCTCTCGTCAATTCAATATGCAAATGAATGAGCTCTTTTCTCTTTTAGTTGGGGAGGTTGGTTTTTTTATGACCTCGTATTCTTTCAACTTTTCTTAATAAAAGTATGCTTTCTCGTAATATTAATTATTAAAAAAAAAAAAACGTGGCTGCTTCAACTGGGGTCTGGATAAGGCTACATGCTCTATCTCTTAAACTTCTTCGGAGAGCTTCTGACAGATTTGCCACCCTGATTTATCCTATCATAGAGTAGGCCTCCAGTTTGCTGAAGCTACTAGTTCCCGAGTTGTCAAGGAAGGTGAAGCCTTGAGCGAGTTTGGGTTTAGCTTCCTTTGGACCTCAGGTTCTGGGACATGAAACTTTCCAGCCAAGGGTTTGCAAAAGGAATTACAAAAGAGGAGTTATTTCCCTCTAGAATCTTCCACAAGTTTGCAGACTCCAATTCAACTTCAAAAAACTCCCACAAGCTTTCTAATCCTCTATGAATTATTTCTTAAATGTTAGAAGAATCTGAACCATGAAACTTTGTGTTTGGTCAAACGGGACAAAATTTTAAATGAAGGTTGAGAAAAATTTTTGGGAAAGGAAAAAACATGACTGATTTCAAGTTTGCAAAATACCTGGTGATAATTGAGATGATCTTTTTTCTGATGTCAAAATCTGAATGGCAAAATGCTGGTTGATGTCTGCAATCTGATACAAGCATACAATTAAAATTAGCAAAATATTGCACCACGCCTCAGCATTCCTTGCAAATTTTCAAAGTCCACACAACAGTAAAGTTGGCCATATACCCATCCAAGGTGTTGAAGAACCAATGCCTGATCAGATGACTCCTCGAGAATCTTTGATGCCTCTGCTGCAGCCGTTTCCTTACCAGATGTATCTACAACACTGTTATCCATAGTATCATCCACAGAAGAGTCCTTCAAAAGGCGAGATGGATAATTTTTCCCCAAGATACGCCAAATTGCAAGAGCCTTTGAGCTCATCCCTTTACTAGCATAAAGGAAAGCAAGTGTACGCAAATGTCCAGATTCCTCTAATAAAGTTTCCAACTCCTCCTGCACCGCCGATTGAAGTTGTCTGTTTTACAATGCATAGGACCACTAAGGTTCTGCAATTACCACATCCTCTAATAGGGTATTTCAAACCACATCTAACTTGAAGCCATAGTTAAAACACATGAACTGTTCAAATGAATTAACAAATTAAAATTCTCTAACAGAATTTAGTGTGATGGCAACTTTTCTCATCCTCTGTGATTTGCCAACTTAATTTTAAATACAGAATTTGCCCTTAAAAAAAATAAAATAAAAAATACAGAATTTGTTCTCTTAGAGAAACCTCCATGTTTAGTCTTCATACTGTATACTAGAAAACTAAGCTATAAGTTCTTCTCTAGATACTCCGATTTCTTCATTAACTTAGATGGGAAGGTTTTCATGTAACCTCATTCAGTAGGAAGGGAACTCCTCGTCCCTTTACCCATTTGGTTGTACCTTTCTTCTTGGTTGGTTTGGAATGAAGTGGTCTGTTTCTTATTAAAAAGGAAAAAAGAAAGAATCATGCTGAAACTATTTTCTACGACAGCAAACATGTTGTGTCTCAATGTACCAGTTTCTTTTATACTTTGTGTTGTGCATCATTAAAAACTGACTTGTACTGTGAATCTTAAATAATAAACAAACATTGATAAAAGGAGAAACTTTGCCAGAGAAGCAGGAACAGATATTTCAGTGTAGTTCAGAGGTAAATTTAAACAAACAAGAATGTTCTTCCATAAAAAAATATATAATTCCATAAAAAAGGCAGAATATTCATTTTTAATGCAAGAAATTTTCTTATTGTTATTGTACATGTGTTACAAGAACATGGACTTTGGTCCCATCTGACGAAGTCTCTTCAAATCTACCTTAATTTTCTTGTTTCCTATACTTTTTTTTCTTTATGGTAAGAAATCACTCAATGAAAGAATGTACAAGGGCATAAAAAAAAATATGTACCAACCTAGGGAGTATTTTCTTTTTGAGTAGAGAAACAAATTTCATTGATAAATGAAATAGAGCTTAAAATGCTCCCTTCACCAAAATGTTACAAGAAAAGACGCCAATTAGAAATAAAAAAAGGAAGACTATAATCCCGAAATGGGTGCTTATGCTTACACCAGCAGAGAACATACAAAACAAAAGGAGCATTTTTATGGGTCAAGAACAGTTTTTTACTACTCTTTAAAATTAAAATCACTCTTTACCTATCATCCAATCAACTAATTTTTAAAAAAAAAAAAAATTAAAAGAAACAATTTCACTTATGCATGAATTTCACAAAAAAGAAAAGAAAAAAAGAAAAAAAGAAAAAAGGAGGGGGGGAACCAGAGGAGTACAATCAACAAGGACATATTAAAAAGTTTCTCATTTCCTATTAAAAACAAAATGTGTATGGTGAAGGGTCAAGAGGTAGTGAGCGCTGGGAAGCTGTAGGTAATAGTTGGTTTTCTTATTTCTTGAGGGGGAAAAAACAGTACAAGATTAAGTAACATCTTATTAAAAGGTCCCTTTCAAATTATTTGATAGAAACAACTCCTTTCATTGAGAATAAATGAAAGAGTATAAGGATATACCTATTGTCAACATCTTACGGAAAGGTGTCTCCTTCAAATAAAAGGTTCAGAACTAGAACTATCCATAAAATAATGGGTGGAATAACCAACTGCCAATTAGCAAAACATTTTTCTTGTCCATGTTCACGTAGTAAAAAAGATAAGACAGCACACAAAAAATGTCTTCTTAAATACAACCGTGCATAACATAAGAAGTAAAAATATGAAGGAACACATGTACACATTATTATCAAAAAGTAAACACAGTAGAAGAGAACTGCATACCACAACACAACTGTTTGCTGAAGATGCCAGTTTTTCCATCTCGTCAATTGAATTTAAAGTTCTATACAGGCACATTAAAAGAGTGTCAACTCCCTCTCTAACGGCTGATGTCAATTCTTTTTGGCGGGAAGCCTCTAAGTACCTATTTTGACAGATAGAGATATTAACTTTTTTTATAAGATAGAGAGAGAGAGAGAGAAGCAAAAACTTATTACTGAATTTGCAAAAGGTAATGGCCATTGTTATATTAACAGGAGATACTACTACTAACCATGGAGATGAACAATTCAATAATTATTGAGAAGTACCCTCCAACATTGAAAATTCAAGGATGTGTTTGACATACAGAGTTGGATTAGTTGAGTTAAGTTGGTAATAAATATCTGTGTTGATAATAATAATTTTAAATTTGAATTCAAAAACACTTTTGGCAAGTCAGGCTTTTTTTTCTTTTAGTTTATGATTGGTTGAGTATGAGTTGGTCGTTAGAGTTAATCATTGGTGGTTGGAGTTGGTCGCCTAAAGTGATCCTCAGAGGAGGCTGCTAGGGATGGCCGTTGCCAAAGTTGACCATCAAAAGTGAACGTTAGTGTTGGTCATTAGAGGTGGTTATCACCGGAGTAGATCATCGAAGGTGGTTTTCACAGGAGTTGTCGTCGGAGGTGGTTGTCGGAGCCTAAAGTTGGTCGCGCAAGGGTGATCATTGGAGTTGGTTGCCAGAGTATGGCAGCAATAGTCATTAGCGGTGGCCAATGAGTGGGAGTCATTCAAAAACATTTAGAGGGAAGAAGAGTTAGGGTGAGTTAGGGTGAGCCGATAAAAATAACCAACTCAACTCCAATATTTAAAGTTGGTAGGCTAAACATTGAGTTGGTAATTTTTACTAACTCAACCTGATAGATGATATAAGATTAAACTTGCCTTCACCCATTAGCTTAAGCTTTTGGGTCAATTGGCGATTTAATATAGTATTAGAACAAGTGGTCCAGGGAGGTCCTGTGCTCAAGCCCTTGCAATATTATTTCCTTCCCAATTAGTATTCATTTCCACTTGTTAGATCTTCTTCATATTTCAAGCCCACAAGTGAAGAGTGTTAGATGATACAAGATTAAATTTGCCTTCACCCATTAGCTTAAGCTTTTAGGTCAATTGGCGATTTAACACAACCCAACTCATATTGGTGAGCCAAACACCCCTAAATTCCCCCCCCCCCCCCCCCCCC
>QLSR01000164.1:471927-486012 GCA_031780015.1 Citrullus colocynthis
CCCCCCCCCCCCCCTTTTCTAACAAGATAGTAGCATCTCTCCTAGTATTCTAAATTAACCCCAGTATCCCTTAGGAATATTGATTTATGGGTAAGCCTACAATCATGTGAAGAGATGCTGTGAGACACTATTATCATTCATTGCGCTGAAAAGAAATAAGTTTACCTTTTTTTTTTTTTAATTTAACACAGGAATTTAGAAAGAAGAAAATTAAGGCCCCGTTCTGTTTTTGAAGATTAAGCTGATAATCACAACTTCTACATGTAGTCTTCTTCCTTTGTTACTATTTTTTAAACATGTTCTCAAAAACCAAGCCACATTTTAAAAATTAGAAAAAAAAGGAGGTAGTAGTTTTTGAAAACTTGATTTATTTTTTAAATTTGACTTAGAATTGAAATATATGTTTAAATAAATGCAGAAAACTTACCAAAAACAACGAAGTGTATGAAAACAAGCATGATTTTCAGAAACAAAATGGTTATCCAAATGAATTGTAGAAATAAATTTTGGACCAAGAAATAGCACAATCCTCGTCACATTTTGCTCAAAAGTCCACGCTAATAAAAATATCTAAAAAAAATATTACCCAAAAAGTTCAATCAATAAATTATAAATACCTGATAATATGTTTTACGGCTGACTCCAACAAATCTGACCTACTTGGTGGATTCAAGAGAAAATCATCATTTACGGCAGTTTCTACTCCTACCTTTTTAAGAAATGTGGCTCTTTGGATGGCAAGCAAGCCATCATCTATAACATCTGCAAAAGGAGCAGGGGGAGGATGCATTGCCCAGTACCTATTTCTGGGAATCTAAAAATTCAAAATTAAACATTAGAACTAAAATATTGAAACAGTGTTACTCTTTTTTGGAGAAAAGACACAAACGAATAATGAAACTAATTCAGACTCTCCAATTGTACAGCTAGAAATAAAATGGACAACCAAAACTTTTGCATTTAGAATACAAGGTAACAGAAGAGTTACCAAAATCTAAAAATTAAATACTTCTATGGCATTGATGAAAGTTTTTCTTCTTAGAAAAACACATACAAGAGAGTAAGCATTCTCACACCTGCCACATGTAAAATTTTATTCCTACCGTTGTCAACATCTTCATTTTTCCAGTTCCTTTTCAAGTGGCCAAACATAAAAATTGAGTTACAGAACAATTTTCCAATAAGTTTTTTTTTACAGGGTTGACAGCATCAAGTTATTGGCCAATATACATGATGCAAGAAAATTAAAAACTAAAACAAAGAGAAAGTACCAGCAGGGACCAACGATTTGGGTCCTTCATCACAAATGGAAATATTTCAGAAGGCTGCATTGTCTTAGATTGCAAAAAGTGATTTACTGCTTCCTCAAATTGCAAGTCAAAAAGCAAGAGAAATCCAACTTGAGCATGAACAAAGTATAGCATATCCTTGGACATTTCACCTGCACGCTCTAGGTCCTCAGCCAAAGAGATGGCTTCCTTAAAGTTCTTCCTTCTCAGCAAATCTTTGATTTGTTCATCACAAGGCAATTTTTGATAGCACATAACCTGACAATTATCAAGCCAAGCAACAAAAATTAACAGCAACGTTAGATAACAATTTAGAAGTAGCTGAGCATCTAGAAACAGTTAAATGAACATCAATCATGAAGCTATATACATATATTCTTTCATGCCATGCATTCTCAGTAGGCATCACACTATAATAAAACAGAAAAGAGAATCACATGCCACACACACACACGTATAGTTTCTTATGGATCATAATATTTTTATTAGTTCCATCGCTCCATCTTCAACAATTACTAGTGGGAACCTTACATATACAAGGAATTTCATTTTTTAAAAAAATGGTACAAGTGAGGTTTCTCCTTTTTTTTTTTTTTTTTCCTAATGAGAAACAGCTAACAAATTTCATTGATAAGATGAAATTACAAAAAGGCATATGAAGCCATGAAGATTACAGAAAACAATTGCATTGTCCAGTGAGTGATGTATGACTGCAATTACAAAAGAATGGGATGACTGTGATGACTGCACCCAGTATTGAAGTTGACATTTAGATGGAACTCAACTGATCAAGAGATGAGGGAACGCATTAGCCAAATGGATGTCTTCCACGGAAAAGTCCAGTAGCATATTCAATTGTGAGAGCTTGGAGTCCCAAAAAATTTAGGCATTTTGTCTGGTATGTTTGATTTTCAGTACTTTGATCTCTAACAAAACAAGTGCCCCATCCTCTATGGAAACGAAAGATACTCAAGAACATCAAACATTTTGCTTGGTCTTTTGCTGCTGGTAGTTTGAATTTGGTCGAATCAAATCATGTGTTTTACTAGCAATGCGTCTCTACACCAAGTTGGTATGTGTTACGCAATAAAAGTAAGAACATGAAAAACCATTTTAATCATAGCTCTTTCAGCAGTAAGTGTTGGAAAAAGCTCTCAAATTATTTTGGTGTCAACTAATGTCACTCAAGCTTGATCCAAGATTTCTTAATTCCAATTACGCTTGGATAGAAGTTAGAAATAAAGTTCCAATCGCACAGGGGATTACTGTGGGTTGGCCTAGTGGGGTCAAGAAAATGGTAAAAGACTAAACGGTATAGGTTCAAGTCATGTTGATCACCGACATAAAATTTAGTATCCTACGAATTACCTTGAAAATCAAATGTAATCAAAAAATTATTAGTAAAGTGTCCTTCAATTCCTCCCAAATTTTATTCCTTAATTAAGGTTTGTGGACTACATTATGAAAGAAATCAAGCCTAAGTCACCACAAAGTTAATATCTAATCGTGTTTCACTAATCTGTAATGATTGTTGCAATGTGTAGTTCTTATTGGTATTTAAGGGGCTTCGGGGGCTATTATATTTGTGTTGCCTCGAAGTCCCTTTCAGTTTCATTTTGAAGTTCAATGGTTGGAGGTTGAAGCCCTTTTTTGGATGTCTTGGGGCTTGTTATATGGGTGGCTTGGAGTTTAGTGCTGTTGGGCACTTTTTGTCGTATAAGATCTTTGTTCTTCAGTTTCCCTCGGTTGATTGGGTCCTATCTCCTTCGATCTCTTTTGCTTAGAGCTCAACTATTCTTCCTTGGCCTTTATTTCAGTGTTTTGTTTGAATTATTATTATTTGATTCTTTCTTTTTTTAAAAAGGAAACGAGCCTCTTCATTAAGATAATGAAATGAGACATACAAGGGAAAAGGATACAAAAAATAATCTAACGGATCAGCGAGTGCACCCAGGCATCTCAAGAGGTTGACACCCCCTTAGCACTCCCATCATCTACAATACAAGAGATCAGAAGTTTTCTTCTGGCAGAATATAATAATTCAAACTAATACAAGAAGGTTATAGACTAGCAAAAGCACTAATACAAAGGAAAGAACCCCAGATTACAAGAAGTACTAATAGGGGGAGTAATAAAGGCCTTCCAATTGATGGAAATGTCTTGGATGGAGAAGCCTTCAAAGATCTTGGAAAGAGAACACCATGAGGATGCATTAAGTTTAGCAGTCTCAAATCTAACCGTCCAAGGGGCGGTTATGTTGTGGAACACCCTTTGGTTTCTTTCAAACCAGATTTCTGATAGAATTGCTTTAACAGCATTAATCCAGATCAGTTTTGGTTTTCATTTCAGCCTAGGACCAATCAGCAAATGCAGCACATTATCCTTAAACTCATTTCCGAATACCCAACTCAGGTTGAAGCTTTCAAACAATCAGAGCCAGCAATTTTTGGCGTATTTGCAGCTGAAAAAGAGGTGCTGTAAGTCTTCTTGATCTGCCAAACAGAGATTGGGGAGCTGGAAGTTTTGATTGAACCACTGATGCACAATTTAGAAGCCCCTCCAGCATTATCCAAACAGTAATGTTAACCCTTCGGGGACTTTTGGACTTCCGTAGGGAGTCTTCCAATAACTTACCAAAGGGGGGGGCCTGGAGAGATGTTTGGCAAGAGATTTTACCGAAAATTTCCCATTAGTTTCTAGCTCCCATTGCCGAAAGTCTTCAGTTGTTGTGATGGTCCCATTGCCGAAAGTCTTCAGTTGTTGTGATGGGAAAGGTTGAGATAAGACCAAGGAGAGCTGATTATTTGATTCTTTGCCAAGGAGGTTGTAGCATTATTTGAGCATTAGTCTCTCTTTACCACTTCAATGAATTTTTCTCGCTTTTAATTTTAAAATGATTTTTTCTCACTTTTAATTTTGAAAAAGAAAGGTAATAGGAACAGTTGTATGATAAGAATAGTCGAGGTGCATGCAACTTGGCACAAACACTCATAGATATCAAAAATAAAATTATTTTGGGGGAACACATTCTTTTTCCATATTTTGTAAGTTATGAGTGGAAAGATACTGGAGGTGTTTGACACTTAATAGAGTGGGAAGAGAAAAGGGGCACAACTAAGTCTTTAGCATCAACATAGTGTCATGTGTCAAAACTAGCTTGGGACTAAACCTCCCATAGCATAACTAAACCTCCCAAAGCATAACTTTCAAATTGAGGGGTTCTTTGTCAACTTTATGAACTTCGGGGCTATTAGCCTATTATCATTTTTGTATTTTTCACAAATAAATGGAAGTTCACCTTTTTTTTCTTCCATTTCCCATATTTTTCTCTGATTTATCACCTGCTCTTTTGCTTTGGCTTCTAAGGGGCTGATCATACCTACCTTTGGCCAGTCCACTACTTTGTCTGGACAGTCACATACCTTGCTTACCTCTGTTTTGGTTGGTCATCCATTCAAGATTGAGAAGAAAATCCTTGCGCTCAACTTTATTAGTTGGAATAACAGGAGCTCTTTCTTTTTCAATAAAAGACCAACTTTCAATGATACAAAAAACAAACCCCAAAAAAGGGAACAACCCTTGAGAAAGGGACTCCAATCAAGCAAAATAAGACCTAACAAATAATTATATAAGGAATTCATCACCGATGCTTTGAGAGAAAATATTGAATCTCACAAGGAACCATACATCAAAAGACTTCCTATCAACCCCTTTGTGATTCTACTATTTCTCTCCTCCAAATAACTCACAAGTCACAAGAAAGCGCACAGCCCAACTTGCTATAAAAAGCTTCCTTCCCAAGAAGGATGGAGCAACAAGAGCTCTTGTATCTTCAAAGATGGTGAGAAATGCTTGAACCACTTCCTTGATTCTTTACCTACTTTGGCTCTCACTTGGTGTAAATTTGTAATTTTCTTACCAACTTTTGCAACTATAAATAGCCTTTCTTACATGTACGTCGTTTTTTATTTTTAAATTTCCTTTGGGTAGGAAAGTTTTTCTCCCTCCTTTTCTAATTTCATCTCATCAATGGAATGCTCACCTAAAGTATATATATTCTTTTTCTAATTCCACAAGATCTATGGCACTGCTCAATATTTGTCTACAAATTGATTTGTTTTATGTAAAACAGTTACAGCATCTATTGATCTAGTGAATTTCTTAATTCTTTTTGTGTTGTATTGCATCACAGGCCTTCACATTACGAAAAAAAAATAAATTGTTCTTTGACTTAATAAATGGGCATACCTTGTTAGTCACAGCAACGGCAATGACATCCCCGCTACCATCCTCCTCGTCTGAAACAATGCAAGGCTCATTTCCTTTTCCATTAAAAGTAATAGTTTGAATACAACTACCAGTATTCCTATGATATAACTTCAGCTGTCCACTACTTGCAACAACCACATACGAAGAAATCTCAGCAACAGAATTTGGGATATCATGAAACACGAAACTCCCACCAATAGGTTGGCCATAAGCGTTAACAGTAATGCCTACTCTATCCACCAATAGTAGCACTTTCCACTCTTTCCGCAACAACTTAAGGCATGGAGGACTCGATAACTCTGGTAATTTGAATATTAAACTACTCTCTCCTGTAACACATGAAAAAATATAATAGCCACTAGCTGCACCAACAATTATTGAATCATTGAGCCACACCATTGTTGAAATTCCTTCATTACACTGTAACTCCTTCAAAATTAGGAGGGACTCAGTGAGATCACTAGTATTTCGCTCACTTCTGCTAGTTCGACGACCTAAAACAACTTCAAATAAAATCAACCTTTTACCAACTAGAGCTGCAAAAACGAAATTACTTTCTTCACGCGGCCCTTCTGATTCCTTGATTTTCAAGCCATTTGTTCGCATCCCACTTCCCAGTCTCTGCAAAAGCCTTTGACTAGGGCTTGCAAATCCAGAATTATTATCCACCCTCCCATACAAGCTAGAACACTCAGACTCACTACTCCTAATTCGTTTCGCAATCAAAGAAATTCCTTTCAAACCCGGTAACCTCTTTAGTGGCACTAAAAGAACCAAATCAACGATATACAAAAACCCATCGGAACAAAGTACTAAAACCTTTTCAATTCCACGGAGCACATGCAGAGAGACAATTGAGGAAACGCTAACCGCAACACTCCTCACAAGTGAAAATCCCTCTGATGAAGGGGCAATTCTGGGAGCATCCAAGCGGGCTGTTCCCGAACCGAGAGCGGTAGAACTTGAATATTTCGGAGTTACAGAGAACAAGATAAGTGCCCCAGATTTAGTTCCGGCATAAATTAAGGTCTCGGAATCAGAGACGGGGGAGATGGCGAGAGATCTAATTGAAGTTCGAAAATGACTGGATATATCGAACTCCTCATCGAGTGGTTCCAGAACAGCCCTTTCGGGCTTGGCCATTGGATGGGTGACTAGCGAATTGATCCTCCAGAATAGCTAATTCAGAAACGCCATTAATGGAAGATGAAGAAGGAATGAAAACAGCTGAAACCAAACTGGTAGTTTGATCGGAACTTCGGGCGTTGTTTTGTTCGTAAGTTTGTCAAAATGACATCTCGACGTTAGAAATGGGGAAATTGTCACCTCAAGTTTCCGTCTTTTAAACTAGTACCTTCTTTGAAAACTTGTTAAAATAATTTTTATCACTCCTTCCCTCGAGATCAGATTTACATAATTCTACTACGAGTGAAATATGGTATAAGACTTAGATTATATATTATTTCTAAAAAAAAATTAGTAAAATATTGATAATGTTAATATTGCTTGAGATTTTATCAAAATAGTCCAAAACAATTGATAAGATGGAAAATTTTAAATTTATGTAAATTTTGATAGTCGATCTCGATCGAGATAGAATGAGAAAAACCAATTTAATGAGTTTTCAAAAAACTTGCTAATTTTGAAAAGTAGAACTTAGAGGAAACTATTTCTAACAATTTCCTTTAGAAATGCCTCCTCTTTTTCGAGAGAAATTGTCCAAAATAACCCTTTGTAGTTTTCACATTACAAAACTAGCACCATTTATGAAAACTCGTTTAAAGAGTTTTTCTCGAGCCTTCCCGATCGAGATCGCATCCGAGATTACGTTAGAAAATTTTTTTAAAAAGTCCCCCACGTGTTTGAATTTATTATTAGAAATTAAAATTTACTATTATGCTTTCAGATATTATATTATCATATTGTTATTATATCATTGTTTTATGGGCTGGTTGCACAAATGGCAATCAAGCCCAAAATAATAAAAAAAATATAGGATAAGGAAAAATATGTTAGGGATATAGTATAAAATTAGCGCCAGATATCAGTGATAGTCATATTGGTAAATGACTAAAAAACCCATAGTCAGCTTGCCATTTCACGCTTCTTTCTTTCAATTTTCTCAAATTGAAAACTATCATTAATAGCAACTATCAATGGCTATCACTAATAGCTGCTGTCGATGATAACTTTCAATTTGAGAAATATTAATACAACCTTGAAATAGTAACACTTGAAATATTATATTTTAATTTGCTATCATTTATTAGTGGCTATTATTGATACACTTTCATCAATTTGAATCAAGCTTGAAATATTAACACTTAAGGCCATAAGTGGTTATCAATGATAGATTTTTATAAGTAGTTATTAACTTTGTAAGGGAATTATCAACTTTCAAAGATTAATATTTAAAGCTAAAAGTGATAGAAGTCTATTAATGAGAGGTTTATAAGTGACTATCACTGATATATCTACCTAAATCATATCATTGATAGCTCCTATTAGTGGCTATCAATGATAGACTTTCATCAAATGGAATTGACTTTTATATTATTGATATCATCAATATATGGATATCACCTAAGTTTTATTAATGATATCACTTATATCATAGTTATTGATGATAGTTTCTGTCACTGATAACATGCTTTTAGAGATAATTTTTTTCATTCATTTTTACTATCAAATAACATGTTATCGTTGATAGCTTCTATCACTGATAATATACTATAAGTGATAACTTCTAAGCATGTCACTTACACTTTAGTTCAAGACTCAACTTTATTAATTAATTCCACTAACTTGGCTACCAATGATGGACTTCAATAAGTGGCTATTAACTATGGAAGAAAATCATCAAAGATTAAGCAATCAATGATAGAAAATATTTGTGGTTATTTCTGATAGACTTTTATTAGTACCTATCAATTTTGAAATATTAACACTCAAAGTTACCAATGGCTATTATTGAGAAACTTTTATCATGATTATCAATAATAGATGTGACGTCTCAAAATTTCAGGTATCTTCCTCTTTATTAAGTACTCGTTCTTTTAATAAGAAATTTGGAGAATTTAGAAAAAAAAAAAGAAAAAAAGAAAAAATAATAAATTAATTACTATTTAATTAATAGAAATACTACAAAAAGATTGTATTTTATTAAGTGCTATTTGTTTAAGGAGGAAAAAAAAGGGAAAGAAGGAGAATTAATTTAATCTGGAAAAAAAAAAGAGGAGATTTAATTTAATTGAGAAAAAGAGGAGATTTAATTTGCTTTGGGAAAGGAAAAGAGTTTATTTTTGGTTATTTATTGATGCTTCGGTTATTTATTGATGCTTCGGTCTACGTGTTACGTTAAAGTAAAGAAAAGAAAAAGAAAAAGAAATTTTTCTCCCCCCTCCCATTTTTTCCCTAGCAGCGCCGCCACCCCCCATCGGCTCTTGCCAACCGCCAGCAGCCACCGCCTCACCCTCTTTTTGTGCGTTTTTCGTCTGCCAGCCACAAACGCCGTCGCCGTTTCGCCACCGTCTAACCCTCGGATTTGTGCCTCCACCACCAGCCGATGCGAGTCCACCTCCGCCGCGTGTTTGCCGCCGTCATCGCGAATTCGCCAGCCACCACGAGCCACCTCCCGCCATGAGTCCGCAGCCAGATTTGTGGTTTGCAGCCGCTGCCGGCAGTTCCTCGTCGGTTCTGTGAGTTTTGGTGAGCCCTTGGTAAGAATCGGTTCTGTGTTTTATTTCTTCCCCTTAATATATTTGTGTTGTTTTTTATGGACGTTGGAGAAGGTCGAGATTGAATCCGGAGTTAGGAACTTTGGTCGTTTTTAGGTATTTATAGGTAAGGGACCTACTACTCAGTCTAGACACGCCTAATGCCCAATTATGTCATTGTATGGTAATTATGTTATGTATGAGTCTTGGCTAGTATATGGAATGTACAATTGCCCTGACTGATTATGATCAATTATGTTACCGTATGAATTTTGGCGGGTTATGCTAAATTATGTTATGTTACTGGAATGTGTTATGGTTATGCCTACGGTGCCATTCGTAACTCGCGATTTCTATACAAAGCCCTTCTCTTCTTCACTCAAAGAGGCAATGCACTCAAAGATTTGAATGGTACTTTCTTGATAAAGAATGCTTTTTTTGGTTAGAAGTTAGACGGACTAACTAAAAGGAAATGCCACGCTCCGCGTGTCACGAGATATGGGGTGTTCTAATCGAAGGTCATACTTCTCGGCCCTATTACAGTGAACTGATTATGTTAATGACATGTTACGTGATTGTTATCTTGTGATTGTTATCTTGTTTATCGTGCCATGTACCCCTAATGTGACTATGATTATGACAGGGTGTCCCTCGGGATCACCACTTATGTTTGTGTTTATAACTATGATCATTATGTTTGTGTTTATAACTGTGATCACTGCGTACCTTTGGGTCGCTACCTATGCTTATGCCTATACCTAGACCTATGTCGGGTACATGGGCGCATGCCATAAAAGGATAACAATTTCACCCTTAGGCCTAGTAGTGGGTCTCTTACTAAGTATAATACTCACCCTTTCTTATTTTTTTTTCTCAGATAAGGGACGGGATGGCCAGGCGTATGACAAAAGGAATCCGTGACCATGCTACGGGACAGTTGTTGTCGCCTCCGCATCTTAGACTAGTACTAAAAGTATAGACTGGTGAGACTAGGACTAAAAGTATAGACTGGTGAATGTGTAGGGTAGTGGCATTCGTTCATTTCTTTTGTTTTCGATTATTGATTTATGATTTCCATTTTGATTATTCCTTGAGATTTTGACCAAGAATTGTTTAAGGGGGACCCCGCCAAAGTATTTAATTCTTCTACGTTTGAGTCATTAAAATATTCGAATTTAAGTTATTTAAATTTCTTTCGGCATAATTTCAATAAATTATTTAATAGTGAGTCCTGAGTTCCAGAGTATTTATGAAATGGTCATGCATAGCGTAGCACTCTGTTAGCTGAGAAAGTCAGGTCGTTACCATAGACTTCTATCGTTGATATTTACCTAAGTTCAATATCACCAATACATAAATATGACTGATATCTATCTAAGTTTTATCACTAATATCACTAATAGTTGTATCACTAATATCACTAATAGTCGATATTACCAATAAACAAATATTTAGTGAATTATTTTCTAAACATTTAAAAACATGAGTGATAGCCAATGAATTCTTCAATCAATGATAGAATTCTTTGAGTGACTAAGTTATGAGTATATTAGTGGTTATCACTGATAGATTTATATTATTATGAGGAGATTGGGGAGATGGAATAAAAATAGGAAAAAGAGAAGGGAAAAAAAAGGAAGAAGAAAATATGAGAAGATTGGGGAGATGGAAGAAAAATTGAAAAAAGAAAAGGAAAGAAAAAAATACAGAAGAAAATATGAGAAGATTGAGGAGATAAGAAAAATTGGGAAGAAAAAAAGAAAAAAAAAGAAGAAGAAAATATAAGGAGATTGGGGAGATGGAAGAAAAATTGGAAAAAAAAAAGAAAAAAAAAAAGATAGAAAAAAATATGAAAAGATTGGGGAGATGAAAGAAAAATTGGGGGAAAAAAAGGAAAAAAAAAAAGAAGAAGAAAATATAAGGAGATTGGGGAGATGGAAGAAAAATTGGAAAAAAAAAAGAAAAAAAAAAAGATAGAAAAAAATATGAAAAGATTGGGGAGATGAAAGAAAAATTGGGGGAAAAAAAGGAAAAAAAAAAAGAAGAAGAAAATATAAGGAGATTGGGGAGATGGAAGAAAAATTGGAAAAAAAAAAGAAAAAAAAAAAGATAGAAAAAAATATGAAAAGATTGGGGAGATGAAAGAAAAATTGGGGGAAAAAAAGGAAAAAAAAAAAGAAGAAGAAAATATAAGGAGATTGGGGAGATGGAAGAAAAATTGGAAAAAAAAAAGAAAAAAAAAAAGATAGAAAAAAATATGAAAAGATTGGGGAGATGAAAGAAAAATTGGGGGAAAAAAAGGAAAAAAAAAAAGAAGAAGAAAATATAAGGAGATTGGGGAGATGGAAGAAAAATTGGAAAAAAAAAAGAAAAAAAAAAAGATAGAAAAAAATATGAAAAGATTGGGGAGATGAAAGAAAAATTGGGGGAAAAAAAGGAAAAAAAAAAAGAAGAAGAAAATATAAGGAGATTGGGGAGATGGAAGAAAAATTGGAAAAAAAAAAGAAAAAAAAAAAGATAGAAAAAAATATGAAAAGATTGGGGAGATGAAAGAAAAATTGGGGGAAAAAAAGGAAAAAAAAAAAGAAGAAGAAAATATAAGGAGATTGGGGAGATGGAAGAAAAATTGGAAAAAAAAAAGAAAAAAAAAAAGATAGAAAAAAATATGAAAAGATTGGGGAGATGAAAGAAAAATTGGGGGAAAAAAAGGAAAAAAAAAAAGAAGAAGAAAATATAAGGAGATTGGGGAGATGGAAGAAAAATTGGAAAAAAAAAAGAAAAAAAAAAAGATAGAAAAAAATATGAAAAGATTGGGGAGATGAAAGAAAAATTGGGGGAAAAAAAGGAAAAAAAAAAAGAAGAAGAAAATATAAGGAGATTGGGGAGGTGGAAGAAAAATTGGAAAAAAAAAAAAGAAAAGAAAGAAAGGGAAGAAGCAAAGATGAGGAGATTGGGGAGATACAAGAAAAATTAGAAAAAGAAAAGGAAAAAAGAAAGAAGAAAATATGAGGAGATTTGGGAGATGGAAGCAAAAGCTCGAAAAAGAAAAGAAGTTGTACAAGACAAGGGAGGGCAAAATTGGAAATCATAAAAATTTAAAAGTTAAATAGTCAACATTTGTCATATTCACAAATATTTAAAAGATGTGCTATATTTTTAGATTTTTTCCTTTATTTTGCTATCTATTATAAATATCCTTATTATTATTATTCCTCCCTCCCCTTCATTCCTCTCGATGCCTCCCATCTTTCAATACACGATCTCTTCCCCTTCGTTCTCTCTCTTGTCTCTGAAAAAACTATTGCACCATTCTCAATCTCTTCTCACTCTCTGTCTCTAGTCCCCTTACCTTAGATCTTTTAGATCTTAAAACTTTCAATTTTTAAAATTTTTAAAATTAAGAAAGTAACAGAAAATTAGAGTAAGAGTGTGAAACACGAGCAAGAGTAACGTGCAAGAGCGAGAAACTAGAGTGAGAGCAAGAAAAACGACCAAGAGTAAGGAATGAGAGCAGAAGCGAGAATATATATATATATATATATATATATATATATATATATATATATATTTGCCGACATCAATAAACTGTTAGAAAACTTGATTTTGAGAAATTAAACCAGGTTAAATTTCATTTTCCTGTGATTTTTTAGGGCATTCTATGAAGAATCCCTTTTTTTTCTCCTTTCAATCGTCTTTCTTACTTGATTAACTATCCTAGTATCATCTACCTATTTTTTAGCTCTTTGGGAAGAAAAATTGTTAAAACTAATCCAAAAATAAAAAACTTTATAAAAAAATAAAAATATTTTCTAAAAATGGTTTATTTTTACCTTTCGAGAGTTGAAATTATTTTTTTACCCTTGATTTCTCCCTCCTCTTGTATCTCAATCTTCTTCTTTGTATTAGTCTCCCTCTTTTGTCTCATTCCAACCTTTGTCTTTCAACTTCGATCCTTGATATTTTTTTTTTTCTCTTTCGCACTTGTATCTTATTTTTCTTCAATTATTTTCTACATTTGTTTTCTCTCACTTCTCTGATCTCTCTTTTCTCTTATCCCATCGTGGCTTGAGTACCACAACTCAAAATATTTTTTAAAAATATTGACTAATCCAAATTTAGGAAAAAAAAATAATATTTTCTAGGTCGAGCAGTTAAATAAGATGTCTTTCATCTTAAAGTTTAAACTTAGGTCATTTCGACTTTCAAGATATTAAAAGTTAGAGATCCTTTATTTTTTTTTTCTCAATTTATAAGCTTGATTGTAAAGAACACGGAAAAAAATCTGAAATAAATGATCATTTAGTTAAAATGAAATTGTACTATAGAAGGAAATATGACTAAAATAAAATCACACATAACAATAGTGCACTTATATGATTGCATACGCACACACAATTGTTTTGTGCAATTTTATTTTGGTTATCTTCTATAAATCTCTTTATTTAATTGAATGATTATTCATTTTCATATTTTTTTTTGTGTTATTTCAAACATGCTAATAAATTGAGTAAACTGTTAAAATATTTGTTTGAGACCCAAAAATTTGAAATGATCTAAATTAAACTTTGAGAGGCTATAATTTTAAGAAGACATAGGTGAGAGAGAAAAAAGAATGCTATGGATCGAAGTTCGGAAAAAAAAAAAAAAAGTTGGAATGAGAGAGGAGGGAGAATAATGATAAGGGGAAGAAGATTGATATGAGACAGGAGGGATAAATTTTTTGGGGATTTGATGTTTTTATAATCCAAGGTTAAGAAGATAATTTTTATGACTAAAAAAAGGCAAAAAAAAAAAAAAAAAAAAAAAAAAAA
>QLSR01000164.1:486395-504482 GCA_031780015.1 Citrullus colocynthis
AAAAAAAAAAAAAAAAAAAAAAAAACAAATTTTAGAAAGCAAGTCATTTTTCTAAATAAAATTTTGGGTTTATAGGTCCGTTTTAGAAATTTTTCCTTAGGAGAAGGATACACAATTATAGAACAATAATAATAATAATATTTTTCTTTAAGGGTAAAATGAAACTTATATTTTCTGGATGTCAAAGGAAAAAAAAAAATCAATTTATAACCCCACAATTTAGGGATCGTATAAATTTAAACTCTGAACTAGTAATTGCATCAATTTAAACCATAAACTTTTGTAAGTTGATTCATGTAAGAAATAAGGTTGTTTTCAAATATAGCAAAATGAGCCAAATTATTTATAAATACAGAAAAATTTCATTGTTTATCAACTATGCTTGAGCTATGGACTACAATAGACTTCTATCACTTAAGCAATAGAAGTCTATTGTAGTCTATCGCTGATAAACAGTAAAATTTTTCTATATTTGCAAATAGTTTGATATTTTTTCTATTTATAATAATTTTCCTAAAAAATACATATTTTTAGGCCTCATTTTAGTTGTTTTTCTAGGAAAAAATGGTCTTTTGCATGTCAAAATTTCCCATAAAATGTGTTAAATAGAGTAAATAGTGAAGAGTAGGGTCTTTGAATGCATAAAGTGTATTTTTGACATACTAAATATGTTTTGGAGACCTTATTGATTTTTGGCCATTGTGCAAAAATTACTATCGATGCCCAATATCGCTAAAATAGGATGTGCTTGCATAAAAAACCTAATTCTAGAAATGATGAACCAGTCCACCACAATTGCGATTTACTCGATCTTCAGTCATTCTTTAGCGATGATTTGACTAGGAAGCCTTAGGAACATGGATTTTGACCCTACATAACCTCTTTTGAAGCGTATAAAAGCGATTGAAGCCTTCCTTTCAAACATTCAATTTCCTCCACCTGAAAGCAGTCCGTTCCAAGAAGATTGTCCACTCAACTTGCTAGTCTTCCTCAAAGAATGAGAGTTCCTCTGGAGTTATTAGGTTTTAGGGTTTCCCTACCATGTGAGAGCGTGTGTAAAGAGAGAGGATTGAGCCTTGAGAGAGAAAAATCCTTCTCTAGAGTTTATTAGAGAGTGAAGAATCCATTTTGAGGAGTGTTACTGTATTTTCTAGCACTTATTTCCATTTCACTTTCTTATTTGTTATTCTTTGCACATTCATCTTATACTTATGATTAAACATTCATTTATTTTTTATCATGAGCTAAATTTATCAAGGGGTTCAACTATGTGGATGCCCTAGGGATTTATGACTTGAGCATTGTTAAAATGTCATGGCTTGCATTACTTGCACATTTCCCTTGTTGATTGTATGGAAAACATTGTTAATTTAAATTGGCCACTTAAGTTAGCAATATAGTGGAGTCCCAATACTGAGAAGGTTAGGGTGTAAGTGGATTTCATAAGGGAATATGGGGTTAAAAGCCTAGAAATAAAATCACCATGCAACCTTAGAGGTAAGAGGCACCATAGAGTAAAGAATGTGCATGAAATCAATCTAAGGTCTAGCTAATCATAGAGATATAGGTTTAGCTCTTTAGGCTTCTAAAAGATCTTCAAACAAGACTAAATAGGAGGAGATTTTGCCCATGTGTAAGGCAATGTGCCGGCATGATACAGTTGCATCACTCAGGTTTTGATGAACTTAGGTTAAAATATAGTTGTATCCCTATCTTACCATTGTTTATCTTTAAGTTTTTAAACATCACTCAACTTATCTTATTTAATTGCACATGGTTACCCTTAGTCACTTGATTGCTTTGCTAAGAACAAACCCAATTAATTTATAGTCTCGTGGGCGACCCTTGGAATACTCCATTGTTATTACTTCACCAATAGTGTATGCTTGCACTAAAAGCACTCTTACCTATAAATTTATCACTTGTACACTTTTGATTGATCAAATTTTTGGTGTCATTGTTGGGGACTAGATTAAATCTTTTTAGTTTGTTTGAAGCAATGTGGTTAATGCGACCACATTGACTCTATCTTAAAAAAAATACTAACTCGCTCTCTTTGAGTTTGTTTTGCAAGTTCTGAAGAGTTAGTGCATGGGAAGAAGATGTTGCCTTTTTGAACCAGATCTTGAGATAGAAAGGATCTTTGCAAGAGAAGACAAGAACGAATGTGAAAGTGTTGTGAGGAGAAAGAGTTGAACGCACAAGTTAATTTAGAGGAAGCTACATTCATGCAACAAATTCCAATGAATACGCTTGGAGACGATCCTCATGTTCCTCCTAGGAATAATGTCCAACAAAATAGAGATGCGCATGAAGTAAACGAATTCCTCAATAGAAGAGCGTGAAAGCGTGTGTTTTTTAAATTCGTTTTGGAAATTCTTGAAAAACAGAGAATTACATAACATAGGATAAACAAATCTCATAAGTATGCTTTTTACATAAATCAAATTAAGGAGAAGAGGTTACCTTTGAAGACAACTCTTCAATCTTCTCCAAATCTTCACTGTAATCACGATCTCAGCAATTCTTCTCCGGTATCAAATATGACACCACAAAATCTTGTGGGAACCTCTTTTGGAAGATTGGGAAGAATTTTTGCAGAAAAATCTTTTCTCTGTAACTTGAGAGTGATGAGAGATTAAGAGAGAATTAAGAGCAAAAAAAATTTTTGTGTTCTTAACACAAAATCACATTCTCCTAAAAAATGATAGAGAGGAGTAGGTTAATTATGGATTAACTTCCGTTTAACCATCCTTTAACTCCCCTTACTCCCCTTAACCTTGAGGAGTTAAAATTTAACTAAAGTTAAGTTAAATCAAATTAAGTCAATTTAATTTATAAATGTTAATTAATCTAATTAATTAATATAAATTAATTAAATATCATATCTTTAATTAATATTACATTTGAATCATATTCAAATGTATTTCCTTCTCATAACATATAGTTTAAATATGAATCTCATTCATAGTATGTTTTAACCTATAGTTTTAATATGAATCTTATTCATATTCTTAACCTATAGTGCTCAAGCTTTTTATGAATTGTTGTAAAAATTATGCTTTTCATTGTTATTGTGCTTAATTCTTGTTGATTGGCCATCGATGTTTGATAGGTTAGATATTTGATTTGATGAATTGCATGTCTAATTGGATTTATAACAATGAATCATTATTAATCTCTCATGGAAATAGTTAGGTTAATAATGAAAGTTGCTAAAGACTAATCTTAATGCCATGTGATTAATTTGGTTTCAAGAAATTAGTAATCAATTAAGTTGCATGAGGAAAAAGGTTGTTTTTCATGGAAAATAACCCGGATTTATGTTTCTAGACTTAAGCATATGGTTTATAATTAATTCCATGAACTCTAATGATGCATAATGGATTAAATAAGGATTCAATACTCTAGAACACTCTTTGACTCTTGATTTTCAACTTTACTTGCTTTCTTTATTGTTTTCTCAAACCAATCTTGAATTCGAATCCTCAAATAAAATTGATTCGACTCTAAAATATATAAGTAATTTGAACCCTGAATTAGATCCCCAGTTGAACGATATTTGGACTTAAATCGTCTTATATTATAACTTGACCCATACACTTGCGACTTGCATCAATAGGGATAGGGCGATTAGAGATTATGCAACACCCTTTGTTCCAAACTCTTGAGAAATTGGTGAGGAAGTGTCCACACAATGGAATCCCAATAAGCATTATTACAAAGCAGTTTTACAATGGTCTCAACTAAGCTTCGAAAACATTAGTTAATACCTCCATAGGAGAATCATTATTGAAGAAATTTGTAAACGAGGAAGAAGAAATTATGGATACAATAGCTAATAATAACCATAATTGGGGGATTGGAGACACCAAAGGTTAAGACAGCAGCAATAGCCAAAGTTAAGAAAGCCTTGCGTTGGTAGCTATGGACCAATAGCTAACTACCATTAAGAGCATGTTACACAATTTCGTGTTAGGACCTCAATCGTTGGTTGCTGTGCAAGCATAACCTACGACACTTGCTTGTAAATTTTGTATTACAAATCACATAACTGATAACTGTTTGTATAATCCCCAAATTGTTTGTTATATAGGCTACCAAAAGGTGCATGAGCTAGGGGTGATCAACTAAACCGCAAAAATCGAACCGATTTTGGAGTCGAACAGGAACCGAACCAAAATCGAATGCATGCAGTTTGGTTCGATTGCATATAATTTTCAAACCGATTCATGTGGTTCAGTTCGGTTTCGTATTTGAAACTGAACCGAAAATCGAATCAAACAACTTTATTTTTAAAAAATAATTATATAATTTTTTTAAACTTTATCTTTAGTCTTTAGGGCTTACTTTTATTATTTATCTTTATTCCAGTCTTCTTAACTTCGTCTTTATCTTTACAGCCATTGGCGCCCACAACACTACCCATACTTCATAGCCAGCATCAGACGACGACGACGAGCCACCACCCATACTTGACAGCAAGCAGCATACGACAAACCACGTCGTTCGACTTCCAGATCTAAGCTCACTGTTTGACTTTCAATCTTCCACATTCTGCTTCCACGCTGTTCGTCCATCAGCCCGCTGTTCGACTTCCAGATCCAAACCGCTTCTATATCGACCTGGCGTTCAAATATGAGCTTCCAGACTTCTAGAGCTGAGCTTCCAATCTTCCACTCCCGCTTCCACACGGTTCAGATCTCAACTCCCATCGTCGTACACTCCTGCTTCCACAACTCCAGAATTTTAGGAGGTTTGCATTGTAGCTTATTATGTATTGTATTGTATGCTATAGCACCATCAATTTTACTCATAGTTAATAGTTATGATTTGAACATCGATTTATGATTTGAACATCAATTTTACTTATAGTTAACTGTTATGTTTTATAGTTAATAGTTATGATTTGAACATCAATTTTACTTATAGTTAATAGTTATGTTTTATATATTGTAGGCGGTAGTACCATGTTCATGAGCTTGAACTTGACCAATAACAATAGTAATAGCAAGAGCAACAACTGTTCTAGTGTGAACGAAAATGATGATGTTCTTGAGATGTCTCCACCAACACTAAAACCACAAGCACAAGTTCGAAAAAAGAGGAAAAATACGGCTATGCTATTGGATCAATTTACTAAATGCTCTGAATATAGTAATGATGATTTGCATGCTAAATGTAATTATTGTGGTATGGTATATGCATGTCATCTAAGAAGAAATGGAAATTTAACTATGAGAATGCATCTTCAACGTTACTGTAAAAAGATTCCTTATTAGATGAAAAACTCTAAGTTGGATATAACTCAAATTAAGTTAGTATTTACGAATAAAGAGAGTGGTGGGGGTGGTAATACAACATCGGTTAAGTATAAGATGTTATACTTTGAGAATGCTCGAAGAATAATTGTTGAAATGATCAGAATTGATGAGTTGTCATTTAAATTTGTGGAGAATGAAGGATTTAAGAGATTTGTGGAAGAGACTTTGATGTTAGTAGAACCAAATTTTATTATTCCTTCTCGAACTACAATTGCTAGTTTGGGAATGTATGGTAACTTGAAAGAACAGTTGAAAGATATTTTTGTGGAGGAAGGATATAGAGTGTCGCTTACATTCGATACTTGGACATCGATTCAAAATATTAATTACATGGTTTTTATTGATAGAGATTGGAAGATACATAAGAGAATACATAAGAGAATTATTAATTTATTTTAGATTGAAAACCATAGAGGGGAGATAATAGGAAAAGAGGTTGAGAAATACTTGAAACAATGGGGGGTATTGAAAAAGTTTTGACATTAACTATTGATAATGCTTCATCAAATGATACAACCATTGCTTACCTAAAGAAGCGTTTTAAACATGAATTGGTGTTGAATGGTGATTTCTTGCATGTTAGATGTGCACATATATTGAATTTAATTGTCCATGATGACCTAAAAGATGTGAATGATTCATTGATCTGAATTCGAAATGCTATGAAGTTTGTTAGATCTTCTCCTGCTAGACTTGCTAAATTTAAGAAGTGCATCGTAGAGGAGAACATATCTAGTAAGAGTATGTTGTGTCTTGATGTTCAAACTAGATAGAATTCTACATACTTGATGCTTGATGCAACAAAAAAGTTTGAAAAGGCATTTGAGAGGTTAGAAGACTATGACATAGTCTAAATGAATGAGGAGAGTAAACCAACCACCCAAGATTCGGAAATTGATAGAATGTCTACCAAATTCTTGTCTGTGTATTCTATGAAGTGACTGTTAGGCTTCCAGGGCCTCTTTATGTTACTTTCAATATGGTCTTCCATGCGATTAGTATTATTCAAAATTGCATAAGAAAATATTCAAGTGTAACTGGTTCTAAAAATTTTTCGTTGCGTGAAATGGCAATGAAATGCAAGAGAAATATGATAAGTACTGGGGAAAAAGTGAGAAAAATTTCTTCTTGTACGTTGCTTTCGTTTTGGACCCTCGTTACAAGATGAAATCTTTTATGTATTGTTTGAATAAGTTATTTGATATGGATGCGACAAACGAAATAGGAAATAAGGTGGATGATGTTTTGAGAAAATTGTTAAATGAATATAGTTTGTTAGTTATTAATCATGGTTCAAGTTCATCAGCTTACAAGTCCAAGAATTGTGCAAGTATGAGTCAATCTTCAAGTTGTACTAATAGTAGCTCTACGAATACGTCTATTACTACTTCTACTACTACTACTACTATTAGTACTGCTTTAGAGGTTTTTGGTTTGGATTTTGAAGATATGAGAAAGAGGATGCCCATAGTGTGGATACAGAAGTTGATATTTACTTATTGGAGCCTCATATTAAACGTGAGGAGAATTTTGATATCTTAGATTGGTGGAAAGGAAATTCTTCTAGATAGAAGGTTCTTAACAAAATTGCACGAGATCTATTAGCAGTTCCAGTATTCACAGTTGCTTCTGAGTCTGCATTTAGTACTAGTGAGAGAGTAATTGATCATTTTCGTTCTACATTAGTTCCAACCAAACTTGAGACACTTGTGTGTGCACAAAATTGGTTACGTTCAAAAGTAATTAGCATTGAATTTCAAAGCTACTTGGAGGATATTGCAATTGTTGAAGAAGGTTAGTATCTTTTTAAACATTTTTTTTAGACTTCAAAATTCAAATATTATTATTTATATAATTATTAAGTTAACAAGTTTACATTTTCTTTAGACTTTAAAGTAGGTTTAGAAGTAAAAAATGAGAAGAACCATAAGGAGAAGGTGGCTTTTAGAAGCTTGCTTTTTAGTTTATGTAACTTCAAATTTCAAAGTGGTCATTTGGACTTTGGAACTTTTATGTTATTGTTTATAGAACAAGAAATTTTATGTTTGTAGTACTTTTATATTTGAACTTTTAATTTATGTTTTTGTTGTTGTTGAACTAGTAGTTTGGACTTTGGATTTGATTCTGTTTAGTTGCTTGAAATAGCCAACCATTGTTTCTGTTTAGTTGCTTGAATTTGATTTTTGTGATGAATCTTTTCTGGTTCCTTAAAAGTCTTTGAGAAAGGGAGGCACAATTGTTTGGATACAAAATTTGAAAAATATTGGATGAACCACTTCTTCTAAATAATCCTCCATGGATATATAATTAATTATATGAAAAAAATTTTAAAGTATAGGAAATGGGGGGAAAAAAAAAAAAAAGCAAAAAGCTTCAAGGTATAGGAAATAGAGGGAAAAAAGAAAAAAGCAAAAAGAAAACAAACCACGAAACCAAACTGAAAATGCGGTTTGTTTCGGTTTCGTATATGCAAATTTTCAGAATTTGCGGTTTGGTTTGATTTGAGCCCTAAACCGAGAACACCCCTGGCATGAGCATTGGAACCCCTACTCAAAGTCCTATAATCTAGGTTGGAGAGCGCATCCTATATTTGTGTGCACAAACAATGGTGGTAGCACATCTCGGCAGAATGCTGAACCAACATTGCCCGCAGCGCGGATATTGCCAAAGGTGCAACCACTAGTACCACCACTTGCCCAAAATATAAGTATGGAAGCTCTGCTGAAAGAATATATGGCACGGAATGTCGCCGCATTAAGAAACCTTGTGGTCCAGGTAGGACAACTAGCAAAGGAGATCAAGTATAGACTTGCAAGAACTTTATCAAACTCAATAGAGAGACCACAGAGAAGCGGAAAGAGCAGTGTCAAGTAGTCAAACTAAGAAGTGAATAAGATATAAGGGACCTAGGATGTCTGTTGAGCAAGAGCAGCAGAAAGTTTAGAGAACCAACACAAATAAGGAGTCAATGTCTGCCAGTTAGCAAACGATAGAGGTGGATCAGTAGTTTATTAACAAAATGCACCCAACCCAACCCAACCCAACCCATGTACACCCTTACATTTATTCAAGTATATTAGTATATTAGTATTATATTAACAATCATTTAAAATCTAATTTTAAATGAACATGGGTGTATCAGTAGTTTATCAACATTAATTCAAAATGGTTACCAACAGAATGATTTAAATCATATAAGTCGATGATATTGTACTAGAAAAACAATACTCTTAACCAAATGAATAGGGATTCAAATTAAGCCCATAGATAATAACAAAATGCACAATCCATTTATTGGCTAATAAATTTGGTATATTGAAAAGTAAATTTGGTAAATCAATTGTATAACTGATATACTTTATATTTAGTATATCAAATATACTATGGATATATATATTGATACATCAATTAGAGTTAAATTGGAGAATTAAAAACAAAACTCAAATTTATTTATTGTGCTATATTTGCAAATTTAAAAAAGCATTGCTAGATTTGCAAACTTATAGATTTCAATTTTTTCTATGTTTTATGGACAATACAGGTGCTTAAGACTAGGAGTTGATTATGGAAGCGAGTTTCATGGGCACGAGAACTCACCGAGTCAAAAGTGAATTTATTTCTCTGTTGATTTTATTAATGCAAACGAACAACTTTCCAATTTCCAGACCACACTCATCTTCAATCCCATTAAATTAGGACTTACAAAAGTTTTTTACATAAACAAGTTTTTAATAAATTGATTTTATTTATTTCCAAATACAATAGCTATGTTCTTTTTAAATTTTATCACTTTTTTAATATAAGTATGACGAGAAAAAAGAAGAGAGAGAGGAGGAGGAAGGAAGGGGGAGGGAGGGGAGAGGGGGGAGAAAATGGGAAGATAGGGAAAAGAATTTTAAAAATTTTGTTTTTGTGGTAAATTTGAGAAGCAACACGACATACAACGAGAATACAAATACCAAGGAAATATAATATAATATAATAAATAAAATAAAATAAAATAAATTTAAAATAATAAAATAACAAAATTTAGAAATAGAAAAAATCTCAAAATTTCCAACTTTCTTTGAATTCTCACCAATATGTACAACATCATGCCACTATTTATAGGCAATTTGATAAGTAGGATATGGAAATACATAAGAATGTATGATTAAGAAACTCATGGTCGTTGGACACTAAGCATTAACATCTAAATTACACATATTTTTTTGAATATTTATAATAGTTTTTCTAATTTAAAATGTCATATCATTATCTAAAATAAAAAAGATTATTTTAAATACCTTTTAGACCTATTCTTCAAAACTCACGACACAAAAGTAACATTTTAAAAACTTAAGAACTAAGCACATTTGTTTCTTAAAACCCGAGGACTAAAAGGATATATATTTTTCTTATAGGAGGAAGAATTTGAATGGTTACTATTTTATCTGACATGAAAAATAATAATAATGACATTATTTAAGAACAAGTATAACGTGAATATGGTTCACAAATTTATTAATGAAAAAATTTGGCTCATTTGTTTTTAAGGAAAGCAAACCATTAACTTTCTTGATTTGTTATATAGAAATAGAACTTCTCCCATTTTTATTTATAATGGGAAGTTCCTAAGAGATGTAGATTGTGATCTTGGAAAAAAATGGAAAGAAGTCGTTTCTCTATTTATTTGATTTATCACAATGAATCAATGCTCATGCAGTCAATGGGGAAGAACTATAAAGCCCTTGGCAACACATATGTGCTAATTCAATTCCAGCTTGATTTAATAATTCATGGATCTACCATAAAATGATATAACTCATTTGTTCTACAGAAATACTTAGACTTTTGATATTTAGACCTTTCTTTGACACAAGGAGGAGATATCAATCTATATCTTGACTACATTTTGATTCTCTATTTTCCTAATAATAATGAGTTGGGTTCTTTTCATGCCTGTATAAAATAGAATGTGTTGTAAGTCGATATTCTTCATTTAAATAAAAAAAACTATATGGTTTTCTGAAAGTGTGACCCAATTCTGTAGTCAATCATACTTACAGTTGAGAAGTTGACAATTTAGTCCGATTTTTTCCATAATTTTTAATAATGTCGTTGAGTCTCTCCACCTTTTGCTTGAGGATTAATTGGTTCTATTTCTCGGGGGTAGAGATACTCAGCAGTAGAGTATCAACTTCATGAGGCGAAAGTCATCAGTTTAAGCATGATTATTGCTAAACTCGATTAAAGCTTTTCTAATTCCCCCTGCATGATGAGATGGATAAAAGGAAGTGGAGATTAGTTTTGGTCGTTTCTAGCACAACTTGGCTGGAAGGTGAGGGAGACCCCTTTCTTGGATGCCCAAGTCATATATATGGAAGAGCGAGAATTCTAACCTTGTGTTAGGACCTACAAGCCAAGGAGCAATCTCAAACAGACAATTTCTATGATGTAGACCTCTCTCTACAGGTAACGAAGGCATGCAAAGTTTTCCTAGAGTTAGATTGAGATTGACCCTCAAGTGCAAATGAAGGGAGTTTAATAGGGATGAAAGTCAACCTTAATAATCGATAATTTCCATGTTCGTGTGTTATTTAGTTCTAAAACCTATGTTTATTATGATAATTCATGTGTTTATTAACAAACCGTCATACCAACAAGTAAAATCTATGTTTTAACATTGAAAAAATAAAGGTGTTTTGGTAGTCAGGTTTTGATAGATTTTTGTGTCTGTACAAGAACAGCCAAATTGTGCCCATAGAGAATGCACCTGCAATCTGAGAAGAGAGATTTCCAAAAATGCTATGAGCTTTGCAACCACAATTGAGTTGACATTCAGTCTGTAGGCAAAAATTGCGCTCATGCACAATGCATGAGCATCTGGACCTAATCTAAGAATGTAGAAATCACAGGACTTGCATATTCTGCAATCAAATCAAATCTCCCTTATTCTCGACTCATTTGAAAAAAAAGAATATTATTAGACATCTTCTCTTTATTGGCAAATAAGTTAAAATTCAGTCCCCTAGACTATGTGCAATGCAATATTACAATCTTATTTTAAAACAATTGTGTTGTACAGCAATAATGAATAAACTCGTTGAAGACAAGAAGGTAAGAAAGTGAGGCGTACAGGCAAAATTTATTGATATCCCTGGAGGTCCTTAAGCTAGGGTTGCCCTCTTGCCCTTTGCATCTCTTGTCTGAAAGACAAACCACAATTTTTTTTTTTTTTTAAAAGGAAACAATCTCTTTCATTGATATAATGAAATGAGATAAAATCTCATAGTAGAATAAAGATGACTAAATAGTAAGTACCTACTTTAAATTAAAATGATGAATTGGATAATTTACTCTACTGAAGAAAAAGAGTGGATATATTCTGGTAAAGATGGTGATAAATTAGAAGGAAGCCAACTATTAAAGGGGAAATCAAATTAAACTTTGTTATCTACCATCAATAAACAATAACAACACTTTGGTTCAAATACTACTTTGGTCCCTAAAATTTTAGATTTGGTACATTTTGGGCATTATACTTTCAAAATGTTCATTTTGGTCTTTATACTTTCAATATTGATTCATTTTCATCCCTATACTTTCAAAATCTTCATCTTGGGCCCTGTATTTTCAACTTTCGTTCATTTTGGTCCTTGAACTTTTAAAAAATAACTATTTTGGTCACTTAAAAATAAAATAAAAATGAGAATGGAGGGACATAAATGGTCACTTATTAAAAGTTTAATGACCAAAATGAACATTTTAAAAGTACATGCACCAAAATGAACCAAAGTTAATGTACAGAAACTAAAATGAACCTATTGAAAGTCTAGAGACCAAAATGAACCAAAGATAAAGTACATGAACCAAATGAACCTATTGAAAGTCTAGAGATCAAAATGAACCAAAGATAAAGTACATGAACCAAAATGAACATATTAAAAGTCTAGAGACCAAAGTGAACCAAAAGTAAAAAGTACATGAACCAAAATAGTATTTAAACCTAACACTTTGAATTTATAAGTGGAAAGCAAGAAAAGGAAAAGTGGGAGGTACCTGCGCAGAGACAGATTTTTTGGAATCGAGGAACTGTCTGTAAATGCCGTACAGTCTTTGCTTCTCAGTCTCCGATACCGATGGTCTTGCCTTGCCTGCAGCTGCCTTCAAAAGAGCATTAGAAATGATAGGCTTTTGAGCCGGTTCATTAGCGTTTCTGCGATCAAGATGCTCATGAACTGCTGCAAGTTGAGCATCTGAGAGTAGAGCTTGAAGGTCAGCTCCACTGAATCCTTCTGTCATATAAGCGATTGGCTCCAAATCAACATCACTGGCTAACGGTAGCTGTATGTTGAACCAATCGATCATTATTAGAAACCATTCAACTCCTAAATCCATTTATTACCTAAACTAATGCAATTAAACTGCAACTTGAACCATGGAATTTACAGTTTATGAAAATTTAAGGTCGTTGATAACTAATTGATTTTTTGAAAATTAAAGACAAGTTTTTAGAAACTACTTTCTTTTTAGTTTTCAAAAGTTGGCTATTTTTTGAAACCATTGGTAGAACCGTAGAGAGTAGATAACAAAACAAAGGAACAGAGAGGTGAAAATGGTATTTATAGCTTAATTTTCAAAAACCAAAAACCAAAAACTAGAAACCAAAAACCGAATTGTTACCAAATAGGGTCTAAATTTTTCCTCCTCCAACAACCCGGTAATTGAATATATTCACCAAAATGTTTCTTATTATTAAAAAAAGAAAGAGAAAAAAAGAAAAAAAAAAGAAATTCTCAGGTCCAATATTAGTTAGTTTTCCGTTTTTTTTTTTTTAAAGGAAACAATCTCTTTCATTGATATAATGAATTGAGACAAATCTCATTGTACAAAATTGACACTACAAGCAAAAACTAAGTAGGGATTAGTAGGTGCACCTCGGCATCTCAACTAAGTTCACACCCCCCATAGCACCCTCATCATCTCCAAGATACATACAAGCCAAAACATAAGAGCAGCGCAATCTATAACTAAGGACCAAAACCCTAGTGAATTACACAAGTTTCAAGACAAAATTAAGAGAAAACAACACATAGTGGCTGCTTTAATGGTGAGGCCTCCGAATAGAGTAATCATCAAAGGCTTTCCAATATTAGTTTAACCTGGGGCTCTTGGAAAAATTATAATGCTCAATGAAAAATGTAGATTTAAAATGAATAAAAATCTATTCTACATCAATAATCTATGGCCATTTAACTAGTTAGTTTAAGAGCTTATGTTTCATCTCAAACCTCACAAGTTCCGCTATCATGTTAGACTGACGTGATAACCAACTATACAAGTTCTTAGAACTTAAGGACACAATTGTACAATCTATAGAACAAATCTTGTTCAAGAAAGGTCGTAACCAACTATTATTATGAATATAGCACTGCATTAAAGTATGTGTACTTATATCTGCGTATATCAAATTTTCTACTCCAAACTGCCAAAAACGTTCCACAGAATGAAAGGCGAAACAGGAAAATGGTGAGATATACTGGTGTCTGCCACACATCAGCATAACTGAGACCTTTCAGTCATTAATTGACATTTCAACATTGATCCGTAAGCCCCAATGGTCCCTCACTTCAATTATTTGAATTAATATCTGGGACTAAGCAATAAAGTACCTCGGATTTTTCCCTCCGAAGCAGAACATTTAGCAAACACAAATAAATAATTAGAGTTTAGAGACACAAACCTTTGTGGAAAGAACTTGAAGAATATTTAGCCGTTCCACTGGAGATGGGAAATCACAAAACAGAAGGCGATCCAGTCTGCCAGGTCTTAGGAGTGCGGCATCAAGCAAATCTGGTCTACTGCTTAAAATGAAAAATAAAATGCAACTTAAGAAGAAAATTAGAAGCCGGGGAATGGGGAAGCTGAAAACTTGTCAATTATTGAGCATAATGGAATAACAACAACAATCAATAATGTACGATTAATATTGAAACTAAGCAATCACGAGACAAGTAGGATTATTTTAGCTGTTGTTGTCGTTGGCCACTATTTGGCTTAAATGCAGAGATGCTAACCTCGTTGCAGCAAAAACAAATACACCGGTTAGAACTTCAACACCATCCAATTCAGTTAGAAACTGCAAGCATGAAAATTGAATAGTCAACATAATTGAATCTACATGCAATCAAGGTGAAGTAAATAGGATACCGACTTGATTGACCACACGATCAGTCACTCCAGTATTATCGTGCCCTCTCTTTGGGGCAATTGAATCAAACTCATCAAAGAAAAGAATGCAAGGTGCTGCTGCAGTTGCTTTAGAGAAAATATCCCGAACCTGAAACCATAAAAAGAATGCAAGTTTCTGAGCAACAATGGTCCATCATATCTGATCTTCCAAGGTACTCATAAAAAGGAATTAGAGGGAACAGTATCTCAGCAATTATTAATTATTAATTCTAGATCCCTATTGTAAACAATCTGTCCTATTAACCAAGGGACAATGTCATCAAAACTTATGCTTGTCAACTTAAATTGAGCTAAAAAAGGCCATATAATGGTCATTACAATGTTAAACAACATTATAAGATCTACAGGAAACATGGTATGCTCAGATCCTCAGCATCTATTAGAATGAGTTAAGAAACCTAACAAAAAAATGATTCTAGTTGACATAAATTGAATGATCAGTCGAAGTATCGATATAATAAAATTTACCATAACCCATCAGGTTAAGTTATTGGGTCAATCGATGATTTAACATGGTATTAGAGCAGGAGGTCCAATGTTCAACTCCTTATAATGCTGTTTTCTCCCCATTTAATATTGATTCTCTCTTAAATCACTAATATGACCCAAAAGCTTAAGCTAATGGGTGAAGGCAAATTTAATTATATCGTTTAACACTCCCCCTCATTTGTGGGCTTGAAATATGAAGAAGACCCAACAAGTGAATCAATATTAATTGGGGAGGAAATAACATTGCAGGAGTTTAAACACAAGACCTCTTGAACCAACCTGCTTTGATACTATCTTAAATCACCGATTGACCCAAAAGCTTGAGGTGATGGGTGAAGGCAATTTAATTGTATCATCTAACATTTACAATTGTTGGACATTTCATAAATTTTCAAGCCCACAAGTGAGAGGAGCGTTAAAGTATTGATATAATCAAATTTATCATAACCCATCAATGTAAGTTTTTGTGTAATTCGGTGATTTAACCCGATCATATTAAATGCACTGTGAATGTTAAAAAGTGGCATGCAAAGGTTATTCAGTCTCTCACAGCTTGCTCAGAAGCACCAATGTATTTGTTTAAAAGCTCAGGGCCTTTGACTGATATAAATCGCAATGAACAAGCAGCAGCAGCAGCACCAACTATGTGTGTCTTGCCACAACCAGGAGGTCCATATAGGAGAACATTTGACCGTAACCTTAAAGGGGCTTGAGCAAATATATTGGGGAACTTTGAAGGAAGTACAAGCATCTGCGCAAAGATATAGGGGAAACTTTGAAGGCAATACAGGCATCTAATACATAAATGTGAAGCAAAAATATAAAAAAGAGAAAGCTTTAACGTACTGCAGGATATGGACGGGAACAAAAGAAAACATATATTTGAATTAACTAAGATGCAGTGGTGCAGAATTCAATCTTTTAAAGTTACAATTGCAGGAAATAGCATTTGAACTATTTATGGAGGGGCTTTCCAATTGGTCAACAAAAAGAGAACAGATAATTACAGAAATATTAAGCTTCACAGACCAAAGTCCATGTATCACCAAAGCAAACATAAAACGCCTGCAAAATAGTCCAAATTCGTTAAGGCATATACTCTCGAGCCAAAAGGTCAATGGTTTCAGTCTCCCATCCCTACATATCGTTGAACTAAAAAAATAATAACAATAAATATCCAGATGCATTACTGCTAGAGTTCAAGAAACCAAAATAAAGCATATACCTCTTTGATAGAATTCTTAACTTCAACTAAACCACCAACATCATCCCAACCAGCACGACCACCCTCTGCAGCTGGTTTAGTAATATCACGCATTGAAGCCGGAACGAATTCACTCATTGCCAGAGAAAAATCATTTTCAATTAAAGTGGGATTCTGATTCTGGTTAGGAGCAAAATGCAATGGCAGGAAACGGCTAACGGCAGCATGGACAGCTCTATCGACCAAAATTTCCTGAGAGTGGAATTATTATTCTTATTCTTATTATTATTATTTTGGTTATAAGAAACCAAGCTTTCATTGAGAAGGTAAAAGGATATACAAAGGCATACAAAAAAAGAAGCATAAAAAGACTAGCCTCCCACCCAATTAATTACAAAAGGGGTCCCAAACCAAATAATTATACTAAGCTGAAAATTACAAAACACCCTATTAACAAACGCCCATAAGGAAGAATTAAACCTAATAAAATCCCAAATACCCTCCCTGACCTTTCCACCCCACAAAAAATTCTACCGCTCCTCTGAAGCAAAATGCCCACAACTGAGGAAAAACCAAAGCAAGTGATGAAGGTCATTTTCCTGTCCCTTGCAAAGAACACAGCATTGAGGCTATAACATCATGGAGGAAAGCCTTCGGATATGGTCATGAGTATTCACTCTCCCAAGAAAAACTTTTAAGGTAAAGAATTTTACTTCCTCAGGAATTTTAACCTTCCAAAGAGAGGAAAATACAGGGGCTGCCTGCGGAGGAGAAGAGGTACAAAGAATTTGGAAGAAAGAATCACTTGAAAAGCTTTCAGAAGGCTTTAGAACCCAAGATCTAAAATCCCTTCTCCCCACATGAGTAAATTGGTCAAAAATAATAGAGGAGACAGATCATCTCATTGGCTTCTCACTCAGTGAAGGAACAACAACCACCCATGGAAAAAGAGGAAGATGAAGACCTATTGGAAGAAGGCAAAATAGAAGGTGCTGAATGCAACCACTACCCCAACAATTGATAAAGATGAGGGAACAAAGCACACAAGGGTTTCTCTTCCACCCAGAGATCCTCCCAAAACTAAGTATACAACCCGTCCTCAATAGAGAGCTTAAAAAACTGCAAACAAAGAAATGCCTGAAGCATCAGCAGGCCAAGAACAGAACCCTTAAATCTACCACCTGAGACCCAATCAAATGGGTGAGTTCCATACTTACTCGCAATAATCAAAGGGTTGTGCAACTGGATAGCTTAGTTTATTAATTGACAGACAACTAAAAATTGATTTTTTTAACTTCGAGCACAGTATAAATGTGGGAATGACCAGTACAAAGGCTATGGTAAATATTAAAAAAGAAAGTGAGATGACATGGATAAATAATTTTCCACTTGAAGTATAATTTACAATCCAACCCTCCACTCTGAAGTAAGAACTTGAAAGCTAATCAACAGAGACAATCCGCAACTAATATTTAATTTGGCGAGGGGTCAATACTTAAAGGTTATCCCATTTGGATACCTCTCTTGATGGAAATACTATTATCATACAAACTATCTAAAAGCAAGGATACTCCAGTTTGAATAATGTGCCCACCGTCGTACACTAGGGCACTCCAACCTTTGTTGGACACATATTGGACACTTGTTAGTTTATTAGATGTGTATCATCTAAGAAGCACAAACATGGATATGACACGAAACCGAACATGCCAATTTCCAAAAAAAGTAGAATGTGACATTTGGGACAAGTTAGTTTTTTTAAATGCACATATTGTTTTAATACACACACGTGGCTATATTTTGACATATTACAATTATCATTTTTACAAAAAAAAA
>QLSR01000164.1:504898-518737 GCA_031780015.1 Citrullus colocynthis
AAAAAAAAAAAAAAAAAAAAAAAAAAAAGAAAAAAGAAAAGTTATTACATATATTTAATACCTCTAATATAAATTTCGACCTTTAAACATCAAAAAACATCCACACATTAGGGCGTTGATTTCTTGAAAAAACACATAGATGCGTGAGATTAACTAGAGTCTGAGATAAGTACACTAAATGGAGCCTCTAAACTCTCTTGCCCTTCCTATCTACCATTGATAGCTCTGATCATATTCATATCAATTCTCAATATATTCATTAAAAGAAAGTAAAAATAACAACAAAGCAAGAAATGGCTACGTACTAAATCATAAGCGTCATAGCCATCACATTTTGAGGCAATGTCTTGTAAGGTTACATCTGAACAATCTAGGGCACGTCTCCGTATTTCATGCTTCAGAATAGCAGCTCGTTCAGATGCAGCAGGAGCAGGTAATTCCACATGAAAGTCGAATCTTCCTGGTTAATTCAATTGGAGGTGGGGAAACAAAGTTGAAGGCTGAGAAAAAATGAAAGAAAAGCTGGTGAAGAAACAAACGCACAGCTTAGATGGGAAAAAGAAAAACCTGAAGATCTCAATGATTGTGGTATTTTGTCTAGAGTCTGCACAGAAGCCACAAATGCAATAGGACCAACCTGACACGATCTTTTCCTCTTTTCCTGTTAGTTTTGATGAAACTTTATCATGCTGACAATGAAAATTAGGAACCAAATACTGACATCATAATCTTAGTATTATAATTTTGGAACAATTTGGCACATCTTCAGCAACGGAATTAAATTTGCTCTCATAAGCAGAGGAAATTACTAAATTTTAGTACATCAATATGGAAACATGAATTAGAACTTCACATAGAAATGGAGCAAAGAATTTCTACTACAGTGATATTTAAAGAGCAATTATCTTTTCTTTTTGACAAGAAACAAAACTTTTCTATATCTATACATATATTTGATCAAAAATCAACTTTCATTGAGGAAAAAAAATGAAAGAATACAAGAGTGTACAAAAAACAACGTCCGCCAAAGGAAGCAAGCACCCTATAGAGTAAGGGTCTCCAATCTAACAAAATATGATCGAGCGATTTGTTAGGAACTAGTCACTGACGCCCAAAAAGAAACATTAAATTCACAAGGGACCAAACATCAGCCACAAACCCAGCTTTTCATAAAAGATAATAATAATAAATAAATAAATAAAAACTCTTTCCATCTAAACGGCGGATGGAGGAAGAACTTCTTGACCATGTCATTAAAAACTCTATGACAGGATAACAAAATACCGTACACTCCAAAATAGTAGTTCCAAACCGGACGAACATAATTACAAATCCAAAGCAAGTGATCCATGTTTTCCTCCGCCCCTAACACAAAATACAACAAAAGGGCTCAACCTAGGACGGAACTTCCTCGAGAGCCTATCCAAGGTTGATTCTTCCAAGAAAAACTTGTCAAAGAACTTTACCTTCTTCAAAATTTTCACATTCCAAATAACTGAAATAACGGACTCCCCAAGAGGAGAGGGATCCAATTCATAATGGAAGAAAGATCTGCAAGAAAAACCCTCATAAAGGCTAGGACACCAAATACAAATATCTCTTCTCCCAAGTCTAAGCTCAACATCTTCCGGTAAAGAAAGAAAGACCATAACCTCAGTCATTTACCTATCGAACAAAGGTCCACAAAAACAAAACAAAAGAGAAGAGAAAAGAAAAAACTTACGTTCAATTTTAACCTTCTTCATCCTTTCCCATGTGGTTTGGCGCTCCTTAATTTACAATCAATGAGATATTAGTCTCAACTCTCATTTTAGTGTCACATGTCCAGTGCCAAAAGTTCTTCTGTCAAGTTTGGATTATCTGTAGTGGTTGATGGACGGAACTACACTAAGACTAAGGGGAGGTCCAACTTCTGTTTTATTATTATTATTATTATGGCAAATTGCAAAAACCACCGCTGAATTATGATGGTAGTTGCAATTACACTCCCAAACTTTCAAGTGTAAAAATTGGGCCCCTAAACTTCTACAAATGTTAAAATTGGACCCTCAAGCTTACAATAATTGTAGAAATTTGACCCATAAATGATAAAAATTGAACCCTTAAAGTTACAGAAATGTTACAATTCATACAATTATGTAAGTTCGAAGGTCCAATTTGACCCAATTTTAACACTTGTGTAATTTTGAGGGCTCAATTTTAAATATTGAAAGTTTAAGGGTATAATTGTAACTACCATCATAATTCAGCGGTGGTTTTTGCAATTTGCCCTTATTATTATTTACAATATTTCAGTTGAAGTCCTTTTTTAGTTTCTAGCTTTAAGGGTTAGTTTATTCTAATCCATGAACACTCAAAATTTCTATTTGGGTCTCTAAATTTGCAGGCTTTCATCACAAAGGGGCAGAAGATGAGTTGGGAGTTTCATCGAGATTACTATCACTCGTCCTAACCTTATTTTATTTTGATCCATGAATTTTCAAAATGTTTAGTCTTTAATTTTTTAAAAGAAAATAACTATTTTGTTCTTGTAGTTATTTTGTTGTTGATTGGTTGATAGATAAAGTGACTTTAGATATGTGCATTATAAGTTCACATAGTGGCATGAGCATATACTAGAGTCGTATAAGTTGTCATGAGATTTCTATTAAATAGGAATATTTATGGGTAAATATTCATTGTCAGTATGTTCCTTTTATATTTATTCTCTTCCTTTTTTTCTGTTTTTTTTTTTTTTAATTAGAAACAACCACTCTCATTGAAAAAAAAATAAAGAAAACAAGGGCATAAGATGATGTGAAAAACTAAGCCCACAAAAACCCCACTAGATGTAGTTATTTCTCCTATGTTGCACATATCAAGATAGATTAATATTTTTACCCACTCTAATTTAAGAAGTTGACTAAATCAAATATTTGGTGGGTGGATTTTAGGTTGTAGACCAATCATTACAAAAACCGTAATGACTATTATTCAGAAATTAGATTAGAATTTTTAAAAATTCAAGACCAAAATAATAATTTTTTCTAAAGCTTAGGGGCTAAAATTGATTGTAAGTTCAGAGATCAATGGAACATCTCCTGAAAAAATACCAGTGGAACACATATCCAAATGGTATTCATCTCCAGCCCCTCCAAAACATCTAACTCTAGATCTGACCCTTTGGTTTGTCTTTCTTCTTAGAAGCTCCAGTTGCCCTTTCTGAATAATTATGACTCAGTAGTGGTAAATTCTTCTGTAGAGAGAGAGAGAGAGAGAGAGAGAGAGAGAGAAGCTCCAGTTGCCCTTTTTGAATAATTATGACTCAGTAGTGGTAAATTCTTCTGTAGAGAGAGAGGGAGAGGGAGAGGGAGAACTTCTCTAAATCAAGAAAACATAAGACTGACTATTCTTATAAAAAGAGTTATTACCTCATATTCATCTATCATGTCAGTGAGAAACTCTGTTATTGCGGACATCGACGTGGATGGCTGAGATCCTTCCGAGTCAGATGTTGACAAGATAATGCTGTCTAAGTCGTCAAAAACAATGAGAGAAGGTGCATGTTCTAAAGCTTCTGATATATAGTTCAATAGTGACTGGCGAATAGTCTGGACTTTTTCAGAAGCAAGTTGAGAACAACATACAAAAACTCTGCAAGGAAAACAGGGATTAATGAGGATACAAAGTTCCAGTTTCAAGCTCTAAATAAATAAGAACTTAGGTGGCATGCCACAATGTGCACCAATGTCCACAGTATTATTTTGCCTCAAAATAGCAAAATCTGTTCATAAGCATAGTCTTGCGCAAGCACCCTCCAGTCTTCCAGCATCATGTCAGCCTTTCTTAACCATTGCCCACTCTCTCTACTTAGATAATGTACACTTCCAATGATGAAGGGACTGTAAGGTTTTTCTCCCTCTTTTATTCCCTAGGTTTTTATTCTTGTAACCACATGGGTGTTTAAAGTTCGATAAGTTTGTTTCTGTTTTAACTTAGTTAATTAGTTCGGTTGGTAGGTTGGTTAGTTTGTTAAGGGTTCTGCTTTTGGACGATTAGAATATGTAGATATTGTTGGGTTGCTGTATTTTGGATATTATTCAAAGATTAATAAAGAAGACAATTCTTGGACTATACTATCCGATCTAAAATATTATTTAGTTTTATCCTTAATTTTCTGCAAACCAGAATGAGTCTAGCCCTCCGACTACATTTATCTTCGCTAATTAACCTTATAATAAACTAAATCCCTTCTTCCTTGCCAAACAACCCATGAAACTCGAAACGTAGCAGGCAAGACTTTCTATAATCTTGGAAAACAAAATATAATAGGGGTTGATGGCATCCTTCACAACAGTGCCAAGGAGATCAACTCACTACTCAAAATTTCAGTTAGCTGATAAAGTATAGGGAACAACTGGACGTGTATAACATGAGTAAACGAGAATGAAACACTGTCACAAAACCTTTGAATAACGAATAACAAAAAGCTTATATTTTCACCCTCTGCCAATCAACCACAAGTTAAAGAATTGGTTTTGCAAATAATGAAAGCTCAGCCTACCCTTTGCAAACTCCTCAAAGAAAAGAAGACCTAGATACTAGCATTGTTTATATAAAACCCCAACTCTTATGCTCCTTTCAAGACTCCAAGTTGCAGACATTCTCATGAAAGAGCTGCTGATTCCAGTTTAAAGACTTCCAACCTAAAGTTATTCTGATAAACATATGTCAACAAGCTTTGTGGAGGGCGTTGAAGGAAGCCCACAGTCCACCTCATACCTAACTCGGTCTTCTAGCATCACACTGATTCTTTTTAGTCGAATAACAAGCTCACTTCTTAAATTTCAAATTTATGTCAAAATAGATCCCTAAACTTTAAGAGGTGGCTCGTAGGTCTCTGAAATTTCCATTTCATGTCTAATAGGTCTCTTCAATTTTACAAAAGTGTCCAATAATATTTGAGTTATTAATTTGTGTTCAATATGTCCATGATTTAATTGGCATTTTTTTAAATTCACAAACCTAATGGACACATGGTAAATAATATTGAATATTGGTAGAGACTTACTAGACACAAAATTGAAAGTTGAGGGACTTTTTTGACATTTTTTTAACCCACAGTGGGGGAGGAGAGGAAAATTTCTTTCAAGAAGGATGGATCTCCTTGAAGCACCATGAAACAATGAAGAAAGACTTGTTTTTAACCTGCAGTGGGGGAGGAGAGGAAGGCGTGGAGCTGAGGGACCAAGATTCATGCCAAACGTGCAAGAAAGACTTCCAAGAATACCAAGACAGCACCAAGAAACACATCAAGAAGATCAAGATTGGGACTCTTCTAGTGAGAATGATCAAGAAGAAGAGTTGTATGCTCCAAGAAGAAGGCGTGATGAGAGGTATGATGCTAGAACCGATTCCCACGACTATAAGATGAAAATAGATCGACCAATCTACAATGGGAAGCGTAATATAGAGACATTCCTTGATTGGCTTAAAAACACAGAGAATTTATTCAATTACATGAACACTCCCGAGCATAAGAAGGTCCACCTAGTAGCTTTAAAATTAAAGGTGGGTGCTTCCGCTTGGTGGGATCAGCTTGAGATTAATAGACAAAGAATGGCCAAAAGGCCCGTCCGATCGTGGGAGAAGATGAAGAAATTTATGAAAGAACGCTTCCTACCTCCCAACTATGAACAGACCCTCTACAGTTTGTGTCAAAATTGTAGGCAAGGATTTCATAGAGTGGCTGATTACATTGAAGAGTTCCATCGGTTGGGTGCAAGAACAAACCTAATGGACAATGAACAACACCTAACCGCATGATTTGTGGTGCGCCTTCGGATGGACATAAAAGAAAAGGTAAAACTCCAACCTTTTCACTTTCTTGCTGAGGCTATTTCTTTCGCTGAAATGGTGGAAGAAATGAATGATATTTGCTCCAAGAACTTATCCAGAAGAGGACCTTGGGAGGCATCGATGAGTAAGAAGCAGACTGCTGTGAATAAGACAGCAAATCTGACACATCCACCTTCATTAGCTAAAGGAAAGGATAAGGAGGCCCAAGAAGAGGCCAAGGAGCAAAGAACGGAAGCTGTGAACAAGGGCAAAAGGTAGAATCCTTACAATCGGCCCTCCTTGGGCAAGTGCTTCCGATGTGGTCAAGCTGGCCATCTTCCAATTCATGTCCTCAACGCAAGACAGTTGCTTACTTAGAAGATGAAGAAGAAAATATGATTGAAGTAGCGAAAACAGTGAAGAGGAGGCAGAATTTATTGAACTGGATGAAGGAGAAACAGTCTCCTGTGTTCTTCAAAGGGTTTTAATCATCCCAAAGGGAGATACCAATCAATGGGAAGGTGTGCAACATAATCATTGATAGTGGGAGCACCAAGAACTTTGTCTCAAAAAGATTGGTGGCTGCACTAAACCTCAAGGTGGAAGCTCACCCAAGTCCTTATAAAATTGGGTGGGTAAAGAAAGGAGGTGAGTCACAAGTGGCTGAAATTTGCATAGTTCCACTCTCAATTGGAAGTGGATATAAGGATCAAATAATTTGCAATGTGATGGAGATGGATGTTTGCCACATACTCTTGGGAAGGCCACGGCAATATGATACTCGGGCCTTGCATAAGGGGAGAGAAAATACTTATGAGTTTCTGTGGATGGATAAAAGAGTAGTTTTGTTCCCTTGAATAAAAGAAAAGATGATGGAGTGAAGGAGAAAAAAGTAGACAGTAAGCATTTGTTTACCACGGTAAGTGGCAAGTCCCTCTTGAAAGAAAGGGAGTTAGATATCCTCGGGCTAGTTGTTGTTGAGAAGTCCATGGCAACTCAAGTTGTAGAAGTTCCGGAAAAGGTGCAAGAACTATTTACCGAATTCCCTCAACTAATTAAAGAACCAACGGGGCTGCCACCTTTGCAAAACATACAACATCAGATTGACTTGCTCCCAGGGGCTTCCCTCCCACATTTACCTCATTACCGAATGAGCCCTAAAGAGTGTGAAGCACTACATACACAAGTGGAAGAGTTGTTAAAAAAGGGGCATATCAGGCTGAGCTTAAGCCCTTGTGTACCAGCTTTGTTGACTCCAAAGAAGGATGGTAGTTGGAGAATGTGCATGGACAGCAGGGCCATAAACCAGATAACGGTGAAATACCACTTCCCTATACCACAAATTAATGATTTGCTTGACCAACTTGGAGGAGCATTGATCTTTTCCAAGGTAGACTTGAAGAGTGGCTACCATCAAATTTGAATTAGGCCGGGTGATGAGTGGAAAATGGCGTTCAAACCAATGAGGGATTGTTCGAATGGCTAGTCATGCTATTTGGACTATCAAACGCGCCAAAGCACGTTTATGAGACTCATGAACCAAGTACTACAACCCTTCCTAAATAAATTCATAGTAGTTTATTTTGATGATATTTTAGTGTATAGCAAAAGTGTGGAAGACCACCTACAACACCTTCAAAGCTTGTTTCAAGCTCTAGTTGAAGGAGAATTAGTCATCAACCATAAAAAGAGTTTCTCCTCTTCCTAGTAAAAGAAATTTCTTTTCTTGGATTCTTAATCGGCCAAGGCCAAATTAAAATGGATCCAAAAAAGTTGAAGCTATTGTGCAGTGGCCAAATCCCTCCTCTATCAAAGATATACAAGCTTTCCTCGGCTTGGCATCCTTTTATAGGAAATTTCAACTCTATTGCAGCCCATATCACTGATTGTTTAAAAAAGGGCAGCTTTGTTTGGGATGGAAAACAACAAGCTAGCTTTGATGAAGTGAAGAAAAGGCTAAGTTCCAACCCTGCACTTAGACTTCCAGATTTCTCAATCCCATTTCAATTGGAGGAGTATTATCACAACAAGGACACCCTATTGAATTTTTTAGTGAGAAACTCAGTGGCTCAAGACAAAATTGGAGCACATATGAACAAGAGTCCTATGCTCTTGTTAGAGCTCTTAAACAATGGGAACATTAGCTACTCTCCAAAGAATTTCTTCTCTTGACAGACCACTTCTCGCTAAAATATCTACAAACTCAAAAGAACATAAATAGAATGCATGCGAGATGGATATCATACATACAAACGTTTGATTTTGTAATCAAACATCAAGCTGGCAAAGAAAATAAGTCGTTGATGCCTTAAGTAGAGAACGCCTATTACTCTCTATTTTAGCTACGGAAGTGACTGCTTTTTCTCATTTCCCAGACTTATATGAAGGAGATGTTGATTTCTCTAATGTATGGTACAAATGTACTAATTATTTGGAGGTCAGAGACTTTCACATTGTAGATGGGTTCTTATTCAAGGGAGAACAACTATGTGTTCCACATACTTCTCGAAGCCCTCCTAAAGGAGGCTCATTCGGGAGGTTTGGCAGGACATCTTGGCTAAGACAAAACTTTTGAAGTCATATCCATCCGATTTTATTGGCCATGAATGCGGAAGGATACAAATAATTTTGTTGGAAGATGCTCCATTTGTCAAAGAGCAAAAGGAACTAGTACTAACACTGGCCTATATACTCCATTACCTATACCTAAAACTATTTGGGAAGACTTATCCATTGATTTTGTGCTCAAGTTACCTAAAACTCAAAGAGGATTCGATACAGTCATGGTCGTTGTAGATCGTTTTAGCAAAATGGCTCATTTCCTTGCTTGTAAAAAGACAAATGATGCCATTTCTATAGCCAACCTCATCTTCCGGGAAGTCGTAGGACTCCATGGAGTCCCCAAGTCGATTGTCTCCGACAGAGATGTGAAATTTCTTAACCACTTTTGGCGTACATTGTGGATGAAGTTCGATACTACTTTAAAATTTAGTCCCACATCTCATCCTCAAACCGATGGCCAAAGTGAGGTCACTAATAGAACTTTGGGGAACTTAATTCGATGTTTGAGTGGGACAAGACCAAAACTGTGGGATATGTCCCTTGCACAAGTCAAATTTGCCTTCAATGACATGAAGAATATATCCACGGGCAAGTGCACTCGAGTACCTAGACTCACATTTGACCTTGCAAAAATCCCCTCCTTTGTGGATATAAGCATTGAAGCTGAGACTATGGCTGAAAGAATTGAACAACTCCATCGTGAAGTACATGATCACTTAGAGAAAAGTACTCTATCTCATAAAGAAGTAAAGGATAAACATGGAAGAGTAGTGGAGTTTCAAGTGGGGGACTTAGCTATGATTCATCTTCGAAAATCTAGATTCCCCATGGGTACTTACAACAAATTAAAGGACAGACAATTGGGACCTACGAAGGTTCTAGAGAAATATGGCTCCAATGCTTACAAGATCGAGGTGCCGGAAGACCTACATATCAACCCTGTATTCAATACTTGTGACCTCAAAACATATTTTGCTCCAGATGACTTTCATTTGGCAACTTAATCCTCGGGGTCGAGTATTATCCTAGGGGGGTAGGGTGGAATATGATGCACTGTAATGGATTGTATAACAGAAGGGTAAAAGCTAAATTAGTTGTTGTTTCAATTACTCGTTTAGAAAGTTAGTTAGCTTTAACAAATTAGTTAGTTAGCTGTTTAAAAAACAGCAGTGTAATATTTTTCTATAAATACAAGAGCATCTCCCCTCTAAAGAGGCAGATTTTGACTCCAATAAAATTTTAGTATTTTGGTTTACACCATTATGCCAAAGCGAAAATAGCCCTCTAACCCTAGTTTTGTTTTTTTTTTTTTTTTATATCAGTGAGTGTCCGGGCCAGCTTACACGCACCTCAACTAATCTCACGGGACAACCCGCCTGACCCTACAACATTTGAGTGTCAAGGAAACTCATAGGAAATTAATTCTTAGGTAGGTGGCCACCATGGATTGAACCCTCGACCTCTTAGTCATTTATTGAGACTATGTCTCCTTTTTACCACTAGGTCAACCCATGGTGGTTCCTCTAACCCTAGTTATCCAAGCTGTAAACAATTACTGAGTGTTTGAAAAAGAAATAGTGATATACTTCTTAAACAGCTTCGTTTTCATTCCATGCAACAAAATCCAATGCAGATTCCAGATGATTTGTAGACTACTCGATTCAAGCCTCTTCATTAAGATTATGAAATGAGACAATACAATATGGTAATGGAAACAGAAACATAGGTCAAAGGATCAGTGAGTGCACCTGGATATCTCAACTAGTTTAACACCCCCTTAGCACTCTCATCATGTCCTATACAAGTGAGTAGCACAATCTAAAACAAGAACAGTTAAATCTAACAATTATAGCAACAGAACATTTTGATTCTAATAACAAGTCTCTAAACATTGGGGAAAATATAGGCTTTCCAATTGATGCTAATATTTTGAATGGAGAAATCTTCAAATTTCTTGGATAGAAGGCACCACAATGAAGCATTTAACTTAGCTGTCTCGAACCTCACCAACCATGGGGAAGCTTTGTCATGGAACACCCTCTGATTTCTTTCAAACCAGATTTCAGAAAGTAAAGCTTTAACCGCGTTGGACCAAATCAAATTTGGTCTAGATTTCAACTTAGGACCAATCAACAGTTGTAGCACATTTTCTTTAAACACCTTATCGAAAACCCAACTTAGATTGAAGTCTTCAAACAACTGAAACCAGCAGTGTTTTGCATACATACAGTTGAAGAATAAATGCTGTAATTCTTCATGGTCCGCCAAACAGAGGGGGCAAACATGTGGGGAGAGATAATGGGATGGTAGTTTTAATTGTAATACTGAGGCACAATTCAAAAGTCCTTCAAGCATGATCCAAATGATGATATTGACCCTCCTAGGGCTTTTGGATTTCCAGATAGAGTCCTCCAAAAGTTTTCCAATGGGGTGGGAATCGGATAGATGCTTCACAAGAGATTTTACCGAAAAGTTTCTATTAGCTTCTAACTTCCAAATACGCTTATCCTTGCTTGTGGTGATGGTCACTGCTGAAAGTAGACCAAGGAGGGTTTGAAAGTCATCTAGCTCCTCTTCCTTAAGAGCCTGTCTGAAGGTAATGGACCAAGAAGAGTGTATGGAATCCCAAAAATCAGCTACTGCACCCTTTGGATTCAAGGAAATTATGTAGAGTCTTGGAAAAGAGATACTAAGTACAGAGTTGCCCACACAAGAGTCAAGCCAAAATGCCACTTTCCTTCCATCCCCCACCTTGAAACCAGCCAATTCATCAACCTTTTGCCAGCATCTTGAAATGTTAATCCACGGGCTTCTAAGGCTACAACTGAGAGCTCCACTAGTATGCCAACCAAACAAGTTACTCCCATGGATGCTTCGGATCACTTGACTCCAAAGGGAGTTCTCTTCCTTCATAAATCGCCAACCCCATTTAGCCAAAAGTGCTTTATTCTTCACCTGTAAGCCCCCAATACCGAGGCCCCCATCCTCTTGTCTTCTAAAAGTCAAAAGCCATTAGCTTAAATTGGAATATGTTTATTTATTCGTAATCATTTTAGATTGGCATGACGATGTTTTGGTCTAGTTTGAATCTTATTCTTGTATTGTTGAGAATCATGTCATCTTGTAATACATTTTTAGTAGATTTCTCTTTTGGGATGTGATGAGGGCGCTATGAGTGTATCAACCTAGTTGAGATATCCGAGTGCCCCTGTTGATCCCTAGTCTTATTGAATTTATGCTTCCTTTATAGCTATACCACATTATAATTCCAGCATTAGTCTCTTTTCATTTCATCAATGAAAAGTGTTGTTTCCGTTTAAACAGAAAAAAGAAGAAAACAAATGAAATAGACATAGCATCACATATTTTTTTACACAAGAAAAAACAATCTAAATGGAACAATTACAAGGAAGAATGATTATAAAATGAAATCTATAGATCAAAATTAAATCCCTGTTCTAAAAGAGAAAGAAAGAGATAATAATAATGCATACACGTGCGCTAAAAGATCTTCGTATTCCTGAAGAAACTTGGCAGCAGCTCTCGCTAATAATGTCTTTCCAGAACCCTGATAGCAGGAACATGCAGATCAGTAAAGATTCATAAAATTGTACAGCAGATATAAAACATAAACTTACAGAAAGATGTCTGCAATAACTGACACTTCATAATTTTCATAGGGATTTGTCTATAGTAGCTCCACGTTCATCTATAAAATTTAACTTCATTAATTGACAATTAAAACTTCCCAAAGGAATTTTCTCCTTATAATATATCACACTATTTGTATAACGAAGATTCCAGTTTATCTTCTCTTTTGGCCTATTCAGCATAGGAAAGCTTTCCCTCTTTTTTGGTCAATTTAGCATAGGAAAGTGATGTACTACAAATCTTGGAGAATTCTAGAAGGAAAAGTATTATTCATTGTCCATACATGAGGGGGAAGACTCGTATTGGGTAGAAAGGGAATTAACCTAAACTATTACCCAATTATCCAACTAACCCCATTCTTCTTACATCATTTTACCCATCCAAAAAGAAAATTCGTCCTCAAGTTTTAAAAAGGAAAAAGAAATGAAACAATCAAGAAATAAAATAAACTTGTTCAATGGCATATGGCCAAACCAATAAAAACATTATGATCAAAGAGGTAAACCCAAGACATAAAATTTCCATCAAGTCCATCAAGTTGATCAAATCTTTCATCATCAAGTTCATCAACTGCCTCTGTTGCAGCTGCGGCAATGTCAGATTGAAGTGTTGAAAAAATTCCTCTATTTCAAATATAGATTTACGAACAAGTTCTTTCAATACAAAATGCACAGCATCAACAGATGCTTCAGGCAGACTTTGAAATAGTCGATTGAACCATCAATATGCCTCCTGTATCCTTGTTCTGGAGCAATTAAATGAGGTTGGTAACCATCAGTTTCACACACAACTTTTTGGACATTTTTAAAAGAAAGATGACAATTGAAAGGTAATTTCTTTAGGGTAGAAGGTAGTTGATGGTAAAAACTCCATACATTTCATCTCCACCACACTGCCCTCCATCTAGTTGTTCCATGTTTTCAATATCTTCAACAATAGAATTGGTTGTCCTACAGAAACCTTTGTCAACCCAGGAAGATCTATGAGCATTAAGTTTACAAACAGTTGATCCCTCCAGACAAAGAGTCTTGGTGGACTTCTTGCTCTTTCTCGAAACCTTTGTAGGTTTTGGGGTTGATCTTCTTGCCATCTAAATTGAGCATGTTGGCCACATTGTTGAAGTTCTTGGCAAAAGTTTCCACGTTATTGGCCATAGACTGGATTAAAGTGTTGTTCTTGATCGCATAGCAAATTATGGTGTTGCTCTTGATTTCTTGGGAGAACTTGTTGGTTATTTTCTTTGTTTCTTGGTAAGACTTGTGGTTATTTCCTGCTGAAGATCTTGAAGTGGCCTTCTGTTGTCCAGATTTTCTTGGTTTAATCGAGGAGCTTCTTGGTTGATTCTTAGTGGATTATTGACCAACCTTCTCACTTCCAATTTTAGCTTTTCTACAGCTTGTTGCAGCCCGGCCATTGAGGTTTGAATTGCTATCATTTTGTGCAGTAAACCACCACAGAAGTTTCTATATTTCCAATTTGTCGATTCATTGAGGAGAAGTACAGAGGGATGCTTCCACATCTTGAGGTTGAGAGTCGAGAAGCTTGCTGGAATTTTTTCCAGCCATCAAGTCCTTTCACGAGGGTGCTCTGATAACAATTTGACATAGACTACAAATCTTGGAGAATTATTGAAGAATAAGTATTATTCATTGTCCATACATGAGCGGAAAGACTCCTATTTATAGAGTTTTAATATAAGTGGGATAAAACAGGAATTAACCTAGACTATTATCCAATTATCTCCATTCTTCTAATGTAAGCTTTCCTCTCTTTTGGCCAATTCATAAAGCCCCCCCCCCCCCCCCCCCC